>JAMPIV010009111.1:0-600000 GCA_024509875.1 Oreohelix idahoensis
ATGGTGTCTAATATGTGGAGCGGACATGGTGGCTTTGTTCGGGACTCGGCTTACTGAACATGGTGCAAGTTGGTAGTGCATTCAGATCTTCCCTCAATGCTTGCGTCCTTCTTTTTTTTATTAAACCCTATATAAATTCCACTGGCTCTATAAAATACTTAGTTTCGTGGTAAGAGAAACTTTCTGCGGTCTAGATAGTTATGAGTTTCCTTAGGGTATTGTGAATGGACTTTGCATTTTTCAATTGGGGGTAAATTGTCGTAGAGTTGACGGAAGTAGTTAGATGCCAATTTTATAAAGCGGTAGAGTTACCTTCTTTTAGGCAGTTGTCCGTAGTAGGTTCTCCTAGGTGGCGGGAGGAGGATGTGTAGTTAGGTGCTTTATCTGTAGATGTGTAAGTTGTTTGTAAGTTGATGAGTGTGTGCTAGTGTTGTTGTTATCGGTTTTATCGTGTTCGTTGTGTTTATAGTTCTAAGTACAAAGTTGGTAAAAGTAAGATAGTATGTCAGTGTAAAGTGTAAGTGTTATGTTGTATCAATGTCTAGTTAACGAAGGGTGGCAGAATGGCTTTTGTCATAGGAGTTCGTGGGTCGGTATGGGACAAGTGTAATTGTTTAATCGGTTATTACACATTATGGAGGGACTGGGTTTTGTTTTTGAGATGCATAATTGCTTTATTAAATTTATATAAGAGTTAAACCAATATGGCTAGCCTAACATAATACAAATTCAATTAATGAAGAAGGAGCAAGGTTTTTAACTATAACTTGACAGTGGCGGTCCCCATATGAATGTACTCGTTCATATACACCCTTGTTGCTTCTGATCACTCGGCAAGTCTCGCAATTCTCTGTAACGCATTTCACACGCATTGTTACGTAAATGCCTTACTGTATTATTACCCGCTTCTTCAATGATAACATAGTGTGCTGATAAAATTTCTTGGACATAAGCATTGTGTCACCGTTATCTGGTCGGTTTGTTCAAGTTTAGTCGTTAAAATTATTACTGCTTTTTATATACTGCAGTTACACACCAATACGAAACGAAAACAGATGGACTAAAGGGATAACAACAGAGAAGGGCGTAGGCAGTATAAGACCAGAAACCACCTCATACAACCCCGCATCCGCACGCGCTCTTTCCATCATAGTGCTTCACCTTCACGGGACTGGGTAAAGATCTTACCATGCACCTCACAATTTTTTTTACGTAACGGACAGTGAATAAAAAACTTACGACACTACACCTCTTCCCAGAGTCTAGCCGTTTAATTAAAATCCATAACAGGACTACTTACATAGAAAATAGACCTAAACCATTATTCTGGAAGTTTACGTTTAGTCAAAAACATTCATCCAAGTACCCACTAGCTCAGAAACTCACTTCTATTACAAGGTGCTTTAGTAGTTTATGGCTATATATACTTTGTTCGCTAGTTAAATAGTCATTGACGCCAATTTTAAACATTAGTAATTTCTTGGGTTCTCTTATGGTTTCGCTGACTATTAATACACTGTATTTTCACGTTAACCGATAATAGACCAACGGTATTTTCTATATTTATACCCACATAATAAAAATTAGGGGGGTTTGAAGAGAATGCTAAGTGTCACCCTTAGACTCGGGCATGCCGAAAAGTTTTGGGATGTGTGCCTTATTATCGTGGTCTGTGTATTTTTTTTCAAGACGTAACGTACTGATAATATATGTGCCCTAAACATCGTATAAACTCCATCCTTAATTGGATCTGAGTGCGCATACAATAGGATTGAGCATCAACCACACCATTCCAAGAATTGGCTAGACGGCTCTGATTTGTCTATCTTGGTTGTTGGCCAGGAGAAGGGGAGACGGGTTATAAAGATAACCAATGGTTTGTGTCATATTAACAGAACTCTGCATAACATTTCGCCAAAGACCGTGGCCTTCATTGCCCCTAGTCTCGCTGATATAAACACACTTGAGGGAAGCGTTAAGTCGTGTCCACTAATTTACAATTACAGGCTTTGATTTTTAAATGCGGGGTACTCTGTTTTACGCTTGAAGGACCTGCTCAATCATATTTTTCGCTAACAAAACTTAAATAAAGCTGCTGCACATAGGAAACAGATTACGGATTTTGGTGAACAGCGGGGGGAATACCGATTTTATGAGATGTGGAGAATTGATTACGCCGTGATAGGAGGGGCGTCGAGGATATGGTTAATTTTGATGGGGGCTAGCTGTGGTTCATGTATGTGTGAAATTAGTTGGATTTTTAATAAGTGTTATCCTTAGGGTTTATGAGGTTGTGATCGTGCGACCCAAGGAAATGTTTCGGTTAATGGTTTCAACCTGTTAAGTGGCATCAAACCGTGAAGCCGTCTTTAATGCCTATATTGGCATAACAGGCCTGAAACAGAGGGTGTACGGTAATAGTGTAGTCTAATATACGGCCATGAGCTAATGGCCAACGTAGTACTCTGGGACCAACCATGGCAATTGCTATGGGACTATAAGAAAGTTAACTCATTGACTGGTAGTGCAGAGGACGTACGTACAACCAACCCACTATACAACGCAAGGGTAATACTGGACATTACCCAAGTATTTACACATTTGAATGATGAACTGTTGGATAACGCTCTAAAGATAACCGCACCATAAGGTATTGTGCAATGTATTTTGTGTTCCTGCCTACCTTGTAATTATATTATGTGATACTATTTATATTTAGCTTCATGAAGTAAGCTAGCGTTCATCCCCCTTCTTTGCAAATTTTCAAGCGGAAAAAGTGTATCTGATTCGGTAGTCGAGCGCCCAGCACACCTGGTCAAGAGTTTGCTGAATCCAAGACAAGTCAGGTCAGCACAATACTCCTTGGTCTTTTTCATGCTCATTCCTGTGAGGTGTCCTCATCCGGCCCAGACGGGTGAATTCGAGCAGTCGGAGTCCATTTCCTGGCCCAGACCCATCTCTAAATTGTATTAGACAGTAGAACTTGGACAGCTGTTGCGATATCAATTTATAGATCCCATCATCTTGTACTGTTTTTTCACTTAAGTTAACTTTTTTTCAAGTGGGGATACATTTATATATAGTTTTATCTTATACATCCATGAGATCTTAATACAGAGACGAATTTATAGACAAGTATTACGGTTGAGGTACACTTAGTCAAAATTAGTGGGTTCGGAATGCGTGGTCGGGTATATTTGATAATTATATGTGCTGTTCGCAGTTACTTTCTATTTATAGTTATGTGTAAGGCGGGGTGTACAAAACCTAGTATAATGGGTATATAATAGTATGTTATGCCGGTGGTTAATAGCTTGGTGTATGCACTATTCAAATATTAAGGTATCAGTACGTTACCTTTGTTGAGACGTTAGTTTATTTCCAGTCCCGGAATTCAACTACATATACTTCCGTTTTGCTTTTATAGGATTGATTTTGTAACATTAACATGGTTACACCGTAGTTGTTGATCAGGTCATATTGTATTCTTTCATTGCTTAGGTTAGGAATTTAATTTTTAAGTGGGTCGGACAGTATTTAGGCTAAATGCCTGGAGTTAGGGATTGCCTTGTTAATCTACGAATAGGAGTCAGGTAAGTTGTTTTGAGTGGAAATAAAAAGTGTGGGCTATTGTGTAGATGGGGCATCGGGATATCTACGGTTAGGGTGAGTGCATGGCTAGGTGGTGCAGTGTCCACGTTATAGTGATACAATACTCTATTTAACTAATCACAACATATCGTAGCTTCAACCTACATAATTCAAGTATAATTCTGACCTGAGATATATAAGTAAGTTTATGTACATAAACAAACCCAAGGTGTAGCATTTTGCTACATAAGGTTATCCTAATTATAACTAAATTCTTAACTCCTCTTAAATTTGTTACTTGTTTACAACCTTGTACTACTGCCAGCGTTGTAGCTGTCTGTAAACACCACTTAAAGTTCCCATTATGTATATCAATTCTAAACATCCCACTCTAACCCCTACAATATATTGGGGATCTCGCTCTTGGCGATTCTTGAATTCTTTAAAAAACTTTTAAAAAATTATATTGAGGGAATATATTCACTTACAGGGAGGTTTTTTAAGAACTATTAATATGGATTTAAACGTGGATGTACGGTTCCTTTTCATTTACTGGCCCTCTGGCTCTCAGGCTGCCTGAGTTGCATCCCTATCTTGAGATTGCAATTGTTCGGTTTGACATTTGTATTCATGTTACCTGATAGCAATGGCGGGACCTGACGCCCAACATTTCGACCTCTGCTGCGGTCCCAGACCTGCATAAAACATGCGAGTGTAGGTTTTGTTGCGCAAGTTAGGGCTTGGCCTTTTGTTACACATACGGGTAATTGTGAACAAATTCTATATTGAACCACAAAACACACCACTCATACAACCCCACCCACGCAACTCGCGAACGTAACAGACAGGTTTAGAAGCCGACAAGTAAAGCCCGTCTTGAGGTCTGAAAGGGGAAATTAAGTAAGTTACCTAATTTGAAGTGTGGTAGAGACTAAAGACGGTTCGAGATTGCAGGCATCGCAGCGCTAAGCAAATTGGAAGCAGAAAAAAGAGGAAGACCAAAAAGACAAGCCCTGCACGAAAGAACAAGAAGATTGAATGCACGAGTGGGTTAGCAGGAACACGCGAGGAAGATAAAGGACGGGGTAAGGGGTGGGGGGCGCGGAACCAGGGGGGCACGGTCTCACGGGCGGATCCTAAGCGCATGAGTGTGAAGCGAGTGGTACATGGCATGCTCCTGGAAAATGAGTGGCCAGTTCCCGCCGGGGGTTTGCCTCCTGATTGCTATTGGGTTACCTCAAGGGAGCCCTCAACATCCTCAGGACTATGGGAATATTTTCACTTTAGAGGGTCATTTTGCTTCGATGTTATTAATTCTCCGACATGTTTTTGATCCTTGAGAGCTATATTCCGTCGTGTAGGTACGAATAAATTTTAGCTTTACTCCAAAGTATAGGGCCTGATTTCCGAATGAGAAAGGTGGCACAGCTTCTTTGTATTTCCTCTGGGCGACTTCTCTTTGCGGGCCCAAGTCTTCACGTGAGGTGTTCTCTGCAATAAATGTCCCAGAGCAGATCCGGATCAGGGAAAACAACTCGTATGACATGCTTAAGCCAGCTTCCTCTTAGTACTTGTCTCCCCAAATTAAGTACAACCCATAGTACTCAAAAGAACCTGCAGAGTATTTTCTGGCCTGTACCCACCAAATCTTAGGAATGCATATTTACTTCTTGTCATGGTGAATACACTCACTTATATACACACAAGTTCTCTTGCACGAAATCCCCAGAGACATACTCACAAATATGGGACGACGAATGGACGTGTACCTTGGGCCATAACAATCCCAAGTACTTTCTTAAAGTTTTCCCCTTTTCATGAGGTGCCTTTTTCTAGAGCTTTCCCCTTTTACGACGGCTTCTTCCAGGACCGTCAATGAACACCTCGCAGAAAGATTTTTACATATGGAACCCAAGGTGCAGAGAGGAACTGGAGTTTCCGAGTTGACTACGAAATGGTAAATCTGAACAAGGTAAATTGAAATGCAGATACATACCATGAATACTCCCGCCCTACCAACGGTAATACAAAAGAAACAGGTGGATCACGTTTAACACTGTAGCGGGCAGTCTAAATACTGTTTACAACCGGGTTTCGATAATGTCAGTGTGTACGTTTCAGCGTGATTTTGTCCTTCATTGGGTACAATTAATGCAAACAAGGATTCCTTGATTGCCGAAACCTCCATGGTCAAAGCCGGTCTTTGTATCTCCCATAATTAAAATTCCGCACCAAGAACGCATTGAAGACGGATAAATATATATGAAACGACACTAATAAAAACAACACCATACGGACAACAAAAAACAAGGAAAGCCTACGTCTGGTATGAAGGCGACCAGGTCAAAAGAGATGGACAGACTGAATGACACCCATTGAACAGCTCATGACAAATGGATAAACACAAAGTACCAAAATGAACGCAATCCCACTTCCATACCGATCACCGGTGACATCACTGCAGGGACGCGGGGCAGCGTCAACATACCCTAAGCGTTACAGATACCCAGAATCACAAGAAGAAGATGTGGTAAGGCACCATACCCCAAAGCCCCACAAAAACCACCCCCAAACACACCAAAACTTTAGAAAACACCATCACACTTGTTACTAAACATCCAGACAAGGGAGATTTCCCCAGGCAATGAAACAAACACCAAAGCCCCCATACGTCATAGGAACCGCCGGAACTAACTAGATCAACATGTGTCACGGTCAGCTGAGTTCTCAAAAACCAAAACAGGCACAGCATATAGAAACCCAGATAATTACATAAGGTGACCGCCCAACTAACTATGTTGACACCACCCCGAAGGACTGAGTGGGCACCACATGTTCAGATGCAATTGGTAATAATCTTATTGACTCAAAAGGCTCGCGCACTACCATTTACCCCCTAAAATTGGCACCCAATTGACAATGTTCGGGACCACTACCGATGTACATCTTTTTAAGAATGGTGTCTACCGGCCCATAAAGCACTTGTTCACAAACAACGACACTAAACCACCATAGACGGGGTATCCCAAGGCAAAGCCCTTCAAAAAGGCCTTCCAACGGACCAAACCCCAAAAGAGAAGGACCAACCTTATTTTGGTCACTGTTCCAAATTTTAATCCTTGTATTTTCCTTAGTTTTAGTTATCTTGGAAGGGGAGTAATTTGGGAATCTGAGGTGTATACCGACCAACCGAGACGTATTCACGGTGTAAAATCTAGACACGCAGGCTCAGTTCGGTTCTCTACTTATGGACCCAACACTAACTGTCGCGACCGACACCGTCGCATATAAAGATGTATCTACCCACAACGGTAATAAGCCGAACAATCACCTATCAATCGGGGAACTTAAAAAAACTGGGAGCGAAACGAAGATGTAGAGAGGATACGGGAGATCTCATAAAGACACTTTTAGGGGAGGGGAGAGGGGGCACCACTGGGCCACAAAGGCGAAAAAAATTGGATCTCGCGGTCAGTTTGAGCGTATTGAATAATTCACCTGGATGCAGAAGAAAATATCGATTCTCTAGGGGTTGGGGAAAAAGCGGGGGGGGGGGGGGGGGGGGTGGTATGCGTACCAGCTTTCAACGGATCGGGCAAGGAGTCAATAATCGAGACAACTATGGGGGGCGAAGGTTTGGGAAATGGAATGGAGTCTGTAGCTTCATGAACGGGGGTGGACTGATGATCAAAGAGCAGAGTGGGGAATACAGGGGGCTTTCACATCTTCACGGGCCCAGCTGGGTCGTGCTAATCGAAAGCGCTGACACGGGGGGGGGGGTTATAATATGGGACTGAGAGGGGGGGCCAATGTGGAGGGTTCATGGGGTATGGGGGGGGGGGGGGTAGGCGGGGGGGGCGGGTGCAACCACCAACCAGGGAAGAAAACATGAAACAAAGCCTATTCATCAGAACCAGAAGAGCACGGGAACAGAAAACAAATCTAAATCATATCCCAGTGAATCGGCGCACCGAAGACGCGGACCCATATTTGAGCAGAGTAACCATACGTAGAAAATCAGGTCCTTAGGAAGCGAGGACCAAGGGGACTTGTTCGACCACAGTGTCCATCGCACAGGTGATGGTAGAAAACCATGGAAACACTACTTTCACATATTGGCAATAGCAATTTACCACCCCCTGGGCAGGACAGACAGGCCGCGGGGGGGTCTAACAAGAAGGGGGCGGGGGGGTACACATCTTTAAAACGAAAAAACTCAGAAAGAGCCTGAAGATCAAACAGGATTTCCTTTATTAATTTGCAGACGGGTCGTTTAAAAAGGGAAACGACTCCAGCCCGGATTCTCATACCTTATATTGTCTATTTTGAGTATGCAGGTGAATTATCTTTTTAGGATTTATAACACATATAAAAACGGTCGGGTGAGCAAACACCATTTTCCAGATTCGTCTTGCACTTTAGCCAGGAAAAACGAGCTTTGAACCTAGTCCAAGATGACCTCAGGGGAACCAATTCTGTTGAAAGGTATGGAATTTTGTTCGCTCAGTGAGTATTCGCTATTGCCAACCGTGCTTAGTACTTACTTTTAAGGAACCTTAGCCCCTCTGTGAAGAAGCTCTAGAACTCTGTATTACGTCAAACTATTTTTAACAGGAAGACGCTATTGCTATATCCCATTACTTCGAACTGAGTACCCCCCAACGGAGTTGGATTCACATTTAGACACAAGTTTCGATTCGCTTTTTTTAAAGACAAACGGGGTGCCAGACTTATATAGCCTAATTCATTATCAAAACGTGGACTCTCTGAGTCTAAAGGACTTCTTTACTGATTTACACCAGTTTACGATCATAGTGATGACACGACCCCTTTCCTTCCAGTTCCTGACATTCAATAATGATACAGCTAGATTTGGCGACAACGTCGGTGTTATTTTGTAGAATCTTTGCCTTTTGGTTTGTTGGAATATGTGGAATTTTTGGGACACAGTTTATCAGGGAAACATGACCCCTGACCCAAAGAATTTAGAGAAACTACAGAAAGCCCCGAGACCACAAACCAAGAAGGACGTGAGATCCTTTGTCTCATTATGTGGTTTCTACCAGAAGTATATCAAAAACTTTAATTCCATATGTGCACCTTTAACGGAATTGACACGTAAAGGACTTCCAGATCGCATTACATGGACACCACAATGTGAAATGACTTACCAAGAATTGAAGGAAAAGCTCACAAGTAAACCCATTTTTGAAATTACCTGACTTAAGTCAAGAATTCATAGTAAGGACGGATGCAAGTAATATTGGGCTAGGTGCAACTTTACTACAGAAATCAGATGCATTGGATGGGGAATTAAGCCCAGTGGCATATGCTAGCAGAAAGTTGAATAAAGCTGAAATCAACTACTCAACTAGCGAAAAAGAATGTCTTGCAGTAATATGGGCAATAAAGAAATTCAATATTTATCTATATGGGAAGGCATTTAAGTTGCAAACTGACCACAAACCTTTATCGTTTTTAGCACAGGCTAAGCATGAGAACTCTAGGTTACTCCGATGGTCTTTGCTTCTGGCTCCATATAATTTTAGCATTGAATATATATCTGGAAAAAAACAAATCTGGGAGCGGATTTTTTAAGCCGCCATCCGTGTGATGAGAATCACCGTAAACCCCAGAAATAATAATAAATTTCTCTATGTGTATATAGAATAAAGGACTGACATATAATGTCTGTTTTAAGAGGGGAAGTGTCATGAAATATTCTAATCCACATATATAAATTATTAGGTAAATATGAAGCCTAACAAATAAAATTAATAAAGAGAAGAGCAATGGTAAAATGACAGTGCTGTCACAAAGAATGTACTCGAAATCCCCCTTGTTTTCTGCTTCGTCTGCAAATTGTAACGCTTTCACGTTGATAGTAAAGCTTACTGTATTATTTACCCGCCTTCTTCAATGAAACGTGTGCTGTATTTCTTGGAAAAGCATTGAGACGTACTGCGTAATGACCTAAATTAACCCTAACATTAATTATACTGCGTTACCAAAACGAACGAACAGATGGACTAAAGGGATAAAAAGAGAAGGGAGAGGCAGAAAGCCGAACACTAAACCCGCTTCGCGCGATACACAATTACTACCATCACGCGTGTAAGTCTACATGCACTAATTTTTTTTTCAGACGGACAGTGATAAAATACACTACCCTTTCCCAGAGTTAGGTTTATAAATCATAACAGACTCTTATTAGAAAAGACAACATTATATGGGTTTACGTTTGAACACATAACAGTACCCAGACAGCACATCTTCTAAACAGGAGATAGAAGAAATTGCATATTTTGAACGCAGCCACGTAGCTCCTTTAAATTAGTATTTTTGGGTTCCTTAGGGTTTGCTGACAAATAATATGTAAAACGTTACGCAAATAGTCCAGGAATTAATAAATTATACCCAAAATAAAATATTGGGGGTGCCTGACAGCATAAAATCATTTCTGCTCATAAAATTTTTTTTATAACGTGTTTGAAAAAAACCTTACGTTACATAAATAGCCTACCATGTAAACTCCAAATTGATTGGAGCGCAACAAATGAAAGCCTAACCACGATTGGTCGGGCTATAAATACTATCTTGGTTGTTGGGGGAGACGGGAAAAGATAACATTTTTTTCAAACACTTGTCGAAACGTGGCTCATTGGCCAGTCTCGCTGATATACACACTTGGGAGCGTTAGTTCGAGACCACTAATTCAAATAAGCTTGATAAAGCGACAGTACGTTGAAGCCAGCTCACATTTTTTGCTAAAATAAAAGCCTGGAACATAGGCAGAACGGAATTTGTGCCAGTTTGTGCCAGAATTCATTGCTAATCAACGTATCTGTGTTTATTTCCATGAAATTGTGGTAAGCTTGAACCATTCAGTATCTTTTAATGAAAAATTGAATGTGAATTGTTGATTTATGCCTGTATATATATGTGTAGTTCAGTGGCAAACGTGAGGTAAAGCCTATAATGCTCCAGCCTGAACAGAGGGTGTCGGAGAGAAGTAAAACGGCATGGAATGGCCAAGTAGTACACTGACACCTGGATGATGGACTAGAAAGAAATAATGCTGGAAGTGCAGAGGCGTAGTAACCATTAAGAAGGGTAATACTGGAATAAAGTATTTCAAATGAAGCTGACTGTTGGCCTAACGCTCTGAACGCAATGTTTGTGCTGTATTGTGATCAGTGTAAAAGAGAATATAAATTAGTTATGAAGTAGAAGGTACATCCTTCTTGATTTCAGGGACAGTGGTCTTGATGGTAGTGAGCAGCACCTGGTCAGAGATTTGCTGAATCCAGAGTCGGACAGCATACTCCTTGGTCTTTTTAGCTATCAGTGAGGTGTCTCCTGAGCCCAGAGGAGAATTCGAGCAGAGGAGTCCTTTCCTGCCGCCATCACTAAAGATAAGCAGAGTTGGCCAGCTGAGCTCAACATTATGTCCCCTCATCTTGAAATAACTTTATAAAATTATACTATTAAGAGGGGAATTTACTTGTCTTAAAATCAGGAACTGTGAACATCTACAATAATGGTCCCTAAAGACAAACTATTGAAGTCATGATGACAAATACCAACAGAGCTTGAACAAAACAAAACCAGTATTACCTCATTTTACCACTACACAATTGACACACATAGAACATTGGTAATAATATATGTCACTACAATATTCATATTAAATACATTCTGTACATAACTTGTAATTTAAATTGATTGTGATTCCTGGTTCCCTTGTAGTTGAATCAGGACACATATTCATTCATGCCAGTAATGAATACATATTGTTATTTGAAACGTTACTAGTGACTTCTTTAAGATATTCGACTGAGATAAAGAGATATGTGGTAGCAAGTAAGGTTATCTATATATAATATGTCGGTTTTCAATTATTTTTCAGTATTCATTATGCTTCTGCTCTTTCCGGCCGTATTTTTTTCAGCATTGCGCCGCGTTCAAGCTGCTGAATCAGCGAGAATTGGCAATCGGGCGCTCATTTTAAAAAAAAAAGAAAAAAAATTGTCTGTAATTCCAGTTTTGGTTTAAAAAATCATTTGTGGGCTCAGCATTTTCTCTGTATTCCGGTAATTTATTTTTCTGCAAAACTTTCAAAATTTTAAAACTTGATTTTTATTTTTTTTTAATGTATGATATTTTTTAAAATGTATTACAATGGCATGGAAGTGTGGGTGTTGTTAGTTGTAGAAAAGAGGAGTCGTTAAGCTTCTTACATTAAATGCTATATATTTCATGTTTATATTTTCGTTATAGTCTTTTAGAGTTCTAGCCTCATTTGTACAACTTAAATATTTATGATAGTAGAAACTTGTTTATTGGGATTTTTAAAGCATTACAAGAAATAATAAAAACAAAGTTAGTGGTCCGCAGTTTATTATCTTCATATTTCCGCTTTTTTTTCGGAAGAGTTTCTGAAACCTAAAACCTGCGCGTACGGAATTATATAATATATAAATACTCAGAAATCATCATCTGAGCCCGTAACCCGTCATTTGGGTACGTAGGGGTTGCCATGGTGGAAGCTCATCAGCAGGGACAGGGTCCTCCACTGCTCTCTCAAATCCTCAGCAATGCGGTGCAAGTGTGGAAAAAACCCGTGTCCCTGCCCATTTCTTTGAATGTTATCAAGCCCAGGGATTTTTCCTCTGTCTTCGTCCTCCTTCCCTCTTCTTCACGTTTACATTCGACTGTTTTCGCCTTAGTGAAGGATCGTTGTTTCCGATAAAGGGAAGTCATGAACGAGTTAACATATGCCCAAACCAGGCAAGTCTTTCGACGTTTCCACTATGTCAAATAAAGTGGTTTCTGGTGGCCTGCATAGGTGTTTTATATCTTCTCATCTAACATAGGACATTTTGTTTTGTGCGTCATTTATAGCAAAATGCAGCAAAATTCTTCTATAAACATTTATGCTCGAAAGGCCTGAATCCCTTCGCGTCCGTATCTGCAAAGTGAGTGTCCAGCCCTCACACCCATACAAGAGAATAGACTCTATACAAGTGATTTTTGTATAATTTGATCTTCACAGGAAAAACTGTATGTTACTTTTCCAGATACACATTCACCTTGTCAATGGCAGCTGAGGCCATCTTCTCAAGTCCCTTGTCATGATTTCTTTACTTATGATCTTCCATCACCTACATAATAGTTGGAACCGAGATAATTAAAGGTTATTTAACCTTCCTTTTTCTAATCGTTTTGCCCATTTAACGTAATGTTGGTCGGGAACAGTTTTTCTTATGGCTATTTCCAACCAATATCTTGCTTTTTTTTCTATATTAATTTATCCATTCCCATACGTTCTTGTTACTTTCTCCAGGTCTTCGAGGTAAGGTTCTTGAAGTTCTGATTTTTTTTTCAGATGCCAGCTATCAGAGATCAAATATCACATCGAGCACAAAACGTAGGTTGACACACTGAGGTTCAGGCATCCTCCATTATATTAATATATATAATTATCAGATTCTATCTGACGAGAGGAGGAAGAATAACGGCCAGAATGGGTCATACTGAAGGGCATGCGAGCCAAATTTCTTAACCCCGTTGAAAATAAAGTTAGTTTCGTGTTCAAAAAAACAACAAATAATAATTATTGTTCTCTACCGTCGACTTTCAGCTTTCTGTGCAGGCCACCTCCGCTTGTCTTACACGTGTATTACAACTGTCAAGGGTCCCCCATCATAATAATCAGTTTTCCCGTTTTGCTTCATATAGGACCTATTGAGCTAACTTGCAGGAAGCTGCACAACGAATGTATGGTTTGCACGAGCAGTCGTGGTTTCTTAAGCATGATTTATTTTTCTTGATGTAAATTGTCAGCTCTTTGCAATTAGGCCATCATGTATAATAAATTAGCTTAGAATCCACGACTGCTCGTGGCAACATACATTCGTTGGTGCATGCTTTACTGCAAGTTAGCTCAATGGGGTCTATCATGAAGCAAAACGGGAAACTGATTATTATGATGACTTGACAGTTGAATACACGTGTAGACAAGGAGGTGGCCGCACAGAAAGCTGAAAGTAGAGAGAACATTATTATTATTTTTTTTTTTGAACGAACTAACTTTATTTTCAACGGGTTAAGAATTTGGCTCGCAGGCCCGTCTGACATTCTGCCGTTCTTCCTCTCTCTCAGATAGAATCTGATAATATATATATATATATTGGAGGCCGACCTCTGTGCAACCTACGTTTTGCTGATGATATTGATCTGATAGCTGGATCAGAATCAGAACTTCAAGACCTTACCTCTAGACTGGAGAAAGTAACAAGAACGTATGGGATGGAAATTAATATAGAAAAAGCAAGATATTGGTGAATAGCCATAAGAAACATGTTCCGACCAACATTACGTTAAATGGGCAAACGTTAGAAGAAGTTAACACTTTTAAATATCTCGGGTCCACTATATGTAGTGATGGAAGATCAAGTAAAGAAATCAAGACAAGACTTGAGATGGACTCAGCTGCAATGACAAGGTTGAATGTGATCTGGAAAAGTAACATCAGTTTTCCTGTGAAGATCAAATTATACAAATCACTTGTATTATCTATTCTCTTGTATGGGTGTGAGGGCTGGACACTAACTGCAGATACGGAGCGAAGGATTCAGGCTTTCGAGCATAAATGTTATAGAAGAATTTTGCGCATTTGCTATAAAGAGCACAAAACAAATGTCTATGTTAGAGAGAAGATAAACACCTATGCAGGCCACCAAGAACCACTTTTGTCAATAGTGAAACGTCGAAAGCTTGCCTGGTTTGGGCATGTAACTCGTCATGACTCCCTTTCGAAAACGATCCTTCAGGGAACAGTCGAAGGTAAACGGAGAAGAGGAAGACAGAGAAAATCCTGGGCTGATAACATCAAAGAATGGGCAGGACACGGTTTTTCCACACTTGCACGCATTGCTGAGGATAGAGAGCAGTGGAGGACCCTGTCTGCTGATGCTTCCACCATGGCACCCCTACGACCCATGACGGGTTACGGGCTCAGATGATGATGATATATATATATATATTTCGTACGGCAGGTTAGGTTCCAGAACTCTTCCGAAAAGCGGAAATTGAAGAAAAGCGGACACTAACTTTTTTTTATTATTCTTGTAATGCTTTTAAAATCCCAATAACAAGTTTCTACTATCATATATTAAGTGTACAAATGAGCTAGACTAAAAGACTATACGAATATAAAATGAATATATAGCATTTAAAGTAAGAAGCTTACGACTCCTCTTTTTACAACTACTACACCACACTTCCATGCCATTGTAATACATTTAAAAAATATCATACATAAAAAAAAAAAAATCAAGTTTAAAATTTTGAAAGTTTAGAAAATTACCGGAATACAGAGAAATGCTGAGCCCACAAATGTTGTAAACAAACGGAATTACAGACAATAAAATGGCGCCCGATGCCATTCTCGGATTCAGCTGCTGAGCGCGCAATGCTGAAAAACGCCGAAAGAGCAGAACATAATGAATATGAAAATAATTGAAAACCGCCATATTAACGGATTAGCGCTGAATAGCAGAACGTCGAAATCGAAACGCGGAAAAGTGGGGCCTTACTGTGTATGTATGTGTGTGTATGTATGTATGTATGTATGTATGAATGTAAATTCTAATGATTCTCCTATATGCCATGTTGTATCTATTATATCATGTCTGTACATATTAATGTATTTTATGGAGAATAAAGGATTTTGATATGTATTGGTTGGTAACAGCCCTCATTAACGCTGTATGAGAGAATATCTTAAAGAAGTCACTAGTAACGTTTCAAATAACAATATGTATTCATTACTGGCATGAATGAATATGTGTCCTGATTCAACTACAAGGGAACCAGGAATCACAATCAATTTAAATTACAAGTTATGTACAGAATGTATTTAATATGAATATTGTAGTGACATATATTATTACCAATGTTCTATGTGTGTCAGTTGTGTAGTGGTAAAATGAGGTAATACTGGTTTTGTTTTGTTCAAGCTCTGTTGGTATTTGTCATCATGACTTCAATAGTTTGTCTTTAGGGACCATTATTGTAGATGTACACAGTTCCTGATTTTAAGACAAGTAAATTCCCCTCTTAATGTTAATTTTTAAAAAATCAGTTCAAGATGAGGGGACATAATGTTGAGCTCAGCTGGCCAACTCTGCTTATCTTTAGTGATGGCGGCAGGAAAGGACTCCTCTGCTCGAATTCTCCTCTGGGCTCAGGAGACACCTCACTGATAGCTAAAAAGACCAAGGAGTATGCTGTCCGACTCTGGATTCAGCAAATCTCTGACCAGGTGCTGCTCACTACCATCAAGACCACTGTCCCTGAAATCAAGAAGGATGTACCTTCTACTTCATAACTAATTTATATTCTCTTTTACACTGATCACAATACAGCACAAACATTGCGTTCAGAGCGTTAGGCCAACAGTCAGCTTCATTTGAAATACTTTATTCCAGTATTACCCTTCTTAATGGTTACTACGCCTCTGCACTTCCAGCATTATTTCTTTCTAGTCCATCATCCAGGTGTCAGTGTACTATTTGGCCATTCCATGCCGTTTTACTTCTCTCCGACACCCTCTGTTCAGGCTGGAGCATTATAGGCTTTACCTCACGTTTGCCACTGAAACTTTATACAGGCATACTTCATTATTCAGTATTGCATCATTTTTTTTACTTGAATTTTCAAGCACCACAATATAGCTGAATTTATCAATGGGTGTTTTACTTTAATTTTATATCTAGCTACGTTTGATACGCTACTGAAACTGGCATTACAAAGCGTTTGGCCAACCATTCCAGGTTCATTTGAAATACTTTATTCCAGTATTACCCTTCTTAATGGTTACTACGCCTCTGCACTTCCAGCATTATTTCTTTCTAGTCCATCATCCAGGTGTCAGTGTACTATTTGGCCATTCCATGCCGTTTTACTTCTCTCCGACACCCTCTGTTCAGGCTGGAGCATTATAGGCTTTACCTCACGTTTGCCACTGAACTACACATATATATACAGGCATAAATCAACAATTCACATTCAATTTTCATTAAAAGATACTGAATGGTTCAAGCTTACCACAATTTCATGGAAATAAACACAGATACGTTGATTAGCAATGAATTCTGGCACAAACTGGCACAAATTCCGTTCTGCCTATGTTCCAGGCTTTTATTTTAGCAAAAATGTGAGCTGGCTTCAACGTACTGTCGCTTTATCAAGCTTATTTGAATTAGTGGTCTCGAACTAACGCTCCCAAGTGTGTATATCAGCGAGACTGGCCAATGAGCCACGTTTCGACAAGTGTTTGAAAAAAATGTTATCTTTTCCCGTCTCCCCCAACAACCAAGATAGTATTTATAGCCCGACCAATCGTGGTTAGGCTTTCATTTGTTGCGCTCCAATCAATTTGGAGTTTACATGGTAGGCTATTTATGTAACGTAAGGTTTTTTCAAACACGTTAAAAAAAAAAATTTTATGAGCAGAAATGATTTTATGCTGTCAGGCACCCCCAATATTTTATTTTGGGTATAATTTATTAATTCCTGGACTATTTGCGTAACGTTTTACATATTATTTGTCAGCAAACCCTAAGGAACCCAAAAATACTAATTTAAAGGAGCTACGTGGCTGCGTTCAAAATATGCAATTTCTTCTATCTCCTGTTTAGAAGATGTGCTGTCTGGGTACTGTTATGTGTTCAAACGTAAACCCATATAATGTTGTCTTTTCTAATAAGAGTCTGTTATGATTTATAAACCTAACTCTGGGAAAGGGTAGTGTATTTTTATCACTGTCCGTCTGAAAAAAAAATTAGTGCATGTAGACTTACACGCGTGATGGTAGTAATTGTGTATCGCGCGAAGCGGGTTTAGTGTTCGGCTTTCTGCCTCTCCCTTCTCTTTTTATCCCTTTAGTCCATCTGTTCGTTCGTTTTGGTAACGCAGTATAATTAATGTTAGGGTTAATTTAGGTCATTACGCAGTACGTCTCAATGCTTTTCCAAGAAATACAGCACACGTTTCATTGAAGAAGGCGGGTAATAATACAGTAAGCTTTACTATCAACGTGAAAGCGTTACAATTTGCAGACGAAGCAGAAAACAAGGGGGATTTCGAGTACATTCTTTGGGACAGCACTGTCATTTTACCATTGCTCTTCTCTTTATTAATTTTATTTGTTAGGCTTCATATTTACCTAATAATTTATATATGTGGATTAGAATATTTCATGACACTTCCCCTCTTAAAACAGACATTATATGTCAGTCCTTTATTCTATATACACATAGAGAAATTTATTATTATTTCTGGGGTTTACGGTGATTCTCATCACACGGATGGCGGCTTAAAAAATCCGCTCCCAGATTTGTTTTTCCAGATATATATTCAATGCTAAAATTATATGGAGCCAGAAGCAAAGACCATCGGAGTAACCTAGAGTTCTCATGCTTAGCCTGTGCTAAAAACGATAAAGGTTTGTGGTCAGTTTGCAACTTAAATGCCTTCCCATATAGATAAATATTGAATTTCTTTATTGCCCATATTACTGCAAGACATTCTTTTTCGCTAGTTGAGTAGTTGATTTCAGCTTTATTCAACTTTCTGCTAGCATATGCCACTGGGCTTAATTCCCCATCCAATGCATCTGATTTCTGTAGTAAAGTTGCACCTAGCCCAATATTACTTGCATCCGTCCTTACTATGAATTCTTGACTTAAGTCAGGTAATTTCAAAATGGGTTTACTTGTGAGCTTTTCCTTCAATTCTTGGTAAGTCATTTCACATTGTGGTGTCCATGTAATGCGATCTGGAAGTCCTTTACGTGTCAATTCCGTTAAAGGTGCACATATGGAATTAAAGTTTTTGATATACTTCTGGTAGAAACCACATAATGAGACAAAGGATCTCACGTCCTTCTTGGTTTGTGGTCTCGGGGCTTTCTGTAGTTTTCTCTAAATTCTTTGGGTCAGGGGTCATGTTTCCCTGATAAACTGTGTGTCCCAAAAATTCCAATTCTTTACATCCAACGCAACATTTGGTTGGTCGGGCTGTTAAATTTGCCTCCCTAAGTCGATCAAACAGCATGTTCAGAGAGTCAATGTGTTCCTCAAATGTTTCTGTTGCTATAAGGATATCATCCATAAAATTTGTTATACAGGGATTATTCAGAGGATCCAATAATTTTCTCATCATTCTAGAGAAGACACTAGGCGCATTCTTCAATCCAAATGGCAATCTATTAAACTCATAGTGTCCTTCTGAGGTACTAAAAGCTAGGTATGGTCTAACCTCAGGCTTTACTGGAATCTGATAGTATCCTTTACTCAGATCCACTTTTGAGAAATATTTAGCTTTATTTAGTCTGGCAAACAGCTGATTTGTATCCGGCAATGGATCCACCTGTCCTTCTGTAATAGCATTCAGTCTCCTGTAATCTATACAGAGTCTATGTTCTCCAGAGGGCTTCCTTAAAAGTACAACACCGGAACTATACGAAGACTCACTGTGCGAAATAATTCCTTCCTTCAACAGATAGTCTATCTCTTCCTTCAAAGCTTTTTCCTTAGCAAACGGAATCGAATATGGTTTCATACAGACAGGTGTGGAGGCTATTAGTTTCATATCATATTCCAATAGGTTTGTATGCCCTGGTCGGTGTGTTAACACCTCTGCATGATTATTTAGAACCTGTTGCACTCTCTCTTTCTGAGTTTTCGTTAAATGTGTACTGATTTTCACCTGTGCTGCTGTCTCACAGGGGTGTAATGGATATTCAAATGATGAAAGTGGTTCCTTTTTCATCTCCAGGGCGATGGACAAGGTCAACAAGTGTGTCTCTTCCTGATGTTCTCTTTCCAAATATTTCTTCAGGAGATTCACATGATAGATTTTTTCTTTCCCCTTCTTATCTATCTTATAATTTGTTCTAGACACCTTC
Organism: Oreohelix idahoensis; assembly: GCA_024509875.1. Lineage (NCBI taxonomy): Eukaryota > Metazoa > Mollusca > Gastropoda > Stylommatophora > Oreohelicidae > Oreohelix > Oreohelix idahoensis. The sequence goes on from JAMPIV010009111.1 coordinate 19,568, forward strand.
TCTAGAACTGTATATGGACCCTGCAATCCAATTTGTAACTTATTCTGACTCCCGGGCAAAAGAAGCAGTACCTTCTCTCCCACAGCCAAATTTCTGTCTTTCGCCTTCCTGTTATAATAGGCAGCATGTTTCTTCCTGGCTTGTTTCAAATTTTCATTGGCAAGTTTCCAGCCAGTTTTTAACCGAGTGGTCAGCTCATTCACATACTGGTATGAAGATGTAATGTTTTCCTCTGCCTTTTCATCAGTCCACGTTCTTAACAAAGCTACATATGGACCTTTAATTGTGTGGACCTATTTGTCCATGCACCGGTATGGTCTCTTCCACTTGAAGCTTTATAGTGATGATTTTTCCTCCCAGAATTATCATTCACAAAACGACCGCTACCAATTTTTCTTTTGGGGCTTTCTCCCCTCTTAAAATTCTTGATGAGAGATTTCCTCTCTACATCTTCTTCCTCCAGTTTGTTTAAGTCCGATTGAGGGATTTCGGCTTATCCTGGGGTAAGACATCTTTTTGCACTCTCCGCATAGTGGCCATTGTAAAACAGTTAAGTGAAGCTTGTCCGTGAAAAGGGGCTTCCCATTCCATTTGGTCCACTTTATCAAATCTATATTTCTTTTTATTATCAGGCCTAATTTTGCCCCGTGGCGTGTCCAGGTCCTGATCCATGTTCCCACTTGTGGGTGTTCCCTCATGTGCTATGCTACACCTTTCTACAAAGTTCTCAATGTCCCATCTTGCTTTGGGCCAATAATAATTGTGAGCCACCTTTTGAATGATGGTACCTATCTTCTCATGGTCCCCATCTGGTTTCACATGTAGGCTCCTTATTAATTCTGTCCTATATCTTTTTGGAAGAACCAGCTGTCCGTGACCATGGGATCTAGTTCCGGTCTTCCTATACATCAACTTGTTTTTCATGTAAAAATCTCCCTTGCCTGGAGTTGTATGACAAGTTGACAATTTTCTGAAACAAGGCTTGAGTGTTTTATCTCCAGCCTGTGCCTTCCTCATCTCTTCTGGAGTGGTATCTAACATAATATCCTCCTCCTGTCTTGAGGTCGACCTGACCTGAAGGGTTGCCATATACACAGGTTTCCTTCTGCAACGGTCAGTGTCATGATTGTCCATCTGACAATTCTTACACCACCTTTTTCCTTGGTTGAAAGATTTTCTTTCATTATATTTCCTTTCATCGAATTGTGGGAATTTATTTTTATTGTCATACCGTGGCCTATCAAATTGGTGCTTACCTTTATTTTGATCCTTAGGATCAAATTTATTAAAGTTCTGTGGTGCCCTAAAGTTGTCCACCTGTTTCTTTTTATTACCTGTTACCTCTGCTTGAGCTGCTTGATACCTTTCAGCAACATTTAGCAACTCACCCAGCCTCTCTGCACCTTGTTCCATGAGAAACTTTCTCAGGTCTGGAGCCATGGACTCTCTTAGTTGCTCTATAAGGACCATTTCCTTAAGATCTTGGGTTTTCCCCAGAGAAGTCCATTTCTCCAAGTATGTCTCTATTCGTGCAGAGAACTGGTGATAGGTTTCACCTGACAGTAGTTTTAGCATTCCTAAATTTTTTCCTGTAAAACTCTGCATTCTTTTCATACCTTAACAAAAGAGCCTGCTTTAGCATGTCATAATTTTCCTGATCACCTCTGCTCATTTTTGCAAAAACTTCATAAGCTGCCCCACGAAGTCCCTGAGATAACTTTAAGCTCCACCTTTCTCTCTCCAACCCATACGTGGTAGCTAATAGTTCGTACCTATTTATATAGCTCTCAATATCATCGTCTTTCTCAACAAAATGATCTAAATGAAAATTCATAGCTGAGATTGAGGCTCCTTGAGTAACCGTAGCATCAGAGGCAAAGGGACTGGCACCATTTTCAGGAGCATGGCCTTGAAACTCAAACTCCCTTAGTCGTAATTCATGTTCCCTTTGTAATCTTTTCTCCTCCTTTTCTGCTTCCCTCTCTGCAGTCAATCTTCTTTCTTCTGCAGCTTGTCTTTTGTCTTCTCTTTCTGCTTCCAATTTCTTAGCCTCAGCCTCAATCTGCAACCTCTTAGTCTCAGCCTCAGCTTCAAATTGTAACTTCTTAATTTCCCTTTCAGCCTCTAACCTTCTTTCGGCTTCAAACCTTCTTTCTTCGCGTTCAATAAATTTGTCACATTCCGTAGTAACATAGGCAACCATAACTTGCCCATCTAATCCTAACTCTTTTGCAGTCTGAACCGCAGCAGATCGAAATTTGGCCAGGTCCGCCATTGTCTATCAGGTAACTTAATACAATGTCTAACCAACAATTCAATCTCTAATGGACAACACAGGCACCGTGAGCTCAACCTTATTTAATTCCACCCAAGGATACCTTTTAATTCTTATATTCCCTGAAGTGAATTATCCCCAATATTTTTAATAGTTAAAGATTCAAAATCCCAAGAGCGAGACCCCAATATATGTGGTGAAGTGGGATGTTATAAATACTTATAGGGAACTTAGTGTACTGACTGAGATCAGCTGTGAAGGTATCTATATCTATTAAGAGTAGTGTATTATAGATAACCTTACTTGCTACCACATATCTCTTTATCTCAGTCAGAATTATTCTGGAATAGTGTGATGCTACGTTATGTGTCTAGGGTATGTGTATGGTGAAGTGTAAGTCACAACAACAGACAGATAAACAATTTAATTTAATCCACTACTCTTAACAACACTGTGACACTCACATACATATAACACTCTATGAGAATATCTTAAAGAAGTCACTAGTAACGTTTCAAATAACAATATGTATTCATTACTAGCATGAATGAATATGTGTCCTGATTCAACTACAAGGGAACCAGGAATCACAATCAATTTAAATTACAAGTTATGTACAGAATGTATTTAATATGAATATTGTAGTGACATATATTATTACCAATGTTCTATGTGTGTCAATTGTGTAGTGGTAAAAATGAGGTAATACTGGTTTTGTTTTGTTCAAGCTCTGTTGGTATTTGTCATCATGACTTCAATAGTTTGTCTTTAGGGACCATTATTGTAGATGTTCACAGTTCCTGATTTTAAGACAAGTAAATTCCCCTCTTAATGTTAATTTTAAAAAATCAGTTCAAGATGAGGGGACATAATGTTGAGCTCAGCTGGCCAACTCTGCTTATCTTTAGTGATGGCGGCAGGAAAGGACTCCTCTGCTCGAATTCTCCTCTGGGCTCAGGAGACACCTCACTGATAGCTAAAAAGACCAAGGAGTATGCTGTCCGACTCTGGATTCAGCAAATCTCTGACCAGGTGCTGCTCACTACCATCAAGACCACTGTCCCTGAAATCAAGAAGGATGTACCTTCTACTTCATAACTAATTTATATTCTCTTTTACACTGATCACAATACAGCACAAACATTGCGTTCAGAGCGTTAGGCCAACAGTCAGCTTCATTTGAAATACTTTATTCCAGTATTACCCTTCTTAATGGTTACTACGCCTCTGCACTTCCAGCATTATTTCTTTCTAGTCCATCATCCAGGTGTCAGTGTACTACTTGGCCATTCCATGCCGTTTTACTTCTCTCCGACACCCTCTGTTCAGGCTGGAGCATTATAGGCTTTACCTCACGTTTGCCACTGAACTACACATATATATACAGGCATAAATCAACAATTCACATTCAATTTTTCATTAAAAGATACTGAATGGTTCAAGCTTACCACAATTTCATGGAAATAAACACAGATACGTTGATTAGCAATGAATTCTGGCACAAACTGGCACAAATTCCGTTCTGCCTATGTTCCAGGCTTTTATTTTAGCAAAAATGTGAGCTGGCTTCAACGTACTGTCGCTTTATCAAGCTTATTTGAATTAGTGGTCTCGAACTAACGCTCCCAAGTGTGTATATCAGCGAGACTGGCCAATGAGCCACGTTTCGACAAGTGTTTGAAAAAATGTTATCTTTTCCCGTCTCCCCCAACAACCAAGATAGTATTTATAGCCCGACCAATCGTGGTTAGGCTTTCATTTGTTGCGCTCCAATCAATTTGGAGTTTACATGGTAGGCTATTTATGTAACGTAAGGTTTTTTCAAACACGTTATAAAAAAAATTTTATGAGCAGAAATGATTTTATGCTGTCAGGCACCCCCAATATTTTATTTTGGGTATAATTTATTAATTCCTGGACTATTTGCGTAACGTTTTACATATTATTTGTCAGCAAACCCTAAGGAACCCAAAAATACTAATTTAAAGGAGCTACGTGGCTGCGTTCAAAATATGCAATTTCTTCTATCTCCTGTTTAGAAGATGTGCTGTCTGGGTACTGTTATGTGTTCAAACGTAAACCCATATAATGTTGTCTTTTCTAATAAGAGTCTGTTATGATTTATAAACCTAACTCTGGGAAAGGGTAGTGTATTTTATCACTGTCCGTCTGAAAAAAAAAATTAGTGCATGTAGACTTACACGCGTGATGGTAGTAATTGTGTATCGCGCGAAGCGGGTTTAGTGTTCGGCTTTCTGCCTCTCCCTTCTCTTTTTATCCCTTTAGTCCATCTGTTCGTTCGTTTTTGGTAACGCAGTATAATTAATGTTAGGGTTAATTTAGGTCATTACGCAGTACGTCTCAATGCTTTTCCAAGAAATACAGCACACGTTTCATTGAAGAAGGCGGGTAATAATACAGTAAGCTTTACTATCAACGTGAAAGCGTTACAATTTGCAGACGAAGCAGAAAACAAGGGGGATTTCGAGTACATTCTTTGGGACAGCACTGTCATTTTACCATTGCTCTTCTCTTTATTAATTTTATTTGTTAGGCTTCATATTTACCTAATAATTTATATATGTGGATTAGAATATTTCATGACAGCCATGTTGTATTTTATTATACCATGTCAGTACATATCAATGTATTTTCTGGAGAATAAAGATTCTGATATGTATATATATATATATATATATATATATATATATATATATATATATATATATATATATATATATATATATATATATATATATATATATACACACACACAGTAGAACCTCTATATTCGGAATTAATTGGTTCCTAAGAGTGTTCTGAATATAGAAATTTCTCAATATTGGATCAATTTTTTGCATAGGAAAAAATGTAAATTGGATTAATTCGTTCTAGACCCCGAAAGTTACTCTTCACAAACTATTTTTAAGCCAGAATATTGGTTAATTAAATTTGTAAAATAACATGTACAAGCAAAAAATCATACATGAACCGTGTAACAACATTAATAATGAAATATTGTACAAATAAAATTGAAAATTTAGGATGAACCTCACCTTTACCGAGGAGTGAAGATGGTGTGGAGGAAGTGATGTGGAGGAGGGAGATTATTGTTTGGATGGGGAGTTACCTTCCATTAAAACATCAGGTAACTGCCCTTCAGATGTTGATTCTCTTTCCTGGCTCTTTGCTGGGGTAAAGATCTTGTCGAGTGTTGACTGTTTCTCCCTACTTTTCAAAATTTGTTTAAAGTGTGTAATCACATTGTCGTAGTACATATTGTTGCTTCTATTCACAACAGCAATTTTAGGTTGCCAATTCTCCACTATATTCTGTGTTTTAGCCCACTGAAAAAGCAATTCATTAATCTCCCCAGTGGAAACCTTGGCTCCCTTGTCATCATCATCTGAAGAAGAAAGTACCTCAGCTACAGTTTCTGCTTGCTGCTCCTTGTACAAGGCTTGCAGGTCTTCTGTGGTGAGCTACTGCCTGTGATCCTCCAACAACTGTTCTACGTCTTCATTGTTCATCTCTAATCCCAAGTGAGTGCCTATTTGCACAATTTCATCCACCACACCCTCGGGCTCTAAACCCTCAAAGTCTCTGCCTTCCACACAATCTGGCCACAATTTCTGCCAGGCAGAGTTCAGTGTCCTCAAAGAAACGTCTTCCCATGCTTTATCTATTATGCTCAGACAATGGAGGATATTGAAGTGGTGTTTCCAATAATCTTTGAGGGTAAGAATTGAGGCATTGGTCACATCAAAGCATCTTTAAAACAGGAATTTTGTGTACAGTTTTTTAAAGTTAGCAGTGACCTGCTGATCCACGGGTTGGATTAGAGGGGTATTGTTAGGGGGTAAAAATTTCCTTTTAATGAAGCTGTATTCCCCAATCAAATATCCTTCCAAGCCGTTACGAATATAGCGACATTTGCGAATATCGGTACATTTTTTCTCCAAATTTTTTTTCCGAATACTGGATACAGGTGCATCCGAATACAGAGGTTCTACTATCTCTCTCTCTCTCTCTCTCTCTCTCTATATATATATATATATATATATATATATATATAAAGAAAAGCAGCAAAATCTTATACATATAACAAAAGAACTAACACTCACAACCCCACTGACGGGGACCAACATAAAACACCGTGAATTAAAAAGGGAGAGGGAGTAGGTTGGAACAAAAAGAATGGATGACAACCAGACGAGAGAATGAAATGGCATAAAGTGCCGACAGGGTTGACACTGTAAGCATCTTCCAGGGCTCGATGAACGACGTGATGGACGTGATCAGCGTTACCACTCATAATTTTGAAGAAGAAAAAAAACTTAGATATCGTGAACTTGGGTTATTTTAGGGAGATTTATGGGCTATTTTGGCCAATTTTGGGCGAAATCTAGGTGGCGTTCTTCAACTAATGAAGGTAAATGACACCTAGACGAGACCAAAATAACCTTGATCTAGGTGAATCCACTAAGGAGTGGCAACGCTCGAGAGGATATTTTACAAGTAGTTTTAGTCACACCCCACAGCAACGACGCTCCTAAATCTCACCATCTGGTTTTTGACATATTCCACACTCAGGAATCTATGTGCCTTGACATCCTCAATTGCAGATAAATTGTAAATTAATGTATACTGGTTCTGAGATTTTTGGAGATCATGTTTGCTAACTAACTAAATAATAATAATTATCATAATACCGGTAATATTAATTAAGAAAACTTAGAAATAGAAGAGATAGAGCATAGGAAAAGAAAATTAAATAACTAGACTAGAAACAGGGTCGAGTAATACTAATAATGATAACAAAAGGAACAACAACAACTAAAAAAAATGAAAGGAATAACTTATTCGTGAATATTTATTTTTAAAAAGTAGAGTTCCAACATGTATACAATCTCTACATATTTAAAAGGTACCGATTTTCTGTCTGTTACCTGTACATCATAACTCCAGAACGGCTGAACCGATTTTACTGCAGTTTTCTGCAGCGTATTAGACATTTCTCTGGAAAGGTTTTAAGCTATACTGTATATCATTATGGTACGACATCAGGACGCTGAGTAGTAAAGAAAAAACTCAAAAACATTCTTATATTAAGTATATCTCAAGGGACGTTGTTGCGCGCTTATTTTTTGCTTGTAGCTTTTGCACGCTTGTTTTATAAGTATCCATTATTCATGTGGAGTTACTGTCCAAGGTTCTTTCTTTACGTGCCTGGCAAACAAGTATTAGTTAACTTTTGTGCACACATCTCTTTCTCCAAAGAAAGTAATAACTGTTGAGTGACGGTTTATAACTTTAATAAACATGACGAACTTCACAATAGACCCATTGATGTGGTCAGGCAATTAGAACACAATCAAGATTAATAATAATGATAGTCACTCATATGTATGAAACAATCCTTTCAATGGTGAAATATGAAGTACAGTGGTATACTTTCAATACACTGAATATTGTATACAAGAATATATCTTATGGGCCATACACACACACCCATATACATACCTCTCCAGCCAACCGGCTGAAACCTCAATCCCCTCGTTTTTCTATACACTTTTCTGCTCAACTCTCTTCTCGTTTTGCACACGCCTCCTTTCCTGCAATTAGCGAGCTTGTCACACTGCCAGTCTCATCACGTGATATAGAGTGGCTAATGGGCTGGGGTAGCGAAGCGGTGTTCTTGGCATTCAAACTACCTGCATTTTCTAACTCCCAACAAACGTAAAAAAACTCTACTGTTGACCTTATTATAGGTTAACGTCCTTAGCTTACAAACTGTATAAGTCCTAGATTTTTCTCCCTTTACGTTAAATTTACAAGTGCGTTGCTTTCTGCTATGCACATTTTCTAAATGGATTCCTGACACAAGCACTACCTATCACACCTGTAAGGGAAGGACAGTTTCAATAATACTCAGCTATGTAGAGTTGTTCACGATACGCCTCTAAGAATACGTCATTTATGCTATTATATGCAAACGTTGCACCATTACGTACATCGGCCAAACGGGCACACGACTGGGCGACCGATTCTGCAGACACCTCTATGACATCTCTCAGTTTAATTCCACACCTGTGGCCATCCACTTCAATGGCCCTGACCACCACGGTGCCACTGACATCCAGGTGACAGCCATCAGATACTGTTCCTCGGACGCCCACAGTCGGTTTTGCCAGGAACAACGCCTCATCCATCTTATGGGTTGCCTCAAACCACACGGTTTGAATACCCAACATTCATTTGTCTGAGACGCCTTTCTCTATCGAGTCCCTGTTGTATTATGACTTTCTACTTTGATGCGATCACCCTTTTTTTTATTTATTATTTTTTTTTTTTTTAAATTACTTTTTTTTTAATTTAATAATTTTTTTTATTTATTATTTTTTTTTTTTTTAAATTTGTTTATTTATTTTATTTTATTAAAAAAATTTTTTTATTATTATTTTTTTCCTTTATTATTTTTTATTTTATTTATTTCTTTATTTAGTTTTTATTTTTATTTATTTATTTATTTGTTTTAAATTTATTTATTATTATTTATTTATTTATATTTTATTTATTTATTTTTTTTATTTATTATTTATTGATTACTTTTTTCTCACTCTTTTCCAGTCCTTGTTTTCATTATTTCTTATTTTTATGTACTATCAACTTCCTCTTTCTGGTTTAGTGGCAGCCATCTTGCTTTGCTTCACATGTGACTGGACTTAATATTAAGGGAGTTTTTTTTCTCTTATTTTTATAGTTTCATGTTCTCTACTTAATTCTCATTATCTTTCCCTCCTGTCTCTTGTTTGTCTGTCCCTGACGAAGGCCTTGTGGCCGCAACGTAGGTTTTTGTTGTCCTTCTCCTTGTAAGACGTATTACTATTTGTGTGGGTGTGTGTGTGTTTTTTTTTTTTTCAACTGGTTTACCCCGTCTTACGGCAGTTCTCCTCATATACTTATAAGAATACGTTACAGTCATTAAATTTGCTCTGTGAATGTGTCCTGACCTTGGCATTTCTCGCCACATTCTAAATCTAAGAGATGTTTGACACCCCTTTAGATTTACGAGCTACGGTTCTTTATGTGACTGGAAGGCCCGAGATCCGTTGTGGTCGTTAACTTCAAACAAACCAAACCAAGAAAACTACTGAAATACTAACGCCAATGCTGAAAGTAGTAAATATTAGCAGTAGAAAAACGTTTTGTGGGCGTGTATGTGTGTGTGATGGGTACATTATTTAAAAAAAAAAAAAAAAAAAAAAAAGAATTTACAAACTGGAAATAATCTTAATGTCTTTAACATTATTCGATAGCAGTTTAAGTATGCCCTTTCATCAAAAGAAATTGAAAAAGTATAACATATTGGAGCAAGTATAAATGTGTATGTCAAGAAGTGGTTTTATACGTGTATTTGTTACCTATTATTGCCAATGTTTCAATGCGCATGTCTTTATAAATTTGTAAGTTTTTACGTAATGTGAATAAAGTTGTTAAAAAAATTTAATAAAATGAGAGAAAGGAGACAAAAAAAAAAAGTTCTCCCGGGTTGAGGCCCTTCCATTGCACTCCGGTTGGGTTGACCCCTGCGATCACCCCAAATGCGGGTGACTCGGGTGCGTAATTTTTTCGTTGGAGGGACTGAGTTCGCGCTATCCTCTGATTAATGCAATAAACATGAGTGGTGGATATTGTAAGTAATTCAGGTGGCCGGCGTCGATTTGAGCGATAAGTGCTTCTCACATGACCAACTGGATGTGGCATTTTCCCGAGTTAGCACACCGAAACACGTATACGTGTTGTCACCAAGTGACTGTACTTCCAATGTCGTCTACAAAGAAGCCCTTACTTAAATTTTTTTAGTTAAAAGCACACCTCAAAGCAATAGTACAATTAAAACCAAAAAAAGTTAAACCTTCCTAACACGATTCGCAGTAAATCCGACTTGCACCCATTCCGGCATGGACCCGGGCTAGGCCGGGTATGACCGCTAGTGTTCAATTTTGACAAAGAAATAATTGAGCTATTGCTTTCTTCAGCATGTCGTAAGAAGTGATTAGTATAAGGCTACCAGTGGTAGTAGTAGTTGTAGTAGTAGTAGTAGTAGTAGTAGTAGTAGTAGTAGTAGTAGTAGTAGTAGTAGTAGTAGTAGTAGTAGTAGTAGTAGTAGTAGTAGTAGTAGTAGACCCTTCAGTCACAGCTGCCTATGAAAATACGCCCCTGAAGTGATAGACCTCAGCTGCTTTTTTACCTGATGTTTCTTTCAACGTGTTCTTTTCTCTTCTGCTTGTAGCCATAGCGTCTTTTCGTCCAATCTGAAGGGGTGCCGTTTGCAGCATCGCTACTTGGCGCGATCGGCAGCGTCTTCCTCCCAGGTTGCATAATTTATGTCAAGTGCCTTTCATGACTCTCCTGCACAAATCTTTGAACCTTAGCTGCGGTCGCCAGGCTGTTCTTTGTCCATCTACCAGTTGTCCGTAGAAGATATCTTTCGGGATGCAGCCATCTTCCATACGACGGACATGGCCAAGTCGGCGTAGACTGCACTGTCTGAAAAGTGCATACATGCTTTGATGGCCAGCACGTGACATTTGTCACTTTGTCCTTCCACGAAATACCGAGGATGTCACGTAGACACCGAAGATGGAAGGTATTGAGCCTTCTTTCCTGCCTTACATAAGTTGTCTATGTCTCGCTGCCATATAGAAGCATATAAGGTTGGCAATGGGGCAGGAAACCTCATCATTAAAAGAATTTCACAAAAGTTTTCACTGTAAGAACATATGATAGTTTTGGTGCAGGCTTTTTGCTATGGAGGACCAACTGCAATGGTAATTACGTATTTCACAGTGAGCTAAAAGGTACATGTTGATAACTTATATAAATACATTTTAAAAAAAACAGTAAAATAATAAAAATAAACCACATGATAAGAGAAACAAGTTTCATTGCAGCAATCGAAAACCGGAAGAAAACTGGCTAGTAGGTTGAACAGAAATGACTGCCCAGATGGTCGGTGAGCGGAGGCACGTGAAGGGGTCCAGGTTGCAGGCCTAGCTACATCAAAATTGTTATATTGTTCACGTTCAAAGAGTCCCGCAAAATCGATGTTGCAGGGGTCATTGTTCTTGTCTGCCGTCCTGTTTATTTCTCTTTTTCATGTTTCTGAACCTAAAGTAATCGTTGAGTGGTAGGTTAGCTCGAGCTCTTGATTACACTGACTAACAAAAAAAATGTTTTTTCTTTCTCCAACATTTCTATGTTTGTCTGGTCAATTTTAATGCGCTGTTTTTAAATCTGCAAACCGTTTTTCTCTATCAGGTCGGGATCTCTAGAAATACGCAATTGAAGTTTTTTAACAAGGCATACAGTATTATAACATCATTCATACAAGAAGTGTAACAGTTATGTAGGCTTTAATTTCTTTGCAGTCGACTTTCGTCGGTGAATGGCATGTGGTACATCGCGATGAAGCATCCAACAATAATCGGCAAGCATAGTCACACTCCACCGTCCTTGATAGCGTGACTCCATTACGGCGATATCTTGATGGAATTGTTCTCCATGTTCATCGCTGACTTCGCCAAGTTTGTCAGGGAAAAAGTCAAGATGCGAATCAAGCAAATGGATTTTGAGGGACATGTTACAGCCCATAATTCTGTATGCATCTATGCACTGCTTAACAATATGCACATAGTCGACAGATTTATGATTTCCCAGAAAGTTATCGACGATCGATTTGAATGCCATCCATGCGCGAAGTTCACTACCATGTAACAAGTTCTCGAATTGTTTGTCTGCAATAACTTTCCTAATCTGAGGTCCTACAAAGATACCTTCCTTTATCTTTGCATCGCTAACTTGCGGAAACTTTTCTCGAAGATAAGTGAAAGCTTTGCTCGTTTTATCTAACGCTTTTACGAAATTCTTCATGAGCCCCAACTTTATATGTAACGGTGGTAAAATGATGCCGTCTTTGTTAACTAATGGCTCATGTATTACATTTTTATGCCCGAGCTGCATACGATCCCTGATAGGCCACACCTTTCTTGCATAATGTTCCTGTCTGTTGCGGCTGTCCCATTCACATAGGAAGCAACAAAATTTAGTATACCCAGTCTGCATGCCCGTGAGAATTGCAATGACCTTTAGGTCTCCACAAATCCGCCATTGGTAGTCATTGTACTTTATTTTTGCCAAAAGTATACCCATATTGTAATAAGTTTCTTTCATATGAACAGAGTAGGCGACTGGAATTGATGAAAATAAATTTCCGTTATGCAATAACACGGCTTTTAGACTAGTCTTGGAAGAGTCGATGAAAAGTCGCCATTCGTTAACTATGTGCTCATGACCGAGGTGCACCATTAGACCGTTTACATCTTTGCAATAGCAAATGCCATCATCCATCTCAAAGTATTGAACAAGTTCTCTGTGTCTATGACGAAATTTAGATATCGGAGTATTGGCGCTAAAAGATTCCATTCTTTGAGTCGCGAACCGAGTAATTCCGCTTGTCCTTTGGTAAGAGCGAGATCACGTATTAGATCTGAAAGTTCTGAATGGTTAATTAAGTGAACACCATCATTCACCGGTATATAATCCGAGTCAGAATTAGTTTCTAAAGCAGGTAAACTATCACTTTCTGATGGTTCATTCACGTCCAACGGATATTGTTATGGTGGAACTGGGATCGGACACGTGATTGGATCATGAGGAACTGTTTTCGATACCGATTCAATATTTGGATAAACCACAGACTTTCTAGTTTTAAAAGTGAAACCATGGATATTTGTCAAGCAGAAGTAACAATCAGTAGCGTGATTTGTCGGTTCACGCCATATTACTGGCACTCCAAAAGGCATCGACTTATGCTTCGGCGATTTTCGTAACCAACCTGCCAATGTATTTGCACAGGTCGAAAAAACTGCATTTGGCTTCCAAGATTTATTTGCATCATCAACTTTAGAATCGAAATAACGTTCATATGCTTTCTTTAGTAATGGTGTAAAGTTTTTTCTGGTGAACACGATCGGTAAAATATCCGCATACGTAACAGAACAGATCAGCCGAATTTCTACAACTTCTAGAAGCCATATTTCGCTCAGAATTATTTCAAAATACAGTAACTATTTGAAAAATAGCGTAACATATGTCATGCATCTGTTAGCAGTATAAAAAGTAGAATTATTTTGCATTTTATTAATTTTTAATAAGTTATATAGTAAAAATGAAACGGAGCAAATAACGGTTTCCCAAAAATATATTTATTCACAAATATCTTAAGAACCTGACGTGATAGAGATAAACGGATTTCAGATTTGAAATCAGCGCAAGAAACTGACCTAAGAACACTTATTCTTATATAAGAAAGAAAAATGTTGTTTGTCAGTGTTATCAAAGCACAGTTACAGAATTCGGAACCTGCTAACGTTATTGTGACGGTATTGCCTCCCTGCTTTGCAGTAGTGGTCCAACAGTGGCCAAAACTCAAGAGTATCTAATATGGGCTTCAAAGGTGTCTACCTACTCACAAGATTACTCTTGTAAGAGATGTAGATAGAAGAAACAAAACGCTTATATCTTCAGGGAGTCTTCACAAGATGTTCAGAATAAGCGAGAACAATACTGCTTTGGCTGAGTATGTTAACTCTGTAATTCTGCCGACGCTTTTGTGAAGAATTTAAGCACTTATTAATTTCAGCTCGCTTGAGCCCCCACCCCTAATTTACTCATTTGAATTCTATTATTCTAGAATAGCTCTGTTTAGAGTGTGTGTAGTAATTTGACTAGACAAACATGCAGTAACTTTAAAATGATTAAATCGAAGTTAAATTTGTATAATTACAAATAACAAAATTTAATAACCACTTAAGTTTTAACAGTTGGAAAATACTTTGAATAGTTATGGATCAAGAAAAGTTGTTGTCACAGTCGTTATGGATTGTGAAATGTTACAAGGAGTTCAAGTGGCAGCATAGATTTGATCTTAGCTGCCAGTGACGGTTCTGCTCCTTCTTATGGGTTGGTTCGTTTCACTCTGCTCACGCTCTTCTCTGGTCAAGGTTATCGGGTGTAACTCGCTTCCCAGAAATGTTAAGGAAAGTCTACCAAGTAGGTCCTTCGTCTTAAAGCTTAGGCCACTGTTCCCTTCTTGTTCCAGAGATAGTACTTTCTGTCGGTACCACCAATAAGCCAATCCTGGCTCACAGACATTTTGCTTAGATGAATAAGAGACATGAATCAGCCTCTTATACGCGTCTGGGGTGTCGTTAATTTAAGAATTTCCCTCTCTGACTTCGTGTGTGGTCCATCAGTTTCCTCAGTCCCGGTTTCCTTATCTTATATGAAAGAGATTTCCTGAGCTATGAAAGTACGTCCAAAATTCTCCGATAAAAGGTGTCCGGTATATTAAGAAGGAATTCTGAATTCTTATTCTTCAGTCTAGAAAGGTCTGGTATCTTGGCGAGCGATTTCTCAAGTGATATAGCTTAAGAAAATGGTCAGATTATATTCACTGCCTTCCCTCGCATTTGTTATGCGCGCCTCAAAGGATCCGCCAATCTGATTTAAATATTTTGCATGACTCAGCTAATGCACAGTTTCAACCATTACTTTATCAGAAAGTAATCTCTTATTTGTGTCTGTCCACCAGTTGTCTCCCCGTATTCTAAGCTTTGTCGATGAGCGCACCCGTGTCTTATCAGTGATTAAGCACTGCGCTGAGGTGATTTACATGTTAATCTGTGCACTGATATTCGCTGCGCCCACGATAGCCAACATGGTTAGGTTGCTGCCACTCCTTGCAACGTAGGAAGAAATGGATAACAACCAGACATGTCTACTTATCCCTGAGATGGGTGTCAGAAGGAAAATACATAATATCTGCTACACATAGCAGAAAAGGAAAGAAAGAAAGTGCGACAAATGAAACCACGCAATAAAATAAGTACCACAAATGTACCGATACTGCCTGAGCGAAACATAGATCGAGAGGGGCTGGCCCCGTTCTGTCACAGTATTTATTAAAATTATATAATAAAACTATAAGAACGACCTGATGACTTGGAAACCCTCTGGAATAAATTCAAGGATATCATAAAGACAGCTGCTGCAGAAGCATGCGGTGAAGTCCGACTTGGGAACCAGAGAAAGAGGACACCTTGGTGGACAGAGGAAGTCAAAGAGAAAATAAGAGAGAAGAAAATGGCATGGAAACAATACTTGGGAGCTAAAAACACAACAGGACAAATGGAAAAATATAGAGAATATGTGACACTCAGAACAGAAGCAAAGAACAAAGTGCTAGCAGCAAAACAGAAGTCCTGGGAAGAATTTGGAGAAAAGCTAGAAAAAGATGCACAAGAAAACCAGAAATTGTTCTATAAGACCCTAAAGAACATGAGGAAAGAAAAACAATGCCCTCTCAAATTTATAAAGGACAAGCAAGGCAAATTGCTTACTGCCCCGAAGGAAGTAATGGAAAGATGGAAAGAATATTTCTCAGAACTCCTGTATGGTGAGCATGATGAAGCATCAGAAATAATAAACACTAGCACAAAAGAGAAAACCAATGATGGTGAAGATGACATAAAGATGGAAGAACTGAGGGCAGCACTGGAGAAAATCAAGATGGGCAAAGCAGCAGGGCATGATGGTATAACACCAGAAATAGTTAAGTACATGGGAGCATCAGGCGACCTATTACTCTTAAAGGTCCTACAGGCAGCATGGTGCAACAAGACCATACCAAAGGATTGGGAGATTGCCATCATAACACCAATTTTCAAAAAGGGTGACAATCGACAATGTGGAAACCATAGAGGCATATCCCTTCTCAGTGTCCCTGGTAAAATCTACTCTAGAATCCTAGAGCAGAGACTCCGACGCCTAGCTGAGCCACAATTGGATGAGGTCAAGTGCGGATTCCGAGCAAACCGAAGTACTCAAGACCTAATCTTCACACTCAGACAGCTGAGTGAAAAGGCCCTTGAGTATAAGAGTGAGATCCATCTTTGTTTCATAGATCTGGAAAAGGCGTTTGACAGGGTCCCTTGGAGCAAACTTTGGGACTGTTTGGCAAGGAAGAATATTCCAGCACCTCTGATTCATGCTATACAGAGCTTCTACAAGTCTTGCAGAAATTATGTGAGGACAGCAAACCATAAGTCAGAAGAGTTCAGGACCACCACTGGTGTAAGACAAGGTGATATCCTATCACCTTACCTCTTCATACTCCTTATGGACGATGTCATCAAGGCATGTAAGGAGAGAACAAGAAAGTATTCAGTGGGGTACTGGAAGATGAGACAGGTCTATATTTCGGAGATGGCATTTGCTGATGATGTTGCCCTGATTGCTAAATCAGAGGCACATCTCCAATCCAACCTGCAAGTCTGGAAGGAAGAGCTGGAGAAGAGAGGGATGGTCATAAGCAGCTCTAAAACAAAATCCATGGTGATATCACGAGAAGAAAGAAAACATCAGATTAAGTTGGGAGAACAGGTCCTGGAGCAGGTCGACCACTTTAAATATCTCGGAGCTATTATAGACCGAAAGGGAGGCATCAAAGAAGAGTTGGCCACTCGAAAAGCAGCGACTGGGAGACTTTTTCAGGCCATAAATCGTGGATTCCTCAGCAAGAAAGAGGTTGGCAAGAAAACGAAGATGGCTGTATACCGCTCCACCTATGTCCCAGTCTTGACATATGGATGCGAGTCGTGGGCAATGACTACAACCCACAAAAGCCAGATCCAAACCTCAGAAATGAGGTATCTGAGGAAAGTGGTTGAAGTAACAAGAAGAGACATGGTCCGCAACCAGACGATCCGTCAAGGCCTAAAATCCCATCCGCTGCAGACCCAAATAGAACAGTCCCAACTAAGATGGTTTGGCCATGTCTGCAGAATGGGAGAAGATCGGCTACCACGACAAGCATGGGAAACAAAGAGCCAGGGATCCAGACCTCCAGGACGACCCAGAGTCCGCTGGGAGGACAACATTAGACAATCTTTGAAGGACCGAGGACTAGAATGGAACCAGGCCAGGAAGAAGACAGCTGATAGAATGGTCTGGCGCTCTCTCTTCCAAACCTCTGCACCTCACGGTAGAAGGGGAACGACTAAGTAAGTAAGTAATAAAACTATAATAAAATTGTAATTAATTTTTATTATTTTTATTACATTATTTTATAAGGTAGTATGTTTTGCTAAGTATTGCAAATCGTATGGAATATTTGTTGCTAAATAGTGAAATTCTAACAGAATTTTAAATTCAACGGAGTATGTGTTAAAAATTCACGTTACTGATTCTATTCAATAAAACGGTGAGTAAACTAGTTATTTCTTTTTGTTTTGTTAGTTGAAATACAAAGAATAGTACATATATGTGCTACTGTATTTGCATCTAATTTTATTTCAAATTATTAGTTAACCTAAACGAAAATGCATATTAGGTCTGAAACTCGCGATTGGGTCCATTTTCCTGCTATTCGGGTACAGCCGAAAATGGCGGCAAAATTTTAGTTCGCGTAACTCTTATATGATAAAGGGGCACTACGATGAACCAAACAGGTAAAAGTGAAAGTGTTACTAGAACACAGGAGCAATACAGCTCAAGTTACGAATGTACGTTTCTCATCCGGGGCAGGACGTTCGAAAACACTGCAAAACAAGAGTACAAACGTATCCACATGATTAACATTAAAAGTAAAATAAAAAGGATATTTTTGGGCAATTCAGTCTGGAATAAAAGTATGGTAACTTTCAAAGTGGTACTTGCAGAAGATGTTACTGTGTATTTTTTTAAATTTATTTTTGTTAAACAAGTCATCCTCTTGCTCGACTTTTTTTTTTTGTCCTCCTTTATATCAGTATCAAACTTACTCGAGTGATTAGAGCGCTGGCCTCTCGCGGCAAAGGTACGGGATTTGAAACACAGTGGCGACGCGCTCTAGTCTACCCAGCTCTAGAATTTTGGAAGGAAAAGGCAGCGTTGGAGAAATCTTTCACCCCACTTCTCGAAACTGTACCTAGTGTAGGGAAGTCTATAACACTTCACTCCCCTACGATAGTATATGCAATTTGACAACTTTTTCTTGTGGTATGAGGGGATACGGTAGACATGGAAAGAACTTGAGCTGATGGCACGGACAGGTGGGCTTGTCATGAGATTGTTGAAGGCCAATGTTTCTTTTCAACAATAATAATTTTAACTTATATTTTAATATCGTGGTCTTAAATTCATTATATTCCCAGCGTGGTCCTAGAGCAGTAAATTAATATGAAACAAATATAAAGGTATGTTATAAGGCACTCGTAGGAAATAAAGAAGTAGAACACCAGACAACAGAAAAACAACAGACAAGAGTGGCTTACCCAGGATTTGAACCCTGGACCTTCCGTGCGACAACACCGCCTAGCTATGCAAGCGAATCACACGGTCCTAGAGCAGCTTACGTGAGCCTGTAGGGCGGCTCTCGTTATATACCCGAATAGTCTCAAAGCGAGTAAGTAGCCCGCCAAGACATGGCGGGAAGTAGTTTTGTTGTGCTCTGTCCGCTGCATGTTCTTACAGCGGCAATAACTCTCCTGTGGAAATCTCGTTATTTTTCATTCTATTTAAACTTCAGTGGATCTTTGTAGTCAAACTGTTCATGAATTATGGTCAAAGCACAATGAAAAAAACTGACAGGCCTCCGTCCCCTTTAATGGGTGTTCAATTTAGTTTTCAAGGGGCAATTCACGCCGTTTTCTTATTTTCCCGAAAAGCCTCGGGATTTTTCCATTGCTGGTAACAGACATTGCAGTCTTCATCCTCATTTTTGTTTCTGTATATTTGACAAATGTGACAACACTTGTTCGTTCTCTTTTCCTGGTCTTCACTCTTCTCCTTCTACTGGCTAATTCTTCTCTTGTTTATTGTTCACGCTTTCATCGTTCACGGTTATCTTATCATATCTTGTCCTATTTCGTCTTTCACCATCCCGGCTTTACCTGGTCACTCGACGTGTTTGCTAGATTACGGACATATTAGTAAGATCAACACTAGATGGAGGAATGAAAGATAGGCTGAGATTGCGTTTGCACACGATGGCATAAGGCGAAAACCCATATGTGTCGGCGAAGGTAGATAACAACCTTTGATACGGGGACGTGGATTGCAGAAAGTTGCCAATAACCATGTTGTCGCAGTTATCCACTATGGATAATAGATGGTGTTTGGAGCTAGGTGTCAGTTCGCAAACATGACGTACTCAAATACACTGCCGATTTCACATGTGTGTCGGAAGATATCAATCTTGCTAAAGAAAAAGACAGACATTTATGTAACACTTCTAGCATATGGACTTTGTCGCAGTAATCAGCTACAAGAAAGTAACATCTTGGAAGATATTGTCAGTGATAGATCTGTGACGCAGTGAGTTGTTAAACATGATGAGTAACAACGGAAGAGCAAAGACCTTATACGGTCATAGGGTTTGAAAATACCATGTAAAGATCAATATCTTATGTTCTCATGTAGTAATGTTTTACATGAGTGTAGTGGGGAACCCATACCAAACACTTATTTACAATTGGTTTGCCATTTGAGATTCTAAGATAGACTGCTCCTGATTTGATCTCTCGTCAACGAAGCATCCATGGGTGTGTGAACGAAAATTTTGCTTATAACGTACCGCTTAGTAAGACTACTTCACTGACTTCCAATTTCGTCAAGGAGAACCATAGACAGCAAGGAACACGATATATTAGGACACAAATATAGGACAGGCCATATGACTGAAATTTATTTCTAAGATTACATAGGAGGAGCTCCAGAGCCATCACTTTGTACCCTAAGTTCTAGGACCATACTTCAAGCGCACCCAGTTAGACACCTAACCCACCTGATGAGACGTCATCTCAAATAAGTTGTCCGATAATATTTGGACATTTTCTGTGCAAAACGTCTGTGTCCACCCGATATCGAGTTTGTGGTACAAGTTGCCAGCAATCGACGCTAGACATCAACATCAGTGGGGTCCTGAAGTCTCTTGACAACCTTTGTAATTACCCCAACCTTACAGCATGGGACGTGCTACAGCCACCTGATTTGACACCTGAAGAGAAAGGCCAGTCCAAAGCACCTGTGGGAAGCAACAATGACTGAAACAGACATCATTCGACTCTACACCGGCAGCTAAGTATCATAACAGCACAGCTAAAGGACATTTACTATTTATTTTGTGTTTTCTAAAAAATATCCATCTACACTTTAGAAGTCCAAGGAGAAAAACATCAGTGCTTCATTTCTTTTATGAACAACTCTATTTATTTTAATCTTGTTAAACTTATAAGTGATTTTTAAACTTGTTTACCAGTAACTGTAAATCTATACTTGAAGTAATGACTACTGAGTGAACTTATGTCTGCATCCGTATGACTCATATTGTTTCAAATAAATAACCAAATAGGTCTACTAAATTACTACCTGCTGACTGAACTTCAGCTGGGGGCTCAGAAAATACGAGTCAATATTTCCTCAAAGAAAAGGCGGGATAATAATTAGTTCATGACAGCTTAGATGATCAGTTGTTATGCCTACTTTCCTTTTAAATCCTGTGAGGCTCCCTAAATAGAAACATCATTCTTCTATTTATATCTCTGCAAAGAGTAATCTTGAGCGAAGGTTGGTGACCTTTGTAGACTCTCATTTTTATACTCAAAGTTTGGCCATTGTTGGACCATTATTGCAGAGCAGGGGAGACAATCACGTCACAACGTATAATCATATATATATATATAGATTTTTTTTTTTTTTTTGATTTTTTTTTTGCAAAAAATGTATGGATGGATTTTTCGACAATTGTCTCCAGTCGTGTTGCTTCCAACGGTAGTCAAGCTGGCCACCCATTGCATACACTGACCAACAAGACCTTCTTTAACGGATAAAAAGAAGCAAGTCGTTTATGGAAAAAACCTTTTCGGCGTATCTTGAAACAATCTGTTATTTGCCTGTTTGTCTTCCGAAATCTAAACTACTGTCTGTTGAGGACTCCGAAATGCCCTCATGTCAGCTATGCCCTTGTAGAAATTCGCTAAAACCAGTTACGTTATCAAAAAAAATCAGTCATCTGTATGATGACTTTGAATGTCAGCAACATTACATCTTTTTCATCTCAGCTGATAAATCTTCGATTCAGCAAACCTTTTGTTCAGACAATCAGGATCCTATTACTCTCAACTTTCCGAGTTAACAATAGTGAACAGGAAGAAACTGATTCCACCTTGCAACTTTCAACAGACGTTGCACAAGGTCATGTGACTTTATTTGTTTTCTTCTGCAGTAATAATATTACATGATATTTTACGCTCTGTTTAGTCTACTTTGTACATAAGACCATTAGCCGAGGATCCAGTATTAGCTCAAGCTCCATTCTTAACTCTCACAGCGGCTGTAAGGTGTGTATCAAGATCAGTGCAGAAAAAATATTGTTTCGTATATTTTTTTTTAAATTTCAACAAATACTAATGTTATTGTTAAACTTTTATGATGATTTTTAATAACTAATTCTTTACTACCAATTTCAACGGTACTTGAGAAATTACACAAAAATTACTCTACTGTAAATTTTCTCATGTAATTTCCTATTTTTGTTCTTTTTTCTCTTATACATTAAAATGTTTTGGTCTCATTGTTTCCGAACCCTTTTGTGTTCTATTTTTCTTCATTTCATTTTGTTCTCACACCAGCATCTGTATCTTCTCTGTTTGTCATCTGTCAAATTGTATGTCCCATTTGTTGTTCTCCATAAGGGGGCACCATAGCAAAGTTTCTCCTTGCAGGAAAGCTGCACAAAAGTATTCGTGTTCTTTTGCAGTGATTGTTTATGTAGTATTTTGTCTCATGATGAGTGTGCTAATCCCAGTCGCTCTCTCTCTCTCTCTCATCTCTCTATCTATCTATCTATCTATCTATCTATCTATCTATCTATCTATCTATCTATCTATCTATCTATCTATCTATCTATCTCTCTCTCTCTCTCTCTCTCTCTCTCTCTCTCATCTGCCTTGTTTTAATTGTTTTTAATCTTGACCATATTAGTTTTATCTCCTTTAAAAAAAAGTCTGAGTTTTTGAATACTGATAAATTGTGATAGGAATAGGAGATAACTGAGATAGGAATAAGAAGGAATAATTAATTAGTAGTAGGACTCAGTTTTACGTCAGCATATTGACAAAAGAAATCCGTGCGCTGACAGGAGTGTTAAAAACACTCTTCTCTCGTTGTTTGGCTGAGATGGTCAGCACAGAGCAGGTCAGGTAGACTAACCGTATGACCATCTAAGAACTTAGTGGACAGCTCAGGTGTCATTGTGTTATGGTGCCGCTGCATTTCGCAGAAAGGAAAAGATGTTCCCACGACAATTAAGTGTCATGCCGAGCTGTATCCAAGAGTATCGCCAGCAGTTTATTCAAGCAAAAACATGGTATGTAAACTCTCGAATAATTAGTCAAGGGCAGGTGATCAAGGACAGGTGTTAGAAGTAGTGGTCCAGTGTCGGACATATAAAGCAGACTTTATAAGACAGCAGTGGCTTAGAATAAGTTTCCAGCACTGGTGGTGACCCAGCTTATACTTCAAAACCATATTGAATTTATTGAGAACAGCCCATTAAGACGTAGTGTATAGTAGACAGTATCTGAAGTGAAGGGTGTTCAGTATTCAGCGTAGATCAAGAGTTAATCAATTAATCCATGAACAGTGAGTTACATGATGTATGAAGGACAATGTAGAAGTCTCATGTATGCTATTACCATTTATAATCGGGCACAAGGATGCCAGCTGTGAATATGTTCTCAGTCAACAATAAAGAGTTTTGTTGATCAACGACTAGTCGATCAGTTATTTCAGTTGGCATAATGGTTTGATCATTAACCACCACTCATCAATCACATAAACAAGGCAGGCAGAAATTGAGTGATATATTCAATAACAGACGAGTGTACGTCAAGTCAAGAACAGACACACAAGGGTCAAACGTAACACATAACTACACAAGCATTAGAACCTGGGTTGAACCTATCACACAAAATCTCAATACCGTACTAATGTTTTTTACTTTCCATCTCACAATAGTATGGCACCTCGGCAGAGCGTGTTTGTTTTTCCCTTTCTTGTTGTATGCGTGTTTATCTAGTCCTATTATATAAAACGTGTTTCCTTTTCACAACCTCGTCTTTACGCTCTGTTATCTACAGTTCTCGCTGTCAATGTTTTTTCTTTGGTTTAGTATATGACAATAAATGGAGGAGGCTGCTGTAAAACTGGTAAGGAAAAACACATGCATGAATTAAAAAATAAAATGGTATATTGAATCAGTTTTACAAGTTAACGGTACACAGGAAACACGAGACGTTTCGGGTTTTACCCTTCGTCAGCCACAGTTTTTAAAACAGGTGACAAGGACAAGAATTACATATAGGTACTACAAAAACATACGATGATGAGGGAAAATATACACCAAATGAGCGATACAAGCAGATGAAAATGTAAACAACAACGGTGTATGAGCGAGAAAAAATAAAAAAAAAAAAAAAAAAAAAAGAATAATAATAATACAAGAAAATCATAACACGACTGAAAAGAAATATCGGAATTTTTGTTTTTTTTTTGGGGGGGTTTTTTGTTTTTATTTTGCTCTCTGTTACCACATTTTGTCATTTCTTTTCATATATAACATTGATTTTGTTTTTTTATCCGTTTTATTTTAACTAAACACTCTAAACTGTGCCTATGTTTCTCCTATTATTATATTCTGCTGATATACTTTCTTTGAACTTCACCTGGTTATAGAACTAGGTAAAGTTGCGACCTTGCTTAGGCTAAAGGGTAAGGAACTAGGACAACGTTGCGACTAAAATATCTTCGCCAGGAACAAAAGAACAGTAAGGAAAAGACAGAGAGAACTGCTCTAAATGTATTAGAAAATTAAAAAGATAAATTATACTTACAGTAAATTGAAACGACTATTGTAACTTTGGTTAGACCCAGTGAGAAATACCGCGTGGACACGACAGAAAACGTGATTTGCATTGTTATCTCCCATTTTTCATTGACACTTTATTCAATGTTTTAATTTTAGACCACATGTCTGGAAGAGCTACACAACTTTGCCCTTCGCGATCACAGGCATTAAAAATTATGTATACTTGATGACGCCCAATTTATATTATGATTGAGTAATTGGCCGCCAAATGACGCGTGCACCATGAGGTGAGTGATGGTGCCCGTGGTCTGGTTTTGTGAAGTGTGTAGATGATGTACAGTCAAACAATGATCATACAAAAACAGGGCAATCCATACAAAGACATCAGTTAACTCACGACGTATAAAGTCAATGATGCTTGTAACAGCTAGTGACGTTTTTCTGTATCATTTATTGTGGACGCCACAGTGACAAAATGTATACGCGAATATGTAGTTACATCAGACAGTCATTATCACAGCAACAATGTCAGTATAGCAATGGACGGTAGACAGCATCATAATAAAGGTGATTCACAGGCATGTCAATACATTATAAGGCTGTAATGTAGTCGGGAAAATTCTCCATCCCTTTCTATCTTAGCCAGAAGATAACCAGATGTATGAGATCAGTTCACTCTCCTTAATCTGACTTCAGCAAGACAGGCACGTCTGCCGAAGTATAAATAATGTCCTCAAAAATATCCTCTAGATAACAAAGGTTTTCCAAACCTAGTTCATGTAACAAAGTAGCAAGTAATGGTCCTTGGGACATGCATCAACCGATGCAGTACAATACAGCGACATGTGAGCTGGGAAAACATCTCGTGACGACGCCTTTCGAAGACAGGCTATGAATCAAAAATCGCTCACGACCAAAAATCGATAGAGTTAATGAAAAGTTAATTTACCTTGCCTTCAGGAAATACACAGAAATATTACGCCTCCCGGCATGTGGAAAATACACTAGAGGTATTATCTCGAATAAACGAAATATCCATTAAGAGGACTTCACATTCCTGACAGAACAAAAAATAGCGGAGATCCCCTCTCAGCGAGGCATCTTTCTAGCTATTCAAAATCGCTCACTGACTGGTGGGCGGAAATCGATCGACCAAGAAGCAAGACCAGTCATGCGCAGTCCAGCGCAAAATGACCACAGCTCAGAACTTAAGACGCAAGGACCTTTACTACGAACCAGCGTAAGAATGATTACCTTAAAAGGATAACCCAACAGGTTGCCAACCGTTTTTTCTGAGAAAACGGCCTAGCATAGCAAACTTAACTGCATTCAATACCAACGCGAGGAGACAACTGCTCACCGAGAAAAGTGACTATAAATTTCAAGCAGTTGTTGCCCTTGCGTTATAAAATATATATTGTAATAAAACGATGTTGCGAGAATTTCTCACGCAACAATACTACATTTCAATAATTGTCATACTCAAAATCTCAGACTATCACCTCCAAAAACATGGAATGTACGAGGGGCGTTCAGAAAGTAATGCACCACATCGTTTTCTCAGCTAATAATGAAGATAGAAGCATGAAATTTTGCACACTTTACATAAGGCATGTGCCAATTGTGTGCACCAAATTGCACCGCAACCGGCCAAATAATATGGCTGCCCTAAACCATTGAAATGGAGCGTGTTAGCAACTTGCGTTATAAGCAGCGAATTGTGATAGAATTTCTCGTTGCAGAGAAGGAAACTGTTTTGAACATTCACAAGCATCTATTTGATGTAAATGGAAGTTTTGCAGTCGACAGGAGTACAGTCAGTCGCTGGGTTCAGAGAATCAAAGAATCAGGAAGTGGAGATACGGAGCTGCTTGATCAGCCGCGCTGTGGACGTCCTGTCACAGCCACCAACGCAGAAATGTTGAAATGTGCTGAGGGCATTATTCTTACTGACAGGCGAATCACTACTCAACAATTGGCCTTACAGCTGTCAGTCAGCATTGGTAGTGCAAATGCAGTTATAAAAACTCTCGGATTTTCTAAGGTTTGCGCAAGATGGGTTCCTCGAAGTCTCACAAATGACCACCGATTGCAAAGGAAAGCAATTTCTTCTGAATTGTTGGAGCGTTTCAATGCTGATGGAGAGAACTTTTTGGCTAAGATCGTTACATGTGACGAAACCTGGGCACATCATTTTGAACCTGAGTCAAAAAGACAGTCAATGGAGTGGCATCATCCGCAATCACCACGAAGAAAGAAATTCAAGACAATTCCTTCAGCTGGAAAGGTCACGATCACTGTCTTTTGGGATATTGAAGGTGTGATTCTTGTGGACGTTATGCCAAGAGGAGAGACAATCAATTCGCAAGCTTACATTAAGACATTGAAAAAACTCAATCAACGTTTTCGCAGAGTTCGGCCGCACAAGAATCCAGCAGACGTGCTTCTCCTTCACGACAATGCGCGACCTCACACAAGTCTGGCAACATGGGAAGCAATCACCAAATTGGGTTGGACTGTACTACCCCATGCACCCTAAAGTCCCTATTTGGCACCCTCTGATTTTCATCTATTTGGTCCACTTAAAGGTGCACTCCGTGGGACAAGGTTTGAAGATGATGAAGGAGTGATTCATGCAGCGAAGAAATGGCTACATGATCAAGACAAAATCTGGTACGGGCTAGGAATACATGCACTTGTTTCGCGCTGGCATAAAGCCGTACAAGTTGATGGGGATTATGTTGAATAATACCGATGTTTACATGACATATCCATGTATATTGTGTATAAATTTCATGCTTTTTGAATAAACAGCTCCTGAGAAAAACGATGTGGTGCATTACTTTCTGAACGCCCCTCATATAACTTTGTGGACACGTCAAGGAGACGTTACGCTTTACGCCCATCGAAAATATTTAGCAAGTTAAATAATGGCCGACTAATATTTACAGATGGGGTGCTACGGCGACGCAGCCTATCAGTTAATCAGATCAATAGGTGTTGCTTTCTTCCTGGCGTATCTAAAAATTCATCAAGTTGATGCTGATGCAGTCAGTAAGTACATTTAATAAATTGTTTATTTATTGTCCTGTCATTAATCTGTAGGTAATTAGCTCACCCACAATATAAACTTATTTCTTTGGCATCGTAATTCCATTCAGCAGCCTCTTAAGCTCTTAAACTCCAACCTTCTCCTCGGGAAAGGCTGAGTTTTAGTTGCTACACCACTTGTGGACAATATCACGTAATTTGTGAAATATGTGACACTGAAGGTAATTTATTCAAGGTGTATTATAATCCGTGCAAATAACTTGAAGGTATCCATTTTATGTGTCTTCCAATTTTTACGAGACGATTTCTTTTAAAAAAAAAAATTGGAAAGGATAGAAAAATAAATGCTGATTACTGCTGGTTACAGCAAGTGTCCGATTGGCAGAGTGGTTAAAGCACTGGTCTCTCGCGGCAAAGGTGCCGGGATTCGATTCACGGTGTTGACACGCTTCAGTCAAACCCAGCTGTAACTGAGTACCAGACTTTGCACTTGATTTAGTGAAGGAAAAGGTAGCGAGGAATGAAAGTGGTCACTCCACCCCTCGATGCCGGACCTAGTATAGTGAAGTCTCTAACTCTTCACTTCCCTACATCATTATCTGCTAATGGACTACCTTTACAATTAAACAGCGAATGCAGAGTTTTTGTGCGTTCGTTACTTCTGTAGTTCTCAATTCCGTATGTGTGTGAGGGGGGGGGGGGCAGTTCTGTATCTCTTGCATGGCTGTCTCCAGCTCCCTTCCCCGTGTGTTGTAGGTCTCATTTGCCTTATCTTATACTTGGGATTCCCTGATTCGTGATGCTATCAAGTGTTTTTCTTAATGAGTGTCATTTCAAATGATACCACGCAAATTTAACACTTGCCTAGATGGTAAGTGTCCGGATGTTTCCACTAGTTCCACAATGGTGATCTTATTACGCAAGTTCATTCTTATAATTGCGCATGCGCACATTTACGAAAGTTTGGTTGTCAGCTTTATCGTTCTCCATGTTTTACAATCATACAGCATTACTACTTAGATATTTTAAATTAAAATGGAATCGGAAACAGTAGGCCATACGGCCGCTGCCCTTGCAAAATTTAATAGAAAATGAGGAAACCTACCCAACACACACATATCTTTAGAATGTGTGATTCATGTATACACACATTGGGATTCTCACCGGTGCTACGGAGTTCGTGCACTGTACTGAGATCCTCCTTGTGTGATCTAAGAGAGGAGATCGGAGCACTGATGGAGTTGTCCGTGTGCAGTGAAGATACTCCTTACAAACAAACCAATTAAAGCTTCTTATTTTGGTAAGCGTCACGCTCCGTATTCACCAAGCTGTGAATAGGTTCCTGACTCTACTTGTGAGTTAGGTAAGGCAAAGGAAGCGAAGCAGGGAACTGGTATCATAAAAAAAACTGAAATTAGTGTGATGAAGTCTCTAGCACCTCACTAGCAACATCGAACAGTGTTCAGGCCTAAGGGTCTTTTGTGTTTGGATATGCGCCCTAATATAACCGACTAGGTTGAACGTGACGCGCCTCGCCAAAACGAGGCAAAACTTTAAAAAAAAAAAAACCTCACTAGACTACGGCAGTTACGGTAATGTTATGGGGCTACCTATTTTTATCTTTGTGTTGGGGTTTATTTCTTTTTGATTTTCGTCAATTTCTCAAAACAATGGAAGCTCCTTCTGCCTTTGTATTCTTATTTTGATAGCATTGTCAATTCCTTACATATTGCTGCCAAAATAAATGTACAAGCACCCAACCTCGTGCCACCGAGACATCGTTTCGGGGGCATGCTCCTATAGTCAGAAATTACTGAAAAGGATGGATAAGATCAGATAAGATAAGATAAGATAAGATAAGATAAGATAAGACGTACACTAAAAAAAAAAAAGAACAATCAGTAACTGTTCAGTGTCTTAAGCATCTGGTTCCTTTATAGGGACGAACTCCAACCTTCTCCTCGGGAAAGGCTGAGTTTTAGTTGCTACACCACTTGTGGACAATATCACGTAATCGACACTGAAGGTAATTTATTCAAGGTGTATTATAATCCACCAACGGGCTGATCACCCGTTTGCCGGTCACTTCGATTACGGAAACAGCAGCAGATGGATTGATTTGCCGTTGCCCTAAAGACGCCAATAGGCGTGATGGGAAACAATGGCGAAGAAAACCTATCTGCTGTTGCCCTAAGACGCCACTAGGCGTAATGGCCACTGACTGCTTTGACGGTCGGTGGCTAAGGACGGAAGAAGAAGAAGAAGAAGAAGAAGTATTATAATCCGTGCAAACAACTTGAAGGTTTCCATTTTGTGTGTCTTCCATTTTTATGAAACGATTTCTTTTAAATAAATAAAAATTTGGAAAGGATAGAAAAATAAATGTTGATTACGGTTGGTTACAGCAAGTAGGAGAATTAGCTATCTCTACAACGTATGCACCAAGTGTTGCAACATAACATCCTATGAGATGGAGGCACATTAACCTCTCACTCCCGACGGCCTTCTAGGTTACACTTTATAGTCAAAAACTGTTGGAGACTCCCCCTACGCAAACTAACGATACGCAAAGACAAGTCGACGTCATATTGTCCTGTTTGTTGTCAAAAAGCTAAACACTATCATGCAAGATCAAAGTATCAAAGAAACCATCTTGTCCGGTAGGGGGCGCTATGTTCTATAAATGACGCCCGACCGTCCTCAAGCTATTGTCAGCAAAATTAGAATTTTAAGAATACCGTGACGATATGAACTTGGAATGTAAGGACACGTACATGGATTGTATCGAACAAATTAGAAAGGCAACGGGTGTCTGAAAGAAAATGTGACAGTCAATACTATTCACATTTTTACTGCTTGTACCCCAATGTTTAGCCATTCATGTCTCTCCAAGTATCTCATTACTTTACGTTTTGCAATCTGTTGTTGACATTACCTACCCATTGCATGTAAAAGAAATGTCAAGTTTTCCGTTATATTTTCACACACACACACACATTTCTGTTTCGTGTGTGTTATAGTTCTTGTCGTTATTGTGGGTGCGACTGATAAATAACACTATGTTATCAACTACCATGACATGTCGATACTTCCTTCGCGCTAAGAAACGCTCAGTGTTCTTTCTTTCCTATCTTCCACAAGTGGACCAAGTCCGTGCTCTATAGCATACGATAGACAATTCAGACGAGATCATTATAACTGTCTGCTCCTGCTGGAGCACATGTTTACAAGTAATTGAAGTCAAACCATCCTGTCGTGCACCATCCATTCAAATTCTTTATATTATATCTTTCAGTCAGAATGTAAATGTGTATTTTTTTTTAGTCCCGCACTATTTCTTTTACCTTTGGGATTACGTAACAGGGTTTGCTTGTACTGCTTCAAGTTGGTGCCCTCAATGCGTTTTGTTTTCTTCAGGTTTTGTTCCAACCCCAACTTTATGATGCCATTCAAATCTGCACTAACATTTGGTTCTATTTTTAGAGCACACCGTCATTGTTTAATTTATGCTCTACTCTAATTACATGTGTCAAAGTCTGACCTTTCAGCCACCTTCCTTTGCTGTACTCCACGCATACCCTGTTACTTAGACTATAAACATCATTTGTCCCGCAGTCTGACAACACCTTAGTTCAATTAACATGATAATATAGGGAGGAAAAAAGTGAAAATTATTCGGCGATATCTCAAGTATCCTTTACGAGGTTTTATCAAGCGTTACCATATATCTTAAGGGAAGTTTACAAATTCGTAAATCATCATAAAATTACAGCGACATTGCTTCCATTGTATACTGTTTTAAGAGTAGGATTTACAGTGGTCATCAAGTAAAATGTTGTCGTCTTAAGTCCGTTTTTATGCCGCCTGTTTACGCTTCAAGTCACAGTCGTTGCCGTATCTCTAGCTCCTGATTGGTTACGTAATATTAATTATAATTATTGCATTGATTTGATATACGGACATCGACCCTTGGTGCCATAATTCACTGCTGGTGTTATATCACAGGCGGGAAAGTGCTTGTCTCAGTTCTTTTGATAAAATACCTTAGCGAAACGTCTAAAATCGAGTATGGGCCCGAGACGGCCGATACTATTGTGGCACATAGTGTTAGTACTCATCCAAGCTCCATATTCAAATTCGACATCTAGTGGTACGTAACGAAATACATGTCTCATTAATTCGTTTTACACGAGAATCTTTGTTTCATTTACCAGATGTCTTAAATGTCATTCAGAATAAATGTCAGATTTGGTCACATCCGGGGCCATTCCATGTTTTTTGTAACAGATCCCCACACTTTGTATTTGTGGGTTTCTTGTCTAATGATATAATCTGATAGATTATTTTCTGTCAGTATTTCGATGTTGTTTTCTCACAAAACCCCTCTTGTGTTCTTGGATGTCTGCCTTCAACCTGGTCTCTCTTATGGGTTTAATCAAAGTCAACTCTTTTTGTTTTCTGTGTTTGAAATATTTTATTTGTCAATTTGTTTTCTTGCAGCACTCACCCTGTATTTTCGTATTTGTTTATATTTGTTATCGAACGAGTTTCTTTAATTACCTCATAGAAAGATAGTTATGATCAAGACAATAAAACTTGTGAACAGTTCGTACCAGACTAAATAAATGTTCGATAGCTCAGAACTGAGGACTGTTTGACAAGATCACCAATGTGTAAATGATGGACACAACCAGAGAAATAAGAGGCGATGAAAACCCGCTGCCTTTGGATAGATAGAACGAACTTTGAGGAAACTGGTTGATAGCATTAAAAGGCAGTCTTTATTCTGGTATTTGCAGAGTAACTGAAAAAAGACGGAGACGAAAAAGCACTTCGAGACGGGCAATTCAGACAGACATTACGGTTTAAAGAAGACACAGAAAGCCATTGGTAAAACTTTTTAGGACTGGAAAGGCGTTTGTGAATTTGTTGAAAGATTGTGTTCCACGGACAGCTGACTATTAATGAATGAATGAATTAATTAATTAAAAAACAAAGAGCTTAGAATTAAAAGGCAATTGTTAGCATATCATCTTGAACATAGTAAATTGCTCCATACACTGCGGAGTAACTTCTAGTTGTTTACTACAAGAACTGTATTAATTGTTATTCGTCGGAGCTGTGTTAATTGTTGCTGATTCTCTTGGTTGCTCAAAGTTGTGTGGACTTGCGTTATTGCTCTAACGCTTCATACTTTCTTTTAGTAGCCTCCTACAGTTATAAATAACTATGGAGATGCGCCCTTGAGGTGACGGCCCTCAGCTGCATCTTTTGCCTGGGGTTAATGTTCGTGTTCTTTTCGTTTCTGCTTGGTAAGAGCTCCTTTTTGTCCAATCCGAGGTAGTGCCGTACTTAACATCTCCACTTGGTGCAGTTGTTAGCATCGTCCTCCTAGGCTGCTGGATTTATGTCCAGCGTCTTCTTGTCTCTCTTGTGCACATCTTTGAGCCTTGGCTACGGTCGCCCGGCTATTCTTTTGTCATATGCCACTTGTCCGTAGAAAATATCCTTGGGGATGGAACAATCTTACATGCGGAAGACATGGCCTAGGCAGCGTAGTCTGCGTTGTCTAAGTAGTGTATAATTGCTTTGAAAGCCCGCTAGTGGCAACACGTGAACATTTGTCACTTTATCCTTCCACGAAAAACCAAGGATGTGGCGTAGATACCGAGGATGGAATGTAGTGAGCCCTTTTTTACTTGCTTGGCACAGGATGTCCATGACTCGCTGCCATAAAGAAACGTACTGGTGACGCAGGTAACATATACCACAGCTCTGGTCGTCATTCTGAGCTTGAAGTTTCCCCAGAGACGCGTTGAGATGGGCAAAGATGGTTGCAGTTTTTCCAAAGGCGTCATATTTACTATGCTTGTTTTGTATCACACCTGCCTGAAAGGGTTTCATAATAAAGCAGGGTGGAACCACTATCAATAAACAGAGTGAGCTTTCTTTCTTGTCTATTTATATGATGGAGAAGAGTAAGTGAGATAATGCTGTAGTGACGGTGGCAACATAACAAATGTTCATCATGGCAAAACACTCTCCCAAACCATTCATCAGGCACCGCTCAGTCCCACAGACCAAAGCTGTACAGTACAACTGGAAAAAAAAGTGTTAAGATAAAACAGAAAGCATTGTACTCATTATCGAGATAGACCAGAGAGTGATTTTAAAGCTGAAACTATTGCATGTTGGGGTATAAAAAAACATATATGATATGAATGATGGTGCTATGAGAAATAAAATGACAATATAATCATCCCCGTATTCTATGAGGGAGAAATTGTATGGCAGTGAGAGAAGGCTGTAACGGAATGCTGGTTTTTATGAGCGTTTGATGTAGAAATATGAAGAAAAATGGAAGAAATAATATTACTTTTCAGCCGTATCGTATTCCCCGATTTTAATTACTAGCTAAATCTACAGCTTGCAACACAAATCCGGTATACACAGGGTGCCACCACAAAAAATGCACACACACTTTTATTGCTTATGACTCAATTACCATTTGAAATAGATTTATGGTATTTCCACATTTAACGTCATAAATACTCAAAATGTCAACCACCTGCAGAAATGCATTATCACAATGATTAGTAACTTACTGGCATTACTAATACGATATTGAGACGCAACGTTTTAATTTGTTGCCTCAGGTCTTTGAGTATGCGCGTTTTGAGACGAACAGAACACTCTTCAGAATGCTTCACGCGTAATAATCTAATGTCATAATTTTTTTGTCTTCTTGCATTATTCTACTCTGTTCCAAGGTAATAGCTGAATTCAGTCTCAAGTTATTTGTGAGTTATAAACACTCCAAGTATGTATACATTTTTTGAGGCACCCTGTACTTTCCCAAGATGCCATGTAGTGTGATCTTGACAAGGTCAAATACATATACTAAATCCTTCCACGTCCTTAGCAACGTCTACTCTCTTTCTGTCAATTGTTTTATACTCTATAGTGCTATATCACATTACGGTGTTATATACAGGTTTTATTACTGGTCCGTGGCTTGAGTAACGACCATCGTTTTTGTGAAAGCAAATGTATAATCACTTAATCCAGTGGTTCTCAAAGTGTAATCTACGGACGCCAGAGTTCCACGTGCTATACAAAGGATTAAAGTAGACGCTTCGTTATATTTATTTTAACCAGGTAACACGCTAGTGGGTCTTTTAATGCTTGTAATTGACTACTTATATTAGAGTACTCTATTAGAGGCATATTTTAACATCAGTGTGTCCCGGAAAGAATCGAGATTTTTCCGGCGCCATGCTTTTTAAAATTGTGGTAGCACTGCTCTAGCAAACATTCTGGCCGCAGGACTAATTTTCAAAGATCATAATTATGAAATTGGACTTTGTACATTTCTATACGAAGCAGGTGTGGCATAACGTCTTTAGAGACGTAATCTCTGGATTTTTAAAAGCATTATATCTTAAAAACAGTTATGATCCGGCTATTGTATAAAAAGCAACGTGTACTTACAAGGGGAAAAAAGGGGGGGGGTGTCTAAAGAGATAGAGACTGAATAGGGCCTCAAGCATGTCGTAAAAGCCAACTGATATAAGGCTGCGCATAGGGCTGATCCTGTAAACACATTGCCATAGAAACCACTGGTGCAGGAGGACGTGAATGTTTGGTGCAAGCGTCCAGCGAGGGGACCAGCAACAGTGTTGGCTCCATGCTCTGTCTGGAGCTCAGAAGACAATAATGATACTACTGATATTTTTAAGAACACGGTTCCCTAGACATTCGTGCAATTTTTCCTGCGCCGTGATTTATAAAAGTGTGGAAGCACTGCTCTTACTTAACTTTATGGTTCCGGTGTCAGTTATCACAGATCAGATTAGATTTGACTTCGTTTACTTCAATACGCAGCAGGTGTAGCACACAGATGAGTGTATGACATTGACAAGAACTAGGAGATGTCCCAAGCTGATAAAGATGGTTGCAGATTCTGAGAGACGAAACTAAGTGCACTCAGGGAAGGCGTTCTCTGGACTGTTACAAGCTTTATACCTTTAAACTGTATGATCTGACTGTAGTACGAATAGGTTCTAAACATTTCTTATTATAAAAAAAAAATTTAAAAAAAACTTGCTGGTCTGTTAGAACCAATTTCGTAATGATAATCACGCACAAAGTTAAGCATTCGATAATGACTGCAATTTTTCATCTGTTATGTACATGTTAAATGATGTTCTTTGTTTCCACTCATTATAACTCATTCATCGACGATTGACTGCATTGTTTTGATCCATACCGACTAATAATGAGCATGGAGCAGCCAGTACAGCTGAACCCATTGCAGGAAGCCTGCAGGAAATCCTTCATGTCATCTTGGATGTGGTTTCGTAGCATTGTGTTTGACATTATGAGACTGCCAGCTGTATGCACTACCTCATGTTAACCGCCTGTTACAACATGCATGAAGGAGCAGTTATCCTAGCCTTTCATTGTCTCCTCACTGAACCCGTAACGTCACGGCTGTGTTCTCAGCGTGTGTTCCATCCATCACCGGCGTCTTCTTCTCATCTCTTGTACCACCGGCACTTGTCTGGTTCGTGTCATCAGTTGCACATTTGTCACCTTGTCATACCCCTTCTATATCTACGCAAGCCCCCATTTGTAAAGTGTTTTGTACTCCATGTTTCAGCGTGATGCCTTCAGACTGGCCTGACATTATGAGTTAACTAGCAATAACCCGTCAATAATGACGGAAGTAAATATAAA
Source organism: Oreohelix idahoensis (assembly GCA_024509875.1). NCBI lineage: Eukaryota > Metazoa > Mollusca > Gastropoda > Stylommatophora > Oreohelicidae > Oreohelix > Oreohelix idahoensis. The sequence continues at coordinate 55,606 of JAMPIV010009111.1, forward strand.
ACTGTAATATATTTTAAAAATATTTTTTAATTCAATATAAAAGTTCTTTGATGACTTCTTCTAGAGTCTTGCTTGCTCGTTGTGATTGACGCGATCGTCTCTTCCTCTTAGCATCTGCAGCTCGTTTTGCAGCCATCTTATCATTTTGATCCATAATAATGTCTGCAATACTTTAAATTAAAATGTTGTCTTGAAGAAACAAACAAAAACTTACATTTTAAGGTTATTAGTAACAAAATGATGAGTTAAATCCGTTTCCCGAATGACACTAGGTTCTACACCGGCTTTTCTTCGTTGAGTGTTACTATTTTCGGGAGAGTACATATAAGGGAAACAATACAATTAATGTCTAACTTTCAACCACAGTTGCATCCCTTAGATGTGACCGACGTACAAACGGCGAGAATTATGGATTTTGATGATTCTTAATTTTCAGTTGGACTTTATTTTTTTTCCATAAATTTCCAAATGTAATGACAATTCATCTTGCCTTCTGTATTCTTTATTCGATATCACAGTCTGTTCCTCCAATTTTGTCTAGATTAATGCCAAAATATAAGGATGTCCATATCTTATATGGGTGTTTCTTCAAGTGCAATCTTTTTGTCATTTATTGCATTTATTGACGTAATTCCCATAAAGTGTTACCATGACTGACAGTATTTGTCTTGAGCCCCTACATTAGTCTGCTTCCCTTTAGCCATCGTGTTTCCTTATTTTTCGGTGTTGTGTTTCCATTATAGTCATATCATCATATGTTTAATGACTTTCTATTGTCCTTTTTTCTTTCTTTTCCTGTGATTATTCTGGTGGCAGAGGGGCTAGAGCATTTCCCCTCATGTAAACGCGCTGGGTTCAAAGCCAGGTCGGGTCATGTTGCAGTCTCCCATGCTGTAAAAATATGTATCTGACTGTGCTCTGAGTTAGGGACGCAACAGTCACAAGGACGGGACTAGCCACAATTCCTCATAAAGCTGAGACTTAATAAATGTGAAGTCTCTAGAACGTCACTCATTTAGGTCGTATATGATATTGTGACTAGCTTTAACGTTTTTAAACCCATGTAGATGTTGTACGGTGATAATCCCAACTGAACAATTTTCTAATCTGGCTTCTCCTTCTGTCTCTTACAGTAATAAATGAGCTTTATTGTATGTGTTTCGCGTGCTGCGATTTTCCCATGTTTATCTTAACTGTCATATTTCGATAACAATGGACATCAAGTTTTATTATATCATGAAAATGTATGTAAACTTACAATGTGCGAATGATGATAAGGGTTCGTGTTGTTGACAAATGTTCTTTTCTCACACTCATGTATGACTGGAAGTCATCGACACCAACGACTGTGTACCTTTTCTAAAGTTTAATTGGACGTACACACTCGACAGCACAGATAGTGACAAATCACAGGTTGGCATAATACATCATAGTACAGTGGATAACTGGTCTTGCAATGTTATGTTACATGGGCACTCATGTAGATTAATATTATAATGGACTGTCAGTAGCCAAGCCCTCAGCATCGCCCATACATATAAATCATCTGACTTCACTGACTGAGCACGTCAGCTTATAAACAATATTTCAGATGGCTTCTAAACCTAATCTCGTCTAGCGACGATTCTTCAACATAATGTTCAGCACATATTTTTTCCATATAATAATATTGAACCGCTAGCAATGGGTTCTCATGTGTAGCAGTGATCTCTGGACTGATCAAGCGATAATACGGGCATCCCCTTTTCTCTTCTTGAAAGTCACTACATGTTTTGGTTCCAAGATGGCTTCACTCGTGAGCTGTCACTCACGTTTGGATACAGATAATGAATCTGTCCTAAAGTTAGTCATTCATAAAACATTTCATTGCTCTGTAGATTTGATCATGAACAATTGACTGCAATCTACAGGATATAGTGCTGCTAGGAATCGAAGTCGTTTTCATCGAGTCAAATATATTCTCTTAGACATTCAAATCGTAACTATCGAAAATGGTGGCTTCGATCGAGAGTTCATAAGAGTATCTTTGATTACCTTGGTATAGGAATTATGAAATGCCATTCCTTGGCAATACGACTAAACACTGGGGTAAAGCATACACGATAGGTTTAGACAACTATCACCTTCCCCACAAATACTGAGATCACTTTTTCCCCGGCGACAGGCCGACATGGAAAACACACAGTCCCTATCAGGACGAAGCCAAATCACACCACACTCTAGCGACACATCCGCCGAATAGCCTTCGACCTCTCTAGAGACAACAGAACATATAGTTCGACTTAGATATGTAAAGATATACAGATATAAGACAGACTCGTCCTACTCAGACAAACAATACACATAAATTCAGGCCATAGATATTCTGAAGCAAGAACAATCTATTATTACCCAAACAACGAATAAATCGCAGTAAAATGGATTTATCCGCGGAGTTTGATCGAAAGAGCCGACACAACTTTCAAGGGAAGTACACAATAATGACTTTCCCTTAAGCACTATTTTGCTTTAAAAATATTTGCGAAGATAACAAGAATACCAATGTATAATATTGTAAGATATCAAAGACTGCACGTAACAGTCTTACCACACCTCCCGGGAAAAAAAAAAAAATTGGAACTTTTTTTCTTTTTTTCTTTTTGAAATACATCTAGGAGCAACGTACAATAGGCTCACAACGCATGAATAATGCGCAGATGAAAATATCAGGAATACCTATAACGCCTAATATGAGGCTAAGTCGACTTATGGAGCGACTGGTGAGAATGTGTCTCATAAACTGAGAGAAATTATTTCTCTACAAGTATATTTTTCCAGGAAGGTGTCATCAAAGTATAATACAATTCTGGCAATTACACAATGCCTAAAAAATTCATATCATCATTTCGTATTAGATATCTTAAATTTATGATTTATGAAGAAAAAATCATCAAAGCACAGCGGTGAATAAACATCAATGAACCGCTATGTAGTGATACAATCATTATATTATTAAATTACAAATGTGTATCTATCATGATATAGAAAAGGAACTACTATAGAACTAGACATATCAAGAAGTCTAAGCCCTAATAGTTATGTGGAATCATGTGGGCATCTTGACAGAATGTCTGCCATCACATTATCTGATCCACGAATAGCTCGCACAGAGAAATGAAAAGGTTGAAGAGCAATTGCATATCGAGTAGACCTCGAGCTCTTCAAATTCTTACTCTGTATAGCAGTAAGAGCTTTTTGGTCGGTTTTCTACTATGAAATGTGCGCCTAGAAGGAATCTCTGTAGTTTGAGGATCGACCAAACCATAGCTAATAGCTCACGGTCTAAAACCGAATAATTCCTTTCTGCCGCATTAAGTTTTCTGGAAATATACATTACAGGATGCAGAGTTCCAGAGTACTCTTGCATTAGTGCCGCTCCAATCCCAGTGGATGAAGCGTCACTACGAAGAACGAATGTCTTATCTTTAGTGGGTAGCACTAAAATAGGTGGTGTTGAAAACAGTGTTTTAATCTTATCCAGAGAGCATTGGCATTCCTGAGACCAGTGGACCACATTAGGCGAACCTTTCTTTAGAAGTGTTGAGAGAGGTGCCATGATAGAGGATAGATTCTGAATGAATCTGCCATAAAATTGAATAAGACCTAACAGACTTCTCACCTGTTTTTTAGTCTTAGGGATTGAGATGTTAAGTATCTTACTAGTATTATGGTCCTCTGTCTTTAGGAAACCATGACCAACTCGGTGGCCTAGGAAAGAAATTTCGCTAAAACCAATATAGGCTTTAGAGGGTTTCGCTGTCAGGTTGTGCTCACGCAAAGTAGACAGCAATTCATCTAACCCTGAATAGTGATCTTCCCAAGTATCGCTGAAAAGACAGATGTCGTCTAGATATGCAATGACATCTGACCGATAAGATAGGATTCGGCGCATCATGCGTACGAACGTAGCTGTGCGTTCATAAGACCGAAAGGCATAAAATTCCATTGGAACAAACCTCTAGGTGTTGAAAAAGCCGTGAGAGGTTTGGCGCGTTCAGATAAAGGAACTTGCCAATATCCTTTAGACAAATCAAGTTTAGTGAAAAAATGAGATTTGGAGAGTCGAGTAAGTAGCTCTTCCAGTAAAGGCATAGGTTCGGCATCGAACTTAGTTACTTGATTCAATTTTCGATAGTCAACGCAAAGACGTATGTTATTGTCTTTTTTACGCACAATAACCATCGGCGAAGAATATGCAGAGGTGGATGGTTCGATTATTTTCAAATCTATCATCTCATCCAACTCTTTCTCGACCTGTGCTTGAAAATGTATAGGTATAGGATAAGGTCTAACCCTAATAGGAGTATGGTCAGTTAGAACAATGTCATGTTGAATGACATTCGTTTGTCCAGGGATGTCAGTGAGTACATCCTGAAATGTTTGCAACATAGTTGAAACTTGTCGCTGTTCTCCTAGAGACAAATCAGGAGAGACAGTAACGTTCTTCCATGATTCACTGGAATGAAGTGGGATCATTGGAAGAGGAAGATTTACATCTGAAAAACTTGTTTCCTCATCCTGTATCACGGACAGTGATGAGTAATGACCATGTTGTACTGGAGAATTGTCCGTTGCTTGGAAAATGGGTTGCAAATAATCCGGACGTTCATGGAATTCAGTAAGCATATTGATGTGGAAGGTTTTATGCTTCCCATCAATATCGACAATATAGTCGACATCGGAAATTTTCGATATTATATCGTACGGACCTTTCCAAGAAATAAGTAATCTGTTTTCCCTACAAGGTAGTAATACAAATGCTTTGTCACCAGGACAAAGTTGTCGTAAGCATCTCTTCTTATTGGCAAATTGCCTTGCCTTCTGTTTCGCAAATTCAGAAGAAGAAGTTGCTAATTTGCATGCTTCGATAATTTTTTTGTCTCAACGCGATGACATATTCGTAGGATGACTTTGTGTCATCGTCAATATTGTCAGATGTTATGAGATCGTGAAGCAACGACATAGGGCCACGCGGACGCGCGCCAAAGACGAGTTCAAAGGGAGAAAATCCCGTATGTTCATTGGGTACCTCTCTGTAAGCGAAGAGGGCCGCAGGTAAAACTCTGTCCCAGTCTTGAGGATGATCCTCAGTTATCTTCCCCAGTAAGTTTTTAAGTGTTCTATTAAGGCGTTCGACCATACCATTAGACATTGGATGGTAGATACTACTTAAAGATCTATCTATCTGCAGAGTAGACATTACTTGAGACATGGTATCTGATATTAGTTGGGTGCCATGGTCTGACAATATCTCTCCGGGGAACCCCAGACGAGAAAATATAAGCCAAAGAGCATCTGCAATATCAGCAGTAGTAATGCTCTTCAGAGGAATAGCCTCTGGCCAACGTGTGCACATATCAACACACGTCAAGATAAACTGATGTCCTCTGGCAGACTTGATCTTAAATGGACCAATAATGTCTATGGCCATTTTTTGAAACGGCCGAATAGGAATGTCCGCCGCCTGAATGGGTGCAGCATGCCGTGGACCTTTGGATTTAACTTCCTGACATACTTTACAAGATCGACAATAAATACGTATGTCCTTGTTTACCAATGGCCAAAAGAAAGCCGCAAGGACTCTTGACTTAGTACGGGAAAAACCCATGTGTCCAGCACACTGAGAGTCGTGAGCGTGCTGCAAAATTTTAACTCTCAAATTCTTGGGAACCAGGATTTGAGAATGACTTGACGTAATGGAGTCTTGAACCATACGTACAAGTACGCCATTCTTCTTTGTAATCCACGATTTACGACTTGTGTCTTTATTCGGATCACCTTTAGTTGCAAGAATGAAGAATTTCTTCAGAGTGGGATCATCTTCTTGCTGTTTTATAAACGAGTCACGAGAAATTACCAAGGGATTATCTTGGTTATGCACTTCATTATCTTCAATAGATGAAGTTTGAGGCATATTAAGAGCCTGAGCTCTAGTGACTACAGCGTTAGCAATCTGCATGTTTTGCCTTTCCCACGTGGAAATTTGTTGCGGAGTGCATTCCTTGACTCCATGAATGCGACCGATGATGAGGTCAGCGATCGGATTCGGAAGAAGACATGCGTGTACATCTCCTGTAAAGAAAGGAGTAGCAATCCTAATGATAGCAGTAGAGTATTTCTCTAATGTGCCGCCAAATGTTACACATTTGACTACTTGTCCAGTGGCACGGGAAGGATCTACGAGTGACTGCCTAACACCAATTGTGGTGCATCCAGAATCAAATAGCACAGAGACTGGATTGTTATTCACTAAACCCTTATGTAAGACAAGAGAACCTCTTCCATCATGCGCGACTGATGCTGGAAGAGCAGGAAGAGGATGGCCACAGCTTAAAGTAGACACTGTGGTTGGCTCAAATAACGTTTTGCATTGGGGGCACTGAGATGCTCTCCCAAAATCAAAAGCGGCACATGCCATATTACTAGCATCATTATTATCTTTACTCTGTTTATAGGCTTCATGGGACTCTTGTTGTGCAGAGTTTGCCTGAAAATGTGGTTTATGTCTTTTGTTTTGAGATCTACCTCGGTTATTATCACCTCTGTAGTTATTGTTACCTCTATTGTAACCCCTATTTGGGTTTGAGTCATAGTTCCCTTGGTTACCATTATCATATTCATTATAATGAGTATCTCTGTAATTATGATCTTGTTGACTCCAAGACGGATAACCCTGATAGTTTCTATAATTACTTCCTCTACGGAAATTCCTATAATTATGACCACCCCTGTGTCGAGAGCTATCAGGTCGTCTCCAGTTCTTTGAAGAAGAACCCTGAAATGATTGGTTACCTTGGTTTTGATAACTATTATGGTTACCTTTTTTATCAAATCTGTTTTGAGGTCCCTGAAATCTGTGTGAATAATTGGGATTGTATGGTGTTGCTGAAGCAACTGGCATACTCTCCTTAATCTTAGTGTTGCCAAAAGTCACGTCGGGGTGTGCAGTGACATATTGGGAACAATATTCTTCCATTTCTTTTAGAGATTTGGGTTTACGCTCATGTATAAATTCAAGGAAAGGTTTGTTCACACATGACATAATCTTATCTCTGAGCAACAAATCCATAAGTCCTTCATACGTTTTTTCTGTTTTGGAAAGCTCAATCCAACGATCAACTGTGAGACGTGCCTTTGCAGTGAATTCTGAGAATTCTACACCCGTCTCAGGTACCATCGTTTTAAATAAAAGGCGATAGCCTTCCTCACTTAGCTGATATTTTTTTATCAAAGCCGCCCTAATGACATCATAATTATCCTTATCTGCTTCTCCTACAAGGCATAATCTAGTCAAAGATTCACCTTTCAAGTTTTCTGATAATTGATTAGCGTATTGTGATTTATCCACATTATGTGTACGACAAGAACGTTCAAATCTATCCAGCCAGAATGTAATATCGTCACTGGACTGATTGAACGGTGGAACCTTAACCTTGTAAGTAGAAGGTTTATCATTACCACTAGATGCCTGATTAACATTACTCATACTTGTCAATCTCAATTTCTCCAACTCAAATTCATGTTCTCTTATTGCTTTTTTTTCTTCAGCCTCTCTGTCTAATCTTTTTTGTTCAGCTTCCCTGTCTAATCTTTTTTGTTCAGCTTCCCTGTCTAATCTTTTTTGTTCAGCTTCACTGTCTAATCTTTTTTGTTCAGCCGCAGCTTCTCTTTCCAATTTTTTTTTGTTCAGCTTCACTGTCTAATCTTTTTTGTTCAGCCGCAGCTTCTCTTTCCAATTTTTTTTGTTCAGCTTCAAATCTCCTTTCCTCTACCTGCATCTGCAATTTCTTTTGTTCAGCAGCAGCCTCAGCTTCTCTTTCTAATCTTTTCTCTTCCGCCATAGCTTTTCTTTCTTCTGCAGCTAATCTTTTCTCTTCTGCCATAGCTCTTCTCTCTTCTGCAGCTAATGCTTTGTCATATTGAGCAACTGCCCATTGTTCTAATTGTTGACCAGTCTTATCAAGGGCTTTCCCTTGTGTAATGAAGTAATCTAAAGTAGACATGATGTCTAACAATAATACTAATCACCTTCTTCTTCTTCTTCTTTGATCCAAAGGCTCAATGACTTGATTTCAAAGCACTATCCCAATATCTGTGGGCCACAAGCCTGGTAAGGTCTTGTATAAGGGCAGCATAACAGGTAATAGATTCCACTTTGCTGCGGTCAGCCATTGCTTCGTCAGTGCCCCAACTGTGGTTCATTCTTTGCATCTCAGCTTCCACAGTTCTCCGCCAAGTTGTTTTTGGTCGGCCTCTCTTTCGCTTTCCCTCGGGGGTCCATAGCATAGCTGTTCTTGCGATGGTATCAGGGTCCCTTCTGAGGACATGGCCAACCCAACTCCAGCGTCTGCCAGCTATGATGGTGTGCATGTCCTCCTGGTTACTCCGAATAAGTAGTTCTTGGTTGCTGATGGTGTTTGGCCAAAAGATTCGGAGAATTTTCCTTAGGCAGATTGTGTGGAAGGAGGACAGTTTCGACATTTTCTTCTCTGTTACTCTCCAACATTCCGCACCATAGAGAAGCACAGAAAGTACGCAGCTCTCATACAGTCTTAATTTGGTGTTTGTGCTGTACTGGGAAGACTTCCAAATGTTGTTGAGAATAGCAAAGGCTGTTCTCGCTTTATTCATTCTGTTGTTAATGTCCTTGCTTGTTCCGCCGTCAGGTGTTACTATGCTTCCTAGGTAAGTAAATGTGTCTGTCTGTTCTAACTTCTGGTTCCTTACTGTTATTGGCTCAGGATTGCCCACATTTAGTGTCATGACCTCCGTCTTCTTCAGATTGATGTTCAGGCCAACCTGCTGGCCATACTTATTCAGTCTATCAGTTTTGTCTTGAATGTGTTGGTGTGAATGCGCGAGCAGTGCAATGTCATCTGCATATTCCAAATCTTCCAGTGTAGAAAACATTGTCCATCTAATTCCTCTTGGACTGCCCTCTGTTGTCTGGCGCATCACCCAATCTATGACTGTCAAAAATAATGTTGTTGATAAGGGGCATCCCTGTCGTACTCCTGTTTTCACTTCGAAAGTTACATTACTCGATCCAACACTGCACGTAAAGTTAGAATAGAGGCTTTTTATAATGGAAACAATGCGGCTGGGAATTCCATAAGCCCTCAGAATTTTCCATAGGCTGTCCCTGTGTATGCTGTCGAAAGCCTTTTCAAAATCAACAAAGTTAATGTACAGCCGTCTCTGCCACTCCGAGCACCGCCCTATAATGTTCCTGAGGGCAAATATATGATCTGCACATCTTCTGTTCCTTCTGAAGCCCGCTTGTTCTTTCCTCAGCCTACGGTCAACCGCCTTTGAAATTCCCTGGACGATTATCCTGCCTAGTATTTCGCTGGGAACCGAGAGGAGGGCAACTCCTCTCCAGCTGCCGCAGTCCGCAAGGTCGCCCCTCTTGGGCAATCTGACAACCGTTCCTCTACTCCACTCTATTGGTGTTGTCTCAGCTTCCCAGACTTGCGCAAATAGTGGCTCTAATAGTTCTGCTGCTAGTTCAGGGTCTGTCTTGAATAGCTCAGCATTCAGATTGTCGTGACCAGGCGCTTTTCCACTTCTTAGCCCCTTGATAGCTGTGATAATTTCTTCCCTTCGTGGAATGTCTGTATTTACGTCTAAGTCACTTTCAGCCCCAGGAACACTCAGCTGAGTCTCTGGTGGTTCCTTATTCAGTGTTTCTCTGAAGTGCTCTGCCCACCTTGTTTCCTGCCCCTGTGCTGTGGTGATGAGATTTCCTTGCTTGTCTCTTACTAACGTTATGTTGTTTGCACCTCGTTTTCCACTGATAGCTTTAGTTATTTTATAAACTGTGCTTTGTTCATTTCTCAGTGCTGCCTCTTCTGCCTGTCTTGCAAGGTCATCCAGAAATGTCCTTTTGTTAGCACGGGTTTGACGTTTTACTTCCTTGTCCAGCTGACTGTACTGTTCACTATATATTGCCTTTAACCTGGGAGACTTAGCTTCTGTTTTCTTCCTTTTCATTTCCTTTCTCTTCGCTATGGTGTTTAGCGTTTCTGGTGTTATCCAGTCTTGGCTCTTTCTTTCCTGGAATCCCAAGCATGACTTGCTGCTTTCTTTATATATTGTTGAGATGGTGTTGAATTTCTGGTCCACATCGTCGGTCTCTGTTCTTTCCTGGCTTTTGGTAATCAGATATCGTATCTTTACGTCGACCACAAACGCTTTTCTGGTGAGGGGGTCCTTAAGTTTCGTGATGTTGTATCTTTTCTGTTTGACTGCAACTGGTCCAGCAGCTCTGAGTTTCACCTTCAGTCTTGCTACTACTAGGTGATGATCACTTCCCACATCTGCGCCTCTTCTTACTTTCACGTCTTGTAGTGCATGTCTCCATCTGCCATTGATCATTATGTGATCTATCTGGTTTTTGTCTCGTCCGTTTGGTGATTCCCATGTTAACTTGTGCACTTCTTTGTGTTGAAAAAGTGTTCCTCCGATGACCAGGTTGTTAATACTGCAGAAGCTTATTAATTTGTCCCCATTCTCATTTACTGTTCCACTGGCGCATTTCCCCATTACTCTTTCGTTATAATTATTGTGTGTTCCAACTTTCGCATTTAGGTCTCCCATTACTATAATAAGATCGTACCTGGGTACAGTTTCCATTTCCTTTTGTACCTGTTGATAGAACTCGTCCTTGATCTCTTCGTCGCTGTCATTTGTTGGTGCATAACATTGTATAATTGTGGTGTTGGTGAATCTCCCTCTCAGTCTTGCTCTTATTAGTCTGTTGTTAATGGGTTTCCATTCCAGTAGAGACCTTTCCATTCCTTTCTTAAGGATAATGGCTACACCTTCGTTGTGCTGACCGTCCTCTCTACCAGAATAAATTACTGTTTCCCCTGTAGCTGTTTTTATTCTCCCCATCCCTGTCCATCTGCTCTCGCTTATTCCCAGGATATGTAGTTTGTAATTCCTCATCTCTGCTGTAATCTGTCTCAGCTTTCCTGCCTCGTTCATAGTTCTGACATTCCAAAAACCAATTCTGGTTTCGTGTTTTGCGGTCTGGGCATCCGTTTTCATGCCAGTGGCTTCCTTTCGGCTTTCACCACTGTCAGTCATACGAGCCTGAGACTCCGGATGTCCGTCCCGCATCAAAGTATTTCCATTTATTGCTGTTTCCGTAACGTGTGTGATTTTTTACACAGACAGGGGTGTCGGCCCTGTGCTAAAACCCCCAACCTGGAGGACCAGGGTACCAGCTTTTGTCTGACCCCTACCCACGCAGACCAGTCCAGCATGGTTGAACCTACCAGGAGTAAAACTCCCACTGGCACTAATCACCTGAACCAATAATAATACCACAAGTTCTCAATGACTTGATTAATCAGTATACTATCCCAATATCTGTGGGTCACAAGCCTTTAATAAGGTCTTGTATAATAGTAATAATAATCAGGTACTGGTTTATACCATAATCCAAGTGCAGTGCACAGGCAATTGTGTCTTATGAAATATACCTATATAAAACATATGTCAACCAACAGAATACATAAAGTACAAATAGGACTGACAATACAAGAACGTTTGCAGAAATCAAAATAAATCAAATAGGGAAATCAATGAAAATAATCACTGAATCTGCAAAGAATAACAACACAAATGACGTCACAATATATGAATATAAATTGTGAATAGAACTGAAAGATAGAAAAGGTTAGACCAACAAATTACAAACAAATCAAAACAAAACTAAAGAACAAAGAAATATCACAAAAATAACAATAATTACAGACTTCACAGCTAACACAAAAGCAACAGTTGTCGCAGCAAATTTTCAATCAAGAAAATTGCACCTATAGAAAACGCCCACAACGGACCCTCTATGACGTGGGATATTCTGTTGTGAGGACGCCGCCCAACCTAAAACACAACCCGCTGACATAGAAACTAACATACTATACAAACAAATAACATGTAAACATAAATATATATAAATTATGTGTATGATAGTATGTGTTGCAAAATAGGCTCAGTTTTACAGTAATGGCAAAGTTATTTTCATAAAAATAAACAAACTGCCACTTTATTCAATTAAACATTCTGGCCTTAAATATTAAAGTTCATATACAGAAAACAAGAAGATCCATCGATGAAAATAGGACTTCTTAGTTCACTCATACTGTCTTCCTGTTAACATTGACAAGAATTGATCCAACTGTTCTGTGAAACTCTATAATGTCTAATGTAAAAAATGTCAACAACGCTGACCTACATACTGCATTCACCTGACAGGTCACGTGACGAAGTGTTGACCAAGAGCAAACCAATACTGCAAGTGTGTCGTATCAGCCACAGGAAACGGTCTGGTATCGGTAATCTGTTGACTTCTGAACTTCTGCGAGGTCAAACCCAGAAAGCTGGTCCACCAGTTGATAAGGTTGATAAAGTTGGATAACGTTGGATTTTTATTCCCGTTAATGATATCCACCAAAAGATAGATATAAGTGAATGGAAGCAGACATCATCATCATCATCAGTTGATAAGATCTCTATGGTGTTGTTTGCTCCACTGTAGTGTATGGAATGTCAACTTGACCTACGCAGTGGTGTGTAGACATGGATTGAGTGTACAATGTGCGAATGATGATAAGGGTTCGTGTTGTTGACAAATGTTCTTTTCTCACACTCATGTATGACTGGAAGTCATCGACACCAACGACTGTGTACCTTTTCTAAAGTTTAATTGGACGTACACACTCGACAGCACAGATAGTGACAAATCACAGGTTGGCATAATACATCATAGTACAGTGGATAACTGGTCTTGCAATGTTATGTTACATGGGCACTCATGTAGATTAATATTATAATGGGCTGTCAGTAGCCAAGCCCTCAGCATCGCCCATACATATAAATCATCTGACTTCACTGACTGAGCACGTCAGCTTATAAACAATATTTCAGATGGCTTCTAAACCTAATCTCGTCTAGCGACGATTCTTCAACATAATGTTCAGCACATATTTTTTCCATATAATAATATTGAACCGCTGATAAAGGGTTCTCATGTGTAGCAGTGATCTCTGGACTAAACAAGCGATAATACGGGCATCCCCTTTTCTCTTCTTGAAAGTCACTACATGTTTGGATCCAAGATGGCTTCACTCGTGAGCTGTCACTCACGTTTGCATACAGATAATGAATCTGTCCTAAAGTTAGTCATTCATAAAACATTTCATTGCTCTGTAGATTTGATCATGAACAATTGACTGCAATCTACAGGATATAGTGCTGCTAGGAATCGAAGTCGTTTTCATCGAGTCAAATATATTCTCTTAGACATTCAAATCGTAACTATCGAAAATGGTGGCTTCGATCGAGAGTTCATAAGAGTATCTTTGATTACCTTGGTATAGGAATTATGAAACTGCCATTCCTTGGCAATATGACTAAACACTGGGGTAAAGCATACACGATAGGTTTAGACAACTATCACCTTCCCCACAAATACTGAGATCACTTTTTCCCCGGCGACAGGCCGACATGGAAAAACACACAGTCCCTATCAGGACGAAGCCAAATCACACCACACTCTAGCGACACATCCGCCGAATAGCCTTCGACCTCTCTAGAGACAACAGAACATATAGTTCGACTTAGATATGTAAAGATATACAGATATAAGACAGACTCGTCCTACTCAGACAAACAATACACATAAATTCAGGCCATAGATATTCTGAAGCAAGAACAATCTATTATTACCCAAACAACGAATAAATCGCAGTAAAATGGATTTATCCGCGGAGTTTGATCGAAAGAGCCGACACAACTTTCAAGGGAAGTAACACAATAATGACTTTCCCTTAAGCACCATTTTGCTTTCAAAATATTTGCGAAGATAACAAGAATACCAATGTATAATATTGTAAGATATCAAAGACTGCACGTAACACTAACATTGATGATTTAATGACGATTTTACATTTTTAATGCATGACTAGTAGATTTATGAAGGTAATATTCTTTTGTATTTTTTTTTTTTTTGTATCAAAATTGAAAACCTGAAATCTTATACTTATTTTAGTTTTAGAATAATTATTGGAGAAAGCATAGTAAAGTGTCATATGATTACGTATATTACTTTATATTTTGTGTAGTCAGATTACTTCCCTTGGACAACGAGGTGGAAAAAGGGGTCATGGGTAGATTACATCCCTTGAAATTAACAAGGCACAAAAATTCAATTATTTTTCAAACTGTCACGGATTGCCTCCCCTGCTTTGCAGTAGTGGTCCAACAGTGACCAAAACTCAAGAGTATCTAATATTGGCTTTCCAGATTACTCTTGGCAGAGATGTAGATAGAAGATTAATGACACTTCTACCTGAAGGGAGCCTTCACAAGATATTTCCAGAAGTCACGAACAATGTTGCATTTGGCTGAACTATTGTTAACGCATTACATCTGGTCCGTCGCCTTTTGTGAAGGATTTAAGCAATGGTTTAGCCCGTTCAAGCCCCCAGTTGGTGTAATCCAACGAATGCCCTCTTATAAGGTATAGCTCTGTTTAGATGTAAATATATGTCAATTTATTTATATATACATATATTAAATATTCTGGCTCGTACATTTGCTTTCATACATATAAAAAAACTGAATCGGCTATGATTGTTTAGTTTTAAAACAACAGGTAACAAATTTAATAATCAATTAGTGTTAACAGTTTAAAATAAATAAAATGCTGGTGATTTTATATTGGAATCAAATTTTCTCTTCACTGAGATTTAGGGTGAGGTTATATCAAAAGTCCTTTTTGCTGGTGCCTTTTTACAAGCACTTAACTTTTATAAGGGAGTCCTGTAGCTGTAGTTCATCAATTCTGTGATGATGAAAGCCTTCTCCACACGCTCTTCCACTGTATGCGGTTAGGGTGGATGCTTTTCTCTCACACTAGCGGCGTTATACCACGAATCGTCTGATGGCCTGTAACCAAGAACTTTAGACAATTAGAAAGAAACAAATGCCTGCTAAGTACATTTGTTCGCCGCAAACTAACAGGCCCATTGTCATGCGCTCCACCCACCAATGTTAACCTCTCAGAAGAGAATTAAATTCCCGAGCACACAGTGTAACTCAGAGAATATGATGAAAATTCACCAATATCCTTCTGAGTGTTAACTAGGAAATTGCGTCTGGAGTGCGTGAATAATGATTTGCCTGAATTAAAATTTAAAAAGGCACATAAATCTCACAAGATAATATGTTACACCTTAGGCACATGTAATGTAATCATCACTCCTTACTCATCACTACTCCCGTCGGTATCTGGGGCGCTCTGCTGTCGGGTTTCCTGCACGACTAGTCAGAAACCATCACCAGCTCTTGCAGTAGTGGTTCATGCATTACTATTTTTATACGTTGAGGTTGCCAGCCTTGTACATAACCACTTAGCAAGAAACCTGTAGAATTTACATTAGTAAATAAATTGTTTACACTTACCCCAAAATTGTGGGAATACACAATCTCCTTGCATAGATTTAGACTGGACACAGCTCTGTATTAGAAGCTTCGAAATCACTTAGGTCTTGAAATTAGAGATAATTCCTCTGACGGCGGGAGTTCTGCAAAATCCTTGGCCTGGAGAAAACTTTCGTTTGATTCCTCTATGACTTGTTCTGGAAAATTAGAGTTAACTCCTCTGACGGCAGGTGTTCTGCGAAGGCCTGGGAAAACTTTTGTTAAATCCCTCCCTGACGTGTGATCAAACTCCTAGGATTCCAGCCTTGTTAATTAAAGTCCTGGCCCCTTTAAGTTTCCAGACTTGTATTAAAAATGCGGGTTTACTTGTGAAGTTCAACGTTGCCCAATACTCGATCTGTTACTAATAGTTGTGGAATTTTTAAGTCCAGTGTCTCCTTTTTCTTTCTAGCTTTTAGGAGTCGCTGATATGACTTGTACGCTGCAGTCTCTCTGTGTGATCTGTGTCTGTGTTTTCATCAAACTATATTCTCGGTTCTTAGTGCAAATCACAGATTGTGTTTCCGCAGATTGTTCCAATAGAATTCATTGTATATTCCTGCGCTCACTTCAAACCAAGCAAATATCTCTAGCACTGGGTTGGGTGTCTCATTTTAAAATATCCCCTCACGTGTTTCAAACTATTAAATGCAATATCTACGCGTGACCTCTTCGGTGATGTCATATCTTTGCGTAAGACTTCCGGCTGCTCCTATCTGCCTCTCACCATATTGTGACCATGTGTTCCTGGCGTAACGTCTACAAATCTTGAATTTCCAGACAGTTTATCTGAGATAATCACACACAGGGATGGTCTAAGCGGAAACATATTACGCATTACGCATTACCACCTGTGTTTTGCTAGACGGATCTCCGCCAGATAAGCCACACAATATGAGGTTCTATTCATAGACCGTGCACAATGCAAGCTTGAATAAACAGGCACAGCCGCTTTGAAAAGATGGTCAGCCTGATAATACGCGATAAAATAGTATCGCTGCCCGGGTCAATAAACCTGGCGTAACACAAACAGTCGAGGAGTGAAGTGTTAGAGACTTAACTCTGCTGATCCAACGTAGAGTGTAAATAATGGTGCATAAAATATGCCACATAATAATGACAGGGGAGAGAAAAATAAGAAAATATCACTCGCACGAGAATGAAATGCAATCCTGCCGGAGTGGACTTGAGATCGCACAACCGAATCTTCACACAAACCTTTGCTATTATTTAAACTAACTTCGTTCAGAATCAGTACAATGAATTCCTAAGAGCTTCAGTCGTCTAAAGGTGCAGCATGTATTGAAAGGATAAGCGTTGGCGGTTATTCTTCCCACGTCATTGTTTTTTTATGGGTATACTTGCTCGTTTTCTTATAACAATATATGTAAACTTTCATGTTCTCATATCATGGTCAAAACATGCTTATTTCTTATGCGTGCGTTACTTTTCCTTTAAGCTTAAGCCTTTTTCATAACAGCCTATTTAAACGATTTAACTGTTAATGATTTATTACTAGCCAGACCAATATATCTTTTATATTTGAACATGTGTCTTAATATAACCCTGTATCTAGGTTGAACGGTACGTGCCCCGCAAAAACGAAGCAATTTTTTTTTAAAGTTCGTAACATTCTTAACATATCTTTTGTTAAACCACATCTTCAGAGCTATTCGTATGTCTTTACTGATTATCCATGATTGGCTTCCGAATGACATGACGTATGTCACACTGAAAAGGATATGGTATTGTTTATTTTCGGGAAGACTAAGGCCGCTTACACACGAGCGTTTCTTGACGCGCGTTTCTCGAGCGGGTGTGCGATCTGGGTATAACAAATCATCATTTCTGCTTGGCACAAGCATCCAAGTAGGGTAATATGTAACTTCTTCGCTGTCGTTTTTGCAGTTCTCCATGTTTCAAAGTCGAACTACGAAATCATTTAAAATTTCCATTTTCACTCTCCATGGAACAAGAAGCCGTCACTGCGGCTGATCCTCAAAAAGCCTACATCAGCGCATTCATCTGCTCTATTAGCAATAGTTTCTGTAGTAATGTGTTTTGTACTATGAGATTTCTAGCTCATTGCAATAGAGCATGTTTTATTTGACCTTGTAACCACATGAATATCCTCATACTAATAGTCTTTTACCTAATGTTTTGTACTTTGAGATTTCTTGCTCATTGCAATAGAGCGTGTTTTATTTGACCTTGTAACCACTTGAATATCCTCATATTAATAGTCTTTAACGAATGACTGGGGGAGGGGGGGGGGAGAGTTCTCCTATTCGTTATTAGTCTCTCCCCCCCCCACCCCCACCCACCCAAAGACCCCTCCTAATTACACGGGACACACGTGTTATTTCCCTGTATTGAAACAGTTCTGTGGCTGGCTATTTCTAGCTTTCCTATATTCTTAATGTCTAGATCTACTTACGGTCTTATGTCTGCTGCTCATTTCATAATGTAGACGTGAACAAAATATGGCTTATGATATCGTTCTGTATCTCCCAGGATGCCGATGTTTTCTAAAATAATTTGAGCGTAAGATTTGCAAAGATGATTACGAAGCATATTAATCACTTACTTTAATTAGTTTCTTCTTTCTATCACATTATGTTAATGAACATTGTGACACATACTAAAATAAAAACAAACATGTCGGTAGCAGTAGAAATAACTGACAGTCTTGAAATATTGTAAAAAAACTCATATGTTATATTCTCAGACGACAACATTTGTTATTGTTAATCAGAATCGGCCTCACTGCTCTCCGGGCAAACCCATAGGTGCTTAGTCTCCCTCAGCAAATGTCGAAGAGCATGAATACTAATTGTACCTGTAGCATGCTGGTTGTACATACGACGGGTTCATCCTCTCTCACGTCCCTTTCTGTTAGTCCTACGTTTGATGCCAAACTCCAACAGTCTCAGCCTTGACAATTTTGAAAATGTTCAAGAAAGCCTGTGGTCAGCTTGAGGCTATTTCTACCTCCATAGAGCTTTTCCAGGAATGGTCCTGGTGATGGCCACATGTGATTTCTCTGTTCCTACTATGTTGGGTATCTTTGAAGCAGATGTTCAGCAGTCATTTTATCGGTGCCACAGTTACACTCATTGGTAGCTCCTATCTTTAGCTTTTTGAATAGGTGGTATCACAATCTGTTGTGTCCAGTGCGGAGTCTGAAGATTATCACTTGTTCTCTTCTGTTGAGCTGATAATATGCATCATTGTGTGGCTTGGATATTCTGCTTCCCATTTGTTCCTGTATCTGCTTCTGATAAAATTCTTTGCCTCTTCCAAAGTCATACGTGTATCAGGCTGAGGTAGCTTTCCATCTTCCTTTGCCAGTCTATCAGCTTCTTCATTGCCGGAGATGTTGCAATGAGATGGGATCCATTGTACTACAACTCTTTTGAATCGGTGCCTCAGTTTGTAGAGTACTACTCTTAGATAAATTAGATCTGCATTGTTCTGGTTCATGTCACCCATCAAAATTGTGATGTCTCTTCTTTTTACTTTATCCATAATTTCCTGTAGTTTAGTATAAAATGCTTCTTTCACAGACTCTTCTTTGTCATTAGTTGGTGCATAACATTGGATGACATTTACATGAATTTTCTTTTTAGCTGTTTTGAAAGAAGCTGTTATTATTCTGGGTCCAACAGCTTCCCATTCAATTAGTGCTTTCTGTGCTTCTTTAGATAACATAAGAGCTACCCCTTCACTGTGGTGTGAACTTTCGTCTTCATGTCCTGAGGACAGCACCAATTCACCTGTGATGAGTTTCTTCCTGTCTACCCCCTTCCACTTTGTTTCACACATTCCCAGAACCTCGATTTTGTATTCCCTCATTTCTGCTGCTACTTGCGCCACTTTCCCTTGTTCGTTTAATGTCCGAACATTCCAGGTGCCAAATCTGGAAGTTCTCCTAGAAGAAAGAAGGTTAGTCAGCAACACAGACTCCTTTCGGCTTTCTCTGTGTTGCATCATACGCCTCCCCGCGAGAGGACCTTCCCCTGTCTTGGATGGCTGTGTTTTATTTTCTTTATTTGACTTGTCCATATTTGTTGAAGTTTTTTGTGGTTTAAAATATTTTTACAGGATGGTGTAACCGGCCCCATGCCCAACCCTCCTTAGTCGCTTTTTACGACATGCTTGGTAGGGGACAGTGTTACTATTCTTTGCTCCCCTTTCGGGCCCCGGTAACAAGAGCAAATGAAGAGGTGGACAGAATATTTTGGGGACCTTCTCAATAGACCAGCTCCACAAAACCCGCCGGACATCCAGCCAGCAGAAGAAGAGCTACAAATTAACGGTGAAAGACCAACGAAGGAAGAAATAAAGAAAGCCATAAAGCTTCTAAGAGAGGGAAAAGCGTCTGGACCTGATGGCATTCCAGCAGAGGCCATCAAAGCAGATATCGACACGGCTACAGAGATGTTATATAAATTACTTGGTAAAGTCTGGGAAAAGGAAGAGATACCAGCAGAATGGAAGGAAGGATATCTGGTTAAGTTGCCTAAGAAGGGAAATTTACAAGAGTGCACAAATTATAGAGGAATAATGTTACTATCAGTGCCAGGAAAAGTATTAAACAGGATTATCCTTGAGAGATTAAAAGAGTCCATAGACAAGAAACTGAGAGATGAACAAGCAGGTTTTCGACAAAACAGATCATGTACAGACCAGATAGCCACTTTGAGAATAATAGTTGAACAAAGTCTGGAATGGAATTCACCACTATACATCGGATTTGTGGACTACGAAAAGGCATTTGACAGTGTAGACAGAGAATCACTTTGGAAATTGATGAGGCATTATGGAGTTCCCCTGAAGATCATTAATTTAATAAAAAAAACATATGAAGACATGACATGCAGAGTTCTTCACGAAGGACAGCTTACAGAACCGTTTGGGATAAGAACAGGAGTGCGACAGGGATGCCTCTTGTCTCCATTTCTTTTCTTGCTGGCAATAGATTGGGTTATGAGATCATCGACAACACACAACAGAAATGGAATCCAGTGGACTCTGACTAAGCAGTTGGATGATCTGGATTTTGCTGATGACTTGGCTCTTCTGTCCCATAACCGTAATCAGATGCAGGACAAATTGAAAACACTCGATGAGAGGTCACAGCAATTGGGTCTGAAAATACACAGGGAAAAGACAAAAATAATGAGAATAAATGCAGGTAATGATAACAGGGTTGAACTTGAAGAAACACCAATTCAAGATGTAGAATCATACACATATCTTGGCAGTAATATAGACAAAGTTGGAGGGACAGACAGCGATATCAAAATAAGAATACAAAAGGCAAGAGGAGCTTTCATTGCATCGGGAAATATATGGAGATCAAGAGAAATCGGATCCAACACGAAAATAAGAATCTTCAATTCAAATGTGAAGTCAGTCCTATTGTATGGCTCGGAGACATGGAGAACAACAAAGACAACAACCAAAAAGCTACAGACTTTCATAAATGGGTGCTTGCGTAGAATAGAGGGATTAAAATGGTATGACAAGGTTACCAACGTGGAACTGATGACAAGAACTAGACAAGTGCCAGTGGAACAAGAGATGAGAAGAAGACGATGGCGATGGATAGGACACACACTGAGGAAACCTGTTGATAGCATTACAAGGCAGTCCTTGTTCTGGAACCCCCAGGGCAAGAGAGGCAGAGGAAGACCAAGAAGTACATGGAGAAGAGAGTTGGAAACAGAGGTGAAAATGATAAGGAGAACATGGAAAGAACTTGAGATGATGGCACGGGACAGGAGGACTTGGCATGTGTTTGTTGAAGGCCTATGCTCCTTTGGGAGTGGAGGGTTATGAATGAATGAATTGTTCTGGTTCTTCAGTGTTGCAATTACTGACAGCACATTTGTAAATAAAGAATCTTGTTTCTAGGTGCTTTCCTCTGTTATAATTATTAGTACCTCTGCTGCAGTTTTCAAGGCCTCTGCCGTTGCTTGAGAAATTTTCCTGTTGCCACTATTTAAGTTCAGCAACGCTACTCTACCTCCATCTTCTGTTGCATTTGTTGCTGATCCATCTATGTAGGCATGGGTCCAGGTGTTACTTGGGTAATGTTTCTGTATATATTATGTGGTTATGACTCTTCTCTCTGTTGCAGTCTGGATCTTCTTTCTCTCATTACCATGAATGTTTTCTATCCTTTCTGGGAAGCGCTGTTGTTTCCAAGCTGGGAGCTTGTATGCAGTATAGATGGGTTTAGCTGTTGATAGAACATTTATGGGATCTGCTCTTATCTTTGTTTTGTGTGGTTCTGCAAAGTTGCTTCGCTTGAGTCTTCCCCTTCCAAGACCATTTATTATATGGTACATTGGGTGGTCTGTTAGTCTCCTGAATTTCTTGACTTGTTTCTGGACCCTGCTATCTCTTCTATCCTCCATTGGTTGAAGGTATGTTATCTTTTCGAGTTCTTTAATAGGTGTTTTCTTCCTGCCTCTTGTTATGATTTTCATTGCTTGATTTTGAAGTCTTTTAATTTTTTCGAAATTTGACTTAGCTGCAGTTGCCCATGGTGCAATGCCAAATTCTATGACTGGTCTCTCTCGCCCTGTGTCTAGCTTGTTTAGCACACCCTGATCTGCTCCCTCAAGCTATTCCAGAAATTTTTTGTCATGACCGTCATTCTTTGCCTTTCCGTTGTCTGGTTTCTTTCAATCTAATTTGTCCAAATCAAACGACGATCAGAGGTAATGCCAAGGTAGTTTGGCTTTTTATCCTCTCATACGTTCTTCCTGTTTAGCACTAGTTCGGAGTCTATGGTTTATTTGAGAGGGAAAACACTGTGTATAATGTTTTCCCTTCATTTATCATCATTAGTCATGCTCTAGCCCACTCCTCCAGTGATGTCAGGGCTTGCTGCATCCGAATGCTTGCCGTAGTGATATACTCTTCAGAGATCCATAAAGCTAAGTCATCTGCAAATGAGGCATTGTGTGTCCCTCTTGGAATAGTGTCTGTTATATCATTTATGCATGCAAGGAACAGTGTAGGCGACATGATTCCCCCTTGTGGGACACCTGCTCCAATACAAACATCCTATTAATCTGTCCTTGTAGCTGTACTCTAGCGGTTCTATTCTCAAGGTGGTCGCCAAACCATTGGTACATTCTCCTACACACTCCATTTCTTTGCAGTAAATGAATAAATAAATAATACACAAAGGTATGTTTCAGGCGTGAGAAATAAAGAAGTAGAAGACTAGACAACTGAAAAACAACAGAAGTGATGGGATTACCGGAAATCGCTTCTTTGTTTCCACTTCTTTGTAGCTAGGCTTTCAGTCCCTCTTTCCATACGTTGTCAAATGCTTTCTCCAAATCTACCCAAACCACAACTGAATGCTTTTTTAGTTGGAAAGCATCTTCCTGAGCTATATAAGTGATCTGATCTTCAGTAGATCTGTATTGTCTCAATTCTGCTTGGTGTGGGGTTAGAAGGTGTTTTTCTTCTAGGTGCCACATCAATCTGGTATTTATCATGCTCTTCATCAGTTTACCTACACAACTAAGTAGACTGATTGGTCTGCAGCCATTTGGTTCTGTCAGGTTTTGGTTTTTCTTTGGAACAAGTATCAGCATGGCTTCCTTCCATGTCTGCGGTACAATTCCTCTTTTCCAGCTGCAGTTTAGGACTGCCAGAAGCTCCTTTTTTGCCTTTATGTCCAGACCTATTAACATTTCATTGGTTATACCATCTTTTCCTGGTGACTTCTTTTTCTTTACTAACTTTATTGCCTCTTCCCTTTGTTCCATTGCCAACTTTGCCATCATGTGCTCTTCTGGTGCAATCTTTGTGTTTTCATGACCCATCTGTTCATCTATGATGGTTTTCTTCCTGTCTGTAGGGACATCAATGTGATTTGCACTAGCATAGTGTTCTATAAGCACAGTTGCAGCTTTTCATTTTTGCTTGTGAGCATGTTGTTACCCTGTTTGATTGTCATTTGTTTGTTATAGGATCCTTCGTTGTTCAAGGCTCTAACTAGTTTCCATAGTTTGTTTCCTTCTTTATCTAAGTTGATATTTTCTGATTTTTCCTTCCAGTCTTCTTTAGTTTTTGATTTAATATTCTTATGTATTTTACAGTGGTGGCTTTGATCAGGATATTTGCTTCAATTGTTTGTTCTCTCTCTCTCTCTCTCTCTCTCTCTCTCTCACTGCAGTGTTTCTGGCCTCTGTTACTTCATCTTCAAGCTTTTGCAGCTCTTCAGTCCAATAATGTTTGAAATTTTTTCTTGCCCCTCTAGGAATGGACTTAGTGGCTGCTTGAAGTATTGCTATGTTAAGGCTATCAACAATTGTTTTCATATTGCTGTTCCGCGTGTTAATGGTCCCACAAAACCTATCTGTCAACATTGCAAAGATGTACCAGTTAGCTCGTTTGTAGTTCCATTGAGGCAGTAGTTTTAGTTCCTAGAGAACATCAAACTCGCTAATTCTCGCCGTTTGTACGTCGGTCACATCTAGGGGATGCAACTGTAGTTGAAAGTTAGACATTAATTGTATTGTTTCCCTTATACGTACTATCCCGAAAATAGTAACACTCAACGAAGAAAATTCGGTGAATTGTGCAAAACAAAGTGAATGTCTGTGATGTAAGTTTTTGATTGTAGAACCCAGTCTCATTCCGGAAAAGGATTTAACTCATCATTTTGTTAAAAATAACCTTAAAATGTAAGTTTTTTTTATTGTTTCTTCAAGACAAAATTTTAATTTAAAGTATTGCAGACTTATTGTTGGAGCGACTCGCTGGAAATGAAACGGTTTATTGGAGCATAGGTACCAGGATTTCCGATGATCCCAACGACGCAGTTGATTTCCCAACCGAGTTCCTTAATGAGCAGTGCCCATCAGGAATGCCACCGCATTTGCTGAAATTAAAGGTTGCTGCATGTATCATGCTATTGCGAAATCTGAACGCAAAAAAATGGACTTGAATGGCACGTGTCTGGTCATAAAAATCTTGCATCGGAATTCCATTGATGCAGAAATTATCACTGGCAGTAATAAGGCCTTCCTGAACCTGTTTTCGGACACGGCCAGCTCTGTGTCGCCCTCACCCGAGGAACAAATCAAGAAAACTAGAAAGTTTTTGTTAACAACACTTTTTATCAGGGAACATTCTTTGAAACAAATCCACGCACTTTCACAGAAAAATGTTGTCATCAAATAACATTTATATTCAATTAAAAAATATTTTAAAAATATATTACAGTTTTTTATTTACTTCCGTCATTATTGACGGGTTATTGTTAGTATTCCATATGTAAGACCAGCTTTATTGATTTCTGGTCGCTGCCTGCCAGCTGATCAAGCACCTGTCTGTCAATAATTTTGTAGAAGATGTCCCCTGTTTAAAAGGCCAGATCAGGAGTGGAAGTGGTATGCCATCCTCTGGAGTAAAAACTGGGTTTGTCAGCTGGCTTGTAGATAAGGTGGGGATTTGCATCTATCTTCCAGTCCTCCACTTCCTTCTCTGCTGTCTGTATCTGGGTATCCCCATCTTTCAGATTGGCTGTTGAAATCTCCGACCACTATGTAATTGCAGCCCTTGATTTCCATGCTTGAAAGTGACATGTCTTTGTTAGGTGGTCCATACAGATTGTACATACGGATGTTTGTTCCCTTTATTGTTATGTCTACCCCTATGATTTCCGCTTGATTGTTGAAGTTCACTGATACTTCGCTGCTTGGTACAGTTGACATTCAAAAATCCGGCCATCGATAATATCCGGTTCCTTCAGATTTCCGGCATGGATTTCGGAGCGCATTTTTAAATTTACCGCGTTGGCGCGCCACTGTTTTCTGGAGCAGTTTATGTTTTGATGCAGCTGTTGGGTCTTGCTTGCACGTGTTACCAGGCATTCCTGCGCATTCCTTCTCATTTTATCATTTATTTGCTGCTGTTTAGCCCCATTATGGATTCAGCAAATAAAAGAAGTGGTGTAAAACGTAAACATCGTGCATTGTCGATCGCAGATAAAGCGTACAGGTAGTCATTTTCTGTTAAATATATACAGAATATATAACCATACAAAATCCGGCATTTTCAAAAATCCGGCACTCCTCAGGTCCGGAGGTTGCCGGATTTTTTAATGTCTACTGTACTGAGTTTTGCGTAAGAATCAGTACACCTCCTTTGTGTCCTTCTCGATAAAGTCTGAAGGTCTGGATTCCTCTGACTTAAAATCCGTGGTTGCTATTTAGGTGTGTCTCTTGAATGTATGCCACATGTATTTAGTCTTCATGCAGACGATTTCTAAGGGAGACATTTTTATTAAAGACTCCTTCGACATTCCACTGCAGTATGTTAATTGGGTTTGTTTTTTTGTATTTGGTCAACTCTTGCCCTTTCCCTCTGTGCCTTGAATCCACAGTACAGGGGAAGGTGAACACCAGTAGCATAGGGAGGACCCCTTCGAGGCTGGGGAGGGGACGGCACTCTCGCCGTCTGGTGGGATACTACGGGATGAGCGTCCCTCTGCTTTCTTTCTAATCCAGACGTCATCATTAAGAGAAGTACGTTGCACTGTTTCGTTAAGCCTGCGGCCCAGTGCATCCGATTTCAATATCATTTCTGTAGGGTTGCCCTCCTTAGCTTTTGACTGTCCCTAGCCTGCCTGCAAAGCAACAGGTGTGTCTCTCTTAATATGGTCCGTACCCTTCGACCTGTTCGGCTTGGGAGACCCTGCTGGTAACTATTCTACCGCCGGCATAGCTCTTGGGGTCATAGGGACACATAAGCTCCTCTACCTCGCCAAGGTGGAGACACGGTAGAGGAGTTATATGAATATGTTTGTGTTGAGCGATAAACAAATGAGTGCTCGACTGGCTAAGCGGTTAGAGCACATGCCTTACGGCGGAAATGTTACCGAGTTTAATGATCGAAACCTGGCAGCGTCACGTTTTAGTCGACCCAGCTGTAAATAGGTACCTGACTCTGATGTTGAATTAGAGAAGACAAATGCAGTGAGGAAGGGAGATGATCAACCTACCTCGTAAATCGTGCCCTAATTTAGTGAACGTTCTAATACCTCTCCCCTTCGGCAGTATCTGATTTTGGACTACGATTAGTAATAATGGAAGTCCCATTATGAATTAATAAACAAGACACATCAGCTGCAGCAACTTTATTGTTTTCCTAAGAAAATATTAGGCACATCGTGGGCTTCTATATACAGTATATATCACAGGAAAATGGTGTTGCAAGATCGCTGCTGACAAAAATATAAAGAAAAAGGCTTAATTATTTGGCCGCATTTATTTGCAAAATTAAAAATTAACTTAATTACCGTCTTTCATTTTACTCTTGAAAAACCAGTGCTCGCTTGTTCATTCTCTCTCTCTCTCTCTCTCTCTCTCTCTCTCTCTCTCTCTCTCTCTCTCTCTCTCTCTCTCTCTCTCTCTCTGTCCCTATGCATGGAGGTATTTCTGGAGCCATCCTTACATGACCACCAGCTATGCGCAATGCTATAGTTTGTAGATATTTGGGTGTGAACCTCTGTGAGGCTAATTACAATCCCATTGACTCTTCTAATCATGCACATACTTTCATGGATTTCCACTGTGTTGAAACTTGTTGAGAACTCAGCATTATACACTAAGCTTGGAGGAGTCACTTGAGCCCCAGACGTAATTAGCTATTACATGGTTGCCTGCACGCAGGAGGGTCTGACCCATGATTGGCAAGGGGAGCTGAGAAGTGGTTCTGTGTAGGACGTGACGATTCCTTGGGTGAGCCCAGAACCAGAGCACAGTATTTTTAACTCTGCGTATTTGGAGAACCCGTTGGATGGCGGAGAATGCACAGTATATCACGCGCTTCTTCCTCCTAGCTTGGGACTAGATGTGATGATCCTTTAAATACAAGCCAAACTGGAGAAATTGGAGCTCATGACCAACTCAACACGTTTCGGAATGGTAGAAAAGGCTTATAAAAAGCCATGATCTACAGTGTAGATAACACCAAGGACTCTTCAACTTGGTATTGGCTGCAAAAGAGAATAAATCTCAGCAGCCCTAATTAAGCACCAACTAACTCTCTCTCTCTCTCTCTCTCTCTCTCTCTCTCTCTCTCTCTCTCTCTCTCTCTCTCTCTCTCTCTATTCTCTCATGTCTCTCTCAATCAAAAAGTTCGTCAATAAATGGTAAGCCTGACAGTTTAAAACAAGCATGTAAAGAACCCTGTACCGAAACGATCAACGTAGTTTATTTTCAGCATCTATAAAACCCACTTACATAACATTTGTCCTTCATTTTCATGTTAATGAAACATTGACGGTCTTCTGTAGCGCCTGTAACTTCAAACTTCAACCACAAGCCTATCTCTTTCTCTTCCCCCCTTTCTTTCTCTATCTCTCCTACTCTCTTATTTTCTCTCTTTCAACGGTTTGTATCAGTATAATTAGAAGCATCTCTAATGTCATGTTCTGTGAAGCGAAAATACCTGCATGGGTGATTGAACAGAAGTATCGATACGTAGAATCGAGTGTTGCGTATTGCTCCGCTAATGTGATAACTTTATTTAAAACGTTACTGGTATACTGCATTAGAGATTTCTGACATTTAAGCGCCATTTAGTTATTTGCCGGTTTCAATTCTGAAAGTGAAAAATGGACAAAATACCTCGAAAAAGCCTATAAAATCCGACTCCATAATTATTTACAAGATATCTTACATGCTGTCTAAATAATAATGATTCTAAGCGAAAGTTCTTCGAGGCGAGCAATGTGTATATGTTTATTGCTATTATTTATCGTTACCCTATATCTCCCGCTGGAGCATATGCCTTCAATAAACGAATGTCAATTCCTCCTGTCGTCTGCTATCAACTCAAGGACTGTCCACATCTTCTCATCATTTTCATTTCCTTTTCTAATTCTTTTCTCCATGTGTGTGCTTTTTTCTACCTGTGCTTCACTTAACCTGTGGATTGAAGAACAAGGCCTGCCTGGCAAGGCTATCAACGGGTTTCCTCGGTGTGTGTCATATCCAGAACCGACCTCTTCTCCTTATCTCATATTCCGCTGGAACTTCTCAGGTTCTTGTTATCAGCTCCAGACTGGTCACCTTGTCACACCATTTCAATCCTTTTATTCTACGCATACATCGAAGTCTGAAACTTTTTGGTTATTGAATTTTTTTTAAAGCCTACCAATAGAACTGACTTGCTTTTTATGTTGATGTTGTTGTTGTTTTTTTTGGTTGGCGGGTGGGCGAGGGGGGGGGGGGGGAGGAATTTTTTATCATATACTATCTAATTCAATAAAACTATCTCTAACCTTTCCTATCCTTATTTTGACATTACAGTCTGTGCCTCTGCCCCTGTTTAACTTGCTGCCAGATGTACGTATGATCCTATATCTTGTAGTGGTGTTTCTTCAAGCTGAATCTTGTTACCATTACCTACATTTATTCTCATTGTCTTTGTCTATTCCCTGTGTATTTTCAGTCCAACTTGTTGTTACACGATGAATACATGTGTGTGTGTGTGTGTGCTGCTTGTTGAAATGCGTTTTTCCACCGTGTTGCTGCGTTACTGTGTTTTCAGTTTCAGTAAAATTACCACATGAATTATATTTTTTAACTTAGTACAGTACGTATTCGGTATTTATCTGTTCTTCATGTCCATGGTGTGACAGTATTGTCGCCCCTGTTCCGCAGAAGTGGTCAAACAATGGCCAGAGTATAATGGTGAGGGTCTTCAAATGTATCAACTTTCGCTTAAGATTACTCTAGGCAGAGATAAAAATTAAAGAATGATGTTTCTATTTAAGGGAACCTGACAGGAATTTAAAGAATAGCAAGCATAACAACAGAGATCATCTAAACTGTCATGAGCTTATTATTCTCCAACCCCTTCTGTGTAGTAATGTATTTTTGCTAGCACTTCGTATATCCCAGCTAAAGGTGATTCAGCAACTATTAATCTAATCGCTCTATCTGGTTATGTATTTATGTATTTAGAACAATATGAGTTATACGAGTGAAGACATACACTCCATTCAGTAACGATTTAACCAACTATAGGTTTACAGTTACAGATAACCAAATGTAATAATCACTTATAGTTTGACAATGTAAAGTAAACAAACGAGTTTATAAAACAGAAGCGATGATCTTTATCATCATCGGATGATTTAATTAAACTGTGATAAAAAATATGGAAAATCGCGAAATGTTCTTTGATTGCGCTGTTATAGTACATAGCTTCCTGTGTGGGGTTGGTTGGCGTCTGCTTCAGCCACTGTTGGTTCCTATAGGTGCCTTGGACTGTAGTTCTCTACAGTAATCAAGTCTGGTTGCTGTAGCACGTCTCATGAATTAAGGCTGAGGTAACTACAAGGGTTGTCAAGCGTCTTAAAGACCCGTCTGATGTTGGTGTTCGGCGTCGACTGCTGGCAACTTGTACTAATACAAACTAAAAGGAGATAAATGTCTCTGCTAAGTATTGAGTCCTTGACATAATCATCAGGCGACCTCCGCTTCCATCCACTT
The DNA here is from genome assembly GCA_024509875.1 of Oreohelix idahoensis. Classification (NCBI taxonomy): domain Eukaryota; kingdom Metazoa; phylum Mollusca; class Gastropoda; order Stylommatophora; family Oreohelicidae; genus Oreohelix; species Oreohelix idahoensis. The sequence continues at coordinate 85,677 of JAMPIV010009111.1, forward strand.
TATCTTCCTCAGAATTTATCCTCCGTGGGCGTTAATTTTAACCCCAGTGAGTCGGATGAAATTGCTTTTGGACAATGGCAATCGAAAATTTACACACACACACACAAACACACACACACACAATATCTGTATGATATTCAACGCCTTTCCTGACAGTATAACCCGTGATTGGATCTTCAGAACATTTTACACTTCGTGTATCACATTGCAGGACAATTTATTGGGAGAGGAATTGGGTCTGTTACTGTCACGATATCCACACGTATATGCTAGTCAAGACTCTGTAAAACGAATGCTTTCCTTCATAACTGGCTGTATTTTCTGTTATAAAACTTTGATATTTTAAACAACAGCTCATATTTAAATCTTATCTTTTTGTTTTTAATTTCTAGGCTGGAACTACAAAACAAGTGATGATCGAGGTAAGATAAATGTGTGTCTGACTGACTGATTGACTGGACTAACCGACTCACAGACAGACAGACAGACAGACAGACAGACAGACAGACAGACAGACAGATAGACAGACAGACAGACAGACAGACAGACAGACAGACAGACAGACAGACAGACAGACAGACAGACAGACAGATAGATAGATAGATAGATAGATAGATAGATAGATAGATAGATAGATAGATAGACAGACAGACAGTCAGACAGAAAGCTAGATAGATAGATTAGATAGATAGATAGATAGATAGATAGATAGATAGATAGATAGATAGATAGATAGATAGATAGATAGATAGATAGATAGATAGATAGATAGATAGATAGATAGATAGATAGATAGATAGATAGATAGATAGATAGATAGATAGATAGATAGATAGATAGATAGATAGATAGATAGATAGATAGATAGATAGATAGATAGATAGATAGATGTGATGATTGTTTGATTAGTGATTGATTGATTGATTAAAAAGACGGATTTATTTCTAAAGTAGGTCACGATATAAATGATTGACACAAAAATAATATGTTTGCTTGCAACCAGGACCTGAGTACTGGTACCACAACTACTCTGATTGCGGTGGAGTCATGCAGTCACCCATTGACATAGACACTTCTCGGGTTGTCTATGACCCTAACCTTCAACTCTTCGATTTCAGCGACTACACTATTACTGATGACGTTGAGATGGAGCTGGAGAACGTAGGCGGTCACACAGGTTTGCCAGCCTTGATGAACATAGACAAAGATACAGACACAGACAAAGACACAGACATGGACACGGAAATGGAGACAGACATTAACACAGACATAGATACAGACATACATAGGTATAAATGCAAATAAAGGCACAGAAATAGACACAGACACAGAAATAGAGACAGAAACAGATATATACAGAGAGACACAGACATTGGCAAAGACATTGGCACAGAATTAGACGCAGACATAGATACAGTCATAGACACAAAGACAAAGACATAGGCACCTACACAGACACAGGCACAGATGCAGTCAAAGACGCAGACAGAGACACTGACAAACACAGATATAGACATATGCACAGATACAGACAGGGGTAGAGACGCAGATTTAAATGCATATATATATATATATATATATATATATATATATATATATATATATATATATGTGTGTGTGTGTGTGTGTAACTGTGACGTATAATGTAAATATAGCCTCAGTAATCCTATAGAAATTCGACCACCTTTGCTTCCCCATTTAGTTTTATAATTTTGCTACGCAAAAGCCACGAATTTCGCTGTCTGTCTGACTCATATTTTGAAGCCATGCCTATTCTTCCTGTTTTCATGCGCTACCGATTTTCGCAACATTCCAGATAACAGGGGAGCGAACCGGTTTGTTTACCTGAGTTCTCACGCGAGCTGATCTGTCAATCATCGGATAATGACAGAAAGCACGTGGAAAAAAAGATCAGACCGCTGTAGCAAATACAAGGGCGATATTAATATTTTCCGACCACTTTTGATGCCCGTACATTTCAGGGGACGTAAAGCTTTGATCTGCGGAAACGGACGGAAATCTAAAAGAGGCCCGTTCGCACGGCCCATGTCTTTTGATGTCGTTCGACATCGCGAGTAGAGTGAGCGGTAAAATCCTTTATCTCGGAAACGAAGCTCCTTGATTTTCCCTGCTATGCCGAAGGTGTGAATTGTCACATCCTTTAGACATATTGCACAAAATCTGTATATATACTGCGTTCTCTCCAAGTCAGTTATCAAGTCTCTCAGAAAAATTTGGATAGTCTGAACGCGTACGCTAGAACCTATGTGGAATAGTGCGTTAATAGCCGTCGTGGGGATTTATTCTGATTTCTGGTAATAATATCAGTGGTGCTTAAGTGTTAAATGTGTTAAAGTTTTACCATTTTTATTCACTGTGATTCCCTGGCGTTAAGACTAGTGAAATAGCAAACTCGTAGATATTTTCTTACCAGTTGTTCAGTTTAATGTAAAATCCACCAACCATTTTTTCACACCAGAAGATACGGTTTAGCTGACTAGGTATAATGCTTTAAGTGACGGATAAAGTGACAGAGTAGAATTCGCATTATATTTCATTGTGTGTAATTTTCTAAATGACTAGTATTTAATATCATGTGTCAAAACAATAGACGTCGACAATCAAATAGCTAGTAATGACAGGCGATATTTTTTAAGGGCGCGTAGTTATAATTAAATTATAACTGACATTGTGCGCTAATTGTTTTACCGGTGCGAGGGGAATGCGGCATGCCTAACACCCAACCTGTACTCGCTAAGCGAAGCGCGATAAGATAGGCTAAGACACCGTGTGTTTTTTAATTTAATTAGGTGACGGAGAGGATAAGAGATCATACCCTTACGCGTGATAGTAAAGGGCATTGGCATTTTAATTAAATGTTCTTTTCTTCCTAATATAGTGCTTGATCAAACCAGCGGCCAGCGGTTTTTTATTGTGGTACTTTCCTCAGTTACTGAAGGAGTAAAAGTTGTCGTTTTCCTTGGCATTCGTCCCCAGTACAGGTGTGAACAGGAATTGCCAGGCGACAAACTAACATTTTAACTGTAAATTTGAGTTAACTGGACTTACAAAATACCCAGATTTTTTCATTCAATTGTATCAGCCCACTGTGGCTGATGTGACATTTGCATATCCAAGAATCAACCACCAAATTAGGCGTTCCCCATTTTAAAAATTAACTATTAGTGGAGGGACTGGGGCCCACTTTGGAGGATAAAACTACTGGATCATGATACATATGCATGGATGTTTACGTTCAAGAGTGTTACACCAAGTTTAGGTAAGGCGGGATTGATGTGGCCACGAATGACAGAGTGAGAGTGAATATTTTCTAGTTACGGAAACTGCACCATCCTTTATTTTCTTTGCAAATACTGTTAATTTACTGGATAGCTTAAGTAGGAACTTTATTCTTTTCTTTACTGTCTATTCTATAATCTAGTGTTAATCTTTGACCTTTTGGGTTATTAACTTCTTTTGGGATCCTTTTTTTCTCAACAAGGGAGAGAGGGCACTTATGTGGTTATTTTCCTATGTCTGTAAACATGATTATAATGATTTCTATGTGTTTGATGTTGTAAAGTTTAAGTGATAATAAATTAAACAAAACTAAATTTGGTGTGTTGATCAGACCCATATCCATTTACCATAGTTTTCACGTTTGTGTGTCTTGTTGTCACATAATTGTGTGTATGAGTAGGAAACTTATAATTATACTTATAGGGAGGTGACAGATCGTCTTATACTAAAGATAGTCGTATAGATAGGCTGGACTAGAGAAACCAATCATTCCAGAGACAGATCTTCACCTTAATTTATTCACTCGTGGAATCTATTCTAACACCTTTCTTTCTCATATACCCCCACCTTCTGCTCTACTCAGACGGGAACAAATATCTCTCTAACCTATCTAAAAATGTACGACAATATATATATATATATATATATATATATATATATATATATATATATATATATATATATATATATATATATATATATATATATATATATATATATACACATACAAGCACAGACATAGAGAAAGACATAGAAACAGTCATTGAGACAGGGTAGAAGACACAGATATAGAAATAACATAAACGCAGACACAAACATAGACTCAGATATAGAAACAGTCACAAATACATAGAAAAAGAGATAGACGCAGACTATGCCATAGACATTGCTTCCACAGATAAATCTTCGTGTACGGCTTGTATCATTTTATAAATATACACTTAGCTTCTTTGTTTTCACTTTGTTGTCTCTACCGTTTTTCGTGAGTTTGTCTCTAGCACCACCTCTAGTAGACATAACGTAGGCATGCTATTGTCCTTTTACCTAATAACGCGTAAGGTAATAAGTGAAGGTAGTCCCAGAGCAAAACTACCATTGGGGGAGGGGCGGGAGGGGATTGTGTAAGGCAGCAGTCGGCAACACACGAGCTGTGAAGATCTACTTTAGAAACACCGAGCTCCCCAAGATCTACCGGTTGTTCTATTCTCCAAAAGGTCCAGTTAGCGAACTGATGATGACATCACACAGATTCCAATGTCTAACCCTGTCATCTTTGACTGGCATAGGCGAAATTGTGTCAGCATAACATTTCAAGACTTTATTCATTCCAGTCACGCCCCTATTCATTTACTCTTCACTTACCTGCCGCGGTATACACTATGGCACTACCGTTACCTATATTTTGTTATGATAATTAAAATACTTTTCCTGTCACTTTAATGTAGCTCGTAGCATAATTGTGGGAAGGCAACGAGATTATACTTTCATTATACGTTCCAATATATGTGTACACTGTATATTGTTTTCACTGGATGATACAATGTAAATATTGTGTTTAAAGATTGGATACGTTTCGAACGTGGAAATCTACCTCAACCTAACACAAGCATAACTTTCGAAGAGGCAAAGAGTTTTATCAGAACCAGACACAAAAACAAATGGGATGCAGAGCATCCACGACACACACAAAATAACACATATTACCAGCTCACCAGGAGAGCACGTGATAATGTTTATACTCTGCATGGTCCACAACAGATTGGAATATCATCCATTCAACAAGTTAAAGATAGGAATCACCGATGAGTGTAAATGTGGCACTGATAAAATGACTGTTGAATATCTGCTTTAAAGATGCCCAACATATGAGGAACATAGAAATCACATATGGCCATAACCAGTACCATTTTCGGAAAAACTCTAAGGAGATGCACACAGCCTGGAGCTTACCAGTGCTTTCTTTGAAAGTATTCAAGTAGACGTCTGAGAGTGTACGATGAAGAAGAAGAAGAATAAGAAGAAGGATACGTTTCCTACTTTGTATTCAAAGTGCCATTGTATATTGTTTTTGCCCCGAGTAGTTCCCGGGGGGGTCTGTGACGAGACGAAGAAAGAATAAGAATACTGAACCCTCAGAAAATCCGTACTAGTCGACTAATATCAGATTGTACGTCGTGGCTGGCAACCTCATCACGTAGAACACATTGTCACAAAACCCACGGCTGCAGTAGCATGTGATTGCTTGGTGTATGCTGCCTGAAAGTTGACCAGCTGCAGTGGCGTCTCTTTGTTCTGTAAAGAGGGCAAAAATGAATAATGAATGAATGACATACTGTCTTTATATACAAGTGAATATGCAATGTGTGTGTGGTAGGCTTATTATCAAATGTCGTTTAAATTGTCTTTATTTACTTGACTTTGTCCTGCCACTATTGTCGTGAAACGTCATAGGGCGGAGCAGAAGCTGGTGTTGCCGGGCCAAGTGTGTCGCCTTGGCTGTTGGATATCTGTGTTGTTGTTGGATATCTGTGTTGTTGTTGGATATCTGTGTTGTTGTTGGATATCTGTGTTGTTGTTGTTGGATATATGTGTTGTTGTTGGATATCTGTGTTGTTGTTGGATATCTGTGTTGTTGTTGTTGGATATCTGTGTTGTTGTTGGATATATGTGTTGTTGTTGGATATCTGTGTTGTTGTTGTCTATCCATCTGTTGTTTGGTCTTCCTCGGTCTTTGAACCCAGATCTTCTAGTGTTTTAGGCGAGTGGTGGTAATTTATCGGGCTCCTTTCTCATGAGGTCGGCAAACCACCTGACTTTCTGTGTCTCTATATTCTTGAAGATGTAGTTTCTACAATTTTTCTGATATCATCCTTTCAAATTCTGTCTCTCCTGGTAACACTAATTGCTTTTCTAAAGGATCTCATCTCACGGGATATGATTTGCCCTTCCTGTGCTTTGGTCAGTGACCATGTTTGACAATGATAGCCAAGATTTGGTAAGAATATACTGTTAATTAGCTGTCGTTTAGTTTCTATACTAATTTTTTGATGTTTGCGAAGTGATGACAGTTGATAAGTCAATGCACTGGCTATCTGACATTTAGTTTTAAATGACTCTGTCAAGTCTTCCATTTTTCAGTAAAAATGCTTCCTGAGTATTTGATCTCTGGAACCTGTTTAATGCTGATGTCTTTGACATGTATGTAAAGTGGGTATGGTGATCTGCTAATCTTCATAGTTTTATATTGTGTTTAAAGTGTTTTAACTTATTGAAATTCTGTCTTCTCTGCCTCTACCACAGCTGAAGTCTTGTTCTCTGGCAGAGACCTGTTTCTCAAGGGCGGAAGCTTGCCGGACAGGTACAAGCTGGACCAGTTCCACTTCCATTGGGGTCAGAATAATCGTCGAGGATCAGAACACGGGCTAAACGGGCAACATTATCCAATGGAGGTAAAGACAGATCGAGAGAGAGAGAGAGAGAGAGAGAGAGAGAGAGAGAGAGAGAGAGAGAGAGAGAGAGAGAGAGAGAGAGAGAGATTACATATGAAAAACACAACAGATATGAAAATACAGTTAACGCAAAGACAGAATTATCTTCATCAAATTTACTGTTCCAGTTGGAGTTTATGGTATAATTGTTGCTCAGTAGCCTACTGAATGTTATATTAGTTATCTTTTTCAGTCTTCCCATGAGCCGTCTATTTTGACTTCCAAATCTACTGTTTATCTCATTTTCTATTTGTCCTCCCTATTCTTCTCTTTCTCCGTGGGTTTGAGTCAACAGCATGTCTGGCTATACTTAAAAGTTATTTCACTCTTCACTTCAGCTCTTCGATCTTTATCTGCACTTGTTGATCCCGTTTCGTTCCTGTGGATTTCTGAAGATTAAGAGACGGACAAATAATAGGACAACTGCACCCACAGGTAAGTCGTATAAAGCGACCATGTTGTGCTTGAGGATGGCAACCTCATCATGTAAAACAAATTGCAACAGAAACTACAGCAGCAATAGCGTGTGGCTGCTTCATGTAGGCTTCCTGTGGGACCAGCATCAATGGTGGCTCCATGCCCCATAAGGAACGCAAAGCAAAATGATATACTGGTTGCTTTTTTATTGTCGACAAATCCAATGGAAAATAACTGAGTTCCAATCTCTGTTTAACTATTATTCGCAGTGTAGTGGTATTTACAAGATCTGTATTGTCAAAAATCTGTCTGTTCTTCTCTCAACTTTTTGTAAGTTTTACCAGAGTGAGAGAAATATAGGAAGACTATTAAAAAAACAACAACAACAAACACACACACACAGTAAAGGGAATTAAACTTAAACAGAAAGGGAAGTAAATAAGGCGTGGCAAACCTTGAGCGTGTGCCGCTGGATATGAATTCTCGGCGCATATTTCTCGAAGAGCTGTGCTTCACGGATAGCTGAAGATAATGAATGTAGTTGTTGTACTTAGTTTCTCCTCCATAAATCTTTGTCTATCATTGCCTCTGTCTGTCTGTTTGTCCGATGTGAAGGTTCCGGCGAGACATTACAATGTTAAGTTCTAAGCTTTGGATACGATAAACATTTTATGAACAGGGGAAGTAGCTAGTTAACTAGCACTGAAATAATAATCGGAGATAATTTGATAGCGCTGAACGTTATTTTTTTAAGTATTGAGAATTGTTCAGATATTGTAGTCTACGTTTCTGCCTCTCATGTTCTTAATCCTTTCATTCTCACACACTGTCGCGTGTTTGTGTGTCCTGCTCTGCAGTAGTGGTCAAACAGTGGCCAAACTTAGAGAGTATAATGATCAGGATATTAAAAGGTTTAAACCTTCGCTCAAGATTACTCTTGGCACAGATATATATAGAAGAAGGATGCTTTTACTTCAGGTAACCTCACAGGAGATTAAAGACAAAATAACAAATGAGATAATCTAAGCTGTCATGAACTTTGTATATTCCCGCGCCTTCTTTAACGAAAAAAAAAAATTTGCTCGTATTTTTTATTATATTTTATTGGGAGTCCCCAACTGAAAAAATTCAGTAAAACATTACTTTAATAGCTCTGGATTGTTACGTACTTCATGTAACTGAGTCATACGAGTGCAATTCACTCAATAATGATTAAATTAACTATCAGTTTGTATTTACAGATAACAAATTTAATAATCAATCATAGTTAACAAAGTTAACATAGGATTTTTATGAAACAATAAAGCGGTGTTATTGTTCTCACTGTTAGTGACTTTAAAGTGGCTATCGTCAAATAAAAGTTCTTTTGCTGGACCTGTCAGTTATTATTAACTAGCCAGGTGTTGATGATGATCTGTTGTTGGTATTGAGTTCCATCACTTTTGGTTCCCAAGAGTGTTGTTGACTGTTTCGTCAGTCGTCAAATTTTGTGGCGTTAGCCCGTCCCTGGCGGTAATGCTGGAGTTAACCACTCCAATTGTCAAGGCAAGCACTTCAAGACCCCTCTCATGTAGGCGTCTAGCGTAGGCTGCTGCCAACTTGAACCATAGACTTGTACCACAAACGTGTACTACAAATTTGTACCACAGACTGAGAGAAAACAAATGCCTCTTCTAAGTATAGAGTCTCCTGACATGAGAATCAGGTGCCCTCCACCATTCCACCACTTCGTCTTCCTCAGAAACTTTACCCTCCCTGAGCATTAGTGTTAAACCGTGTGAGTCGGATGAACGTACGTTCGGACAGCGGAAAACGACAAGTGCAATATTTAAACATGTTTGAATATATACACAATCTTATTAAAATGTTAATATAATAAATATGTACACCTGGGTGTCATCATCATCCACTCTCTGCTCCACATTACGCCTGTGGCTGCCTCTCCTTTTGGGTTATTTGTGAGTAAATCCGCACGAAGCAGTCACCATCTCTTGCAGTGGTGTTTCATTAATCCAATCATTTAAAAGCTGAGGCTGCCAGCCTCATATGAACCTGTACACCCACAATCAATTTACACGTGTTAAATGCAAAAATATAAAATAATAAAATGTACGTATTACAACTTACCCACAATACCTGGAATAAAGTTTACAGACCTCGTGCAAGGTAAAACTTCCGAATATTGTCGGGCCACTGGTTTTAAGAGGCCGTCTTTCAGGTAGTCGGGATATAACTTTAATTATAATTTCACGGTTATTATGTATGTAGGTTCGTATGACTCGTGGTTTCCAGTACTTTAGTCGAGTTTTCTTTCTGTCTGATATCAAAAGATTATATAATGCTTGGTCATGTCTTTATGTTGGAATCCCGTTTTTATTCGTTATCCTGGGGTCTGAAATGTCGATTTGGCGGATTGAAAATGCAGTGAATCATTCCCAAAATGTTGCAGATTATAAATGACAGTTTCGCTCACTCGTCCATGTGGTTTTGTTGGAAAAAGCTCCAATCATAAGTGGTTTATTTTAGCACTTCCATTGGAGTTCAACCACGAATTAGGGTCCGATATCGGTAGGGGTCTTTCTTACCACTACCTTCATCTGCAGAACATTCTGTGTGACACATGCGATATTTTTTGTAATCGTCATTTGCAAACTCATTTGCCTGTCTTTTACAAGAAAAAGGCAATGTGGTAATTTCGCTCTGCACATACAGAAGTCAATATTGTCTCAAAAGCAGGCCAAGCGACCAGGTAACACAAAGGAATTTACAAATTAGAACAAGATGTGATAAGAAAATCTTGTCAAGGTGCGAGTGAGAAATAGGAAAAGAAGAAGGGCACAGAAAGAATTTAAAAGGATGGCACAGGAAAGTGTAACGATCGAAGATTGACTCGCACACCGACCTTTTTTTTATCTTTACAGTATTGACTGTTTCGTTATAATTTCTTACTATTTACTCCTAGCTGATTATTATGTAAATCCAAATGAGCGTTTTGATCATTGTATTTTGTTTCTTTTACCTAGAATTGTTTCATTACTATTATCCCTTGTTCTCTAGCTGATTGTCACTTTTAGAGAAGTGTATCTTATGTACTGTAGTATTGATCTACTATGTTTTATTATATTGTTGCTTTCGAACGGAAAATAAATTGTTTTAGTATCTCTTGGAGAACTATTTTAAGATAGCGACTCCCGTGTGTTTTCCGTGGAACAGAAAAGAAGAAAAGAAATATTACCATCTCGGGCATGTCGTAAGTTACGGCTAAGATTTACATGGGACGGATAGTGTCATTTTATCAAATAAATTAATACAGAAACCATGTATGCTAGAGTACAAAAAAGTGTTTTGTGGCAGTCGACCGGCACGTGAACCACTGTGAGACCAGTGTGGAACCAACTAAAGTTGTGGTCGCATGATCCTAATGGAGCATAAAAGGAGAAAAGTATCATATATAAATTATAGACAAATTAAATTAGCAAATAAGAAAATAAAACAAAACATAAATATATCATGGATAACGAAATTGTTTGACTGAGGAGGTCATTAACATGATATTGTTTCTTCCTAATTACCGTCACAGTTGTTGATTACCTCACAAAATGCAAACTGTACAGACCCAAGGGTCTTTTATATTTGGACATGCGCCCTAATATAACCGACTAGGTTGAACGGGACGCGCCTCGCCAAAACGAGGCAAAACTTTATTTATTTTTTTAAATTGATTACCTCATTATCTTATTACCCATTTTTGATTAACCGTAGGAGTTATGAATTACCGTAGTAGTTGTTAATTACCGTAGTAGTTGTTAATTACTGCAGTAGTTGTTAATTTCCTCAGTAGTGGTTAATTACCCCAGTAGTTGTTAATTACCGTAGTAGATGTTAATTACACCAGAAGTTGTTAAATGCCGTAGTAGTTGTTCATAAAACCAGTATTTGTTAATTAACGTAGTAATTCGTAATTACCTCAGTGGTTGTTAATTACCGTAGTATTTGTTAATTACGCCAGTAGTTGTTAATTACCGTTGTAGTTGTTAATTACACCAGTAGTTGTTAATTACGGTAGTAATTGTTAATTACGGTAGTAATTGTTAATTACGGTAGTAATTGTTAATTACCCAAGTAGTTGTTAATTACCATAGTAATTGTTAATTACCTCAGTAGTTGTTAATCACCTCAGTAGAAGTTAATTACCGTAGTTGTTAATTTCCGTAGTTGTTAATTTCCCTAGTATATGTTCATTACCCCAGAAGTTCTTAATTACCCCAGTAGTTGTTAATGACAAAGTAGTTGTTAATTTCTCCAGTAGTTGTTAATTACCGCAGTAGTTTTTAATTAAGGTAGTAGTTGTTAATTACCGTTGTAGTTGTTACACCAGTAGTTGTTAAATACCCCAGTAGTTATTAATTACCGTAGTAGTTGTATATTACCGTAGTAGTTGCTAATTGCCCCAGTAGTTGATAATTTCCCCAATTGTTGTTTATTACCCAAGCCGTTGTTAATTTCCCCAAAAGTTGTCAATTAGTCTAGTAGTTGTTAATTACCGCAGTAGTTGTTAATTACACCAGCAATTGTAAATTACTCCCTTTGATGTTAATTACCCCAGTTGCTGTTAATTACCATAGTAGATGTTAATAACCATAGAAGTTGTTAATTACCGCAACAGTTGTTAACTACTGTTGTATTCGTTAATTACCGTAGTAGTTGTTAACTACCGTTGTATCGGGTAGTTGTTAATTACTGCATTAAATGTTAATTTTCCCAATAGATGTTAAGTACCCAAGTAGTAGTTGATTTCCCCAGTGATTGTTAATTACCCCTGCAGTTGTTAATTACCGCAGTTGTTGTTAATTACCGCAGTTGTTGTTAATTACCACAGTAATCGTTAATTACACCAGTAGTTATTAATTACTGCATTTGATACAAATTTTTACAGTAGTTGTTAATTACCGTAGTTGTTGTTAATTACACCAGTAGTTGTTAATTCATGTAGTAGTAGTTAATTACCCCAGTAGTTGTTAGTTATCTTAGTAGTTGTTAATTATACCAGTAATTGTTAATAAACTTAGAAGTAGTTAATCACCCCAGCAGTTGTTAATTACCCCAGCAGTTGTTAAGTACCCCAGTAGTAGTTAATTACCATAGTAGTTGCTAATTAAACCAGTACATTTTAATTACTGTAGTAGTCGTTAATTACCGTAGTAGTTGTTAATTACCCCTGTATTGTGACATTTCCCAGTAGTTGTTAAATATCCCAGTAGTTGTTAATTACCCCCATAGTTATTAATGATTGCAGTAGTCGTTAATTACCGCAGTAGTTGGTAATTACCCCTGTAGTATTTAATTACCCCAGTAGTTGTTAATTACCACAGCATATGTTAATTACCTCACTTGTTATTAATTAACGTAGTAGATGTTAATTACTGTAGTATTTGTTAATTACACCAGCAGTTATTAATTAACGTAGTAGATGTTAATTACCAGTAGTTGTTAATTACCGTAGTAGTAGTTATTACCCCAGTATTTGTTAATTTGCGTAGAAGTAGATAAGTACCACAGTAGTTGTTAATTAACCCATAGTTGTTAATTACTCCATTAGTTTTTATGACACCAGTAGTTGTTAATTACTGCAGAAGTTTATTTCTCTAACAGTTGTTAACTACCCCAGTCGTTGTTAATTACCCTAGTAGTTGTTAATTTCCGCAGTAGCCGTTAATTACCACATTAGTCGTTAATTTCCCCAGTAATTGTTAATTACCCCAGTTGTTGATAATTTCCGCAGTAGTTGTTAATTCCCACAATAGTCGTTAATTACCCCAGTAGTTGTTAATTACCGCAGTAGTTGTTAATTACACAAGTAATTGTTGATTACCATAGTAGTTATTAATTACCCCATTAGTTGTTAATTACCACAGTTGCCGTTGTTGTTAATTTTAGCAGTAGTCGTTAATTACCACAATACTCGTTAATTACCCCTGTAGTTGTTAATTACCGTAGTAGTTTTTCATTACAAGAGTAATTGTTGATTACCGTAGTAGTTTTTTACTACCCGAGTTGTTGTTAATTACAGTAGTAGTTGTTATCTACAGCAGTAATTTTTGATTACCGTTGTAGTTGTTAATTACCCCAGTTATTGTTAATTACCGTAGCAGTTGTTAATTACACCAGCAGTTGTTTATTAACGTAGCAGATGTTAATTACCAGTAGTTGCTAATTACCGTAGTAGTAGTTAATTACCCCAGAATTTGTTAATTAGCGAAGGAGTAGTTAGTTACCACAGTAGTTGTTAATTAACCCATAATTATTAATTACTCAATTAATTTTTAATGACACCAGTAGTTGTTAATTACTGTAGAAGTTTATTTCTCTAATAGTTGTTAATTACCCCACTCGTTGTTAATTACCCCAGTAGTTGTTAATTTCCGCAGTAGTCGTTAATTACCACATTAGTCGTTAATTTCCCCAGAAGTTGTTAATTACCCAAGTTGTTGATAATTTCCGCAGCAGTTGTTAATTACCACAATAGTCGCTAATTACCCCAGTAGTTGTTAATTACCGTAGTAGTTGTTAATTACAACAGTAATTGTTGATTACCGTATTAGTTGCTAATTACTCCAGTAGTTGTTAATTACCGCAGTAGTGGTTAATTACACCCTAATTGCTAATTGCAGTAGTAGTTGGTAATTACCAAATTAGTTGTTCATTACCCCAGTAGTTGTTAATTACCCCAGTAGTAGTTAATTGCCCTAGTAGTTGGTTATTACCCCAGTTGTTTAATTATCCTACTTGTTGTTAGTTAATTTCCTTAGACATTGTTAATTACCCCAGCTGTTGTTAATTTCCGCAGTAGTCGTTAATTACGACAATAGTCATTAATTACCCCAGTAGTTGTTAATTTCCCTAGTCGTTGTTTATTACCCATGTAGTTGTTTATTTCCCTAGTAGTTGTTAATTACCCCAGTTGTTGTTATTTTCCGCAGTAGTCCTTAATTACCACAATAGTCGTTAATTACCCCAATAGTTGTTAATTACTGCAGTAGTTTGTTAATTACCCATGTAGTTGTTTATTTCCCTAGTAGTTGTTAATTACTCTAGTTGTTGTTAATTTCCGCAATAATCGTTAATTACCACAATTGTCGTTAATTACCCCAGTTGTAATTTATTTCTCTAGTCGTTGTTAATTTCCCCAGTAGTTGTTAATTTCCCTAGTAGTTGTTAATTACCCCAGTTGTTGTTAATTTCCGCAGTAGTTAATTACCACAATAGTCGTTAATTACCCAGTAAATGTTAATTACTACTTTAGTAGTCGTTACCACAACAGTCGTTAATTACCTCAGTGGTTGTTAATTACGACCACTGTCATCATATGCCCATTTTCGCTTCTTATGGAGGATGGAACCACTATTGAGGCTAGTTTCCTTGCAAGAAACCTGCACCAAAACATTGATGTACTTTTGCAATAGTATTTATCGTAGCAGTTTGTTTTTGCATGATGAGGTTGCTAGTCCCAAGAACCGCATCTTATTAGTCGCCTCTTACGATGTTAGTTACCATACTAGTTTTTAAATACTACCATGGTTGTTAATTACCATACTAGTTGTTAAATACTACTATCGTTGTTAATTAACATATTAGTTGTTAAATACTACCATGGTTGTTAATTATCATACTAGTTGTTAAATACTACCATGGTTGTTAATTACCATACTAGTTGTTAAATACTACCATGGCTGTTAATTACCATACTAGTTGTTAAATACTATCATGGTTGTTAATTACCATACTAGTTGTTAATTACTCATGGTTGTTAATTACCATACTAGTTGTTAAATACTACCATGGTTGTTAATTACCATACTAGTTGTTAAATACTACCATGGTTGTTAATTACCTTACTAGTTGTTAAATACTACAATGGTTGTTAATTACCATACTAGTTGTTAATTACTCATGGTTGTTAATTACCATACTAGTTGTTAATTACTCATGGTTGTTAATTACCATACTAGTTGTTAAATACAAGGGGATTGACATATGTCTTGGACCTGACCATGAAGGACATGTCACAGAGAGCTGAAATTTTGTGTAGTGTTTATTCCTTTTCAATATAGCCACCGTCTGAATTGACACACTTCTGCCATCTCTGCTTGACCTTGAATAGACCTTGGGAGTAGAACACCCTATTTTTCAAACTAAACCAGTCATCACATGCCAGTATAACCTCTTCATCGCTGTCAAAATGATTTCCTTTTAGCTGTTTTTTAAGATTTGGGAATAGAAAAAAAGTCTGATGGAGCCAAATCTGGAGAATATGGTGGGTGTGGAAGAATTTCAATATTCAAATCGTTGGCTGCTAGCTGCACAAGTCGTGCTTTGTGAGAGGGCGCGTTGTCTTGAAGCAAAGGAAGATTTTGAGTGCGCGTTATCCCTCGTTTCCTGATCACAACCGTTCTTAGTTTGGTGAGAAGATCTGCATAGTACTGTCCATTAACTGTGTTGCCACGAGGCAGATAATCTTTCAAAAGGACGCCTTTGCCGTCCCAAAAAACAGTCAGCATCACTTTTCCTGCAGATTTCTGCGCTCTCGGCTTGACAGGTGTTGGGGAACCCGGGGTTTTCCATTGCATGCTGGCAATTTTGGATTCGGGGTCATAATGGTGTACCCAAGTCTCATCTACTGTCACCATGGTCTCCAAAAATTTTTGACTGACACTTTTTGAGCAACTGTTGACAGCAATTTACCCTCGTTTGCTTCTGTTCACGTGTCAACAGTCGCGGAACCCAGCGTGCACACACTTTTCTCATGTTCAGTCTGTTGTGTAAAATTCTATAAACTGTTCTTTCATTTAGTTTTACTCTACTAGCTATCTCCACAATTGTCATTTTTCGATCCTGGTCAATGATTTTCTTCACTCTTGTTGCATTTTCATCGTTGCACTCTGAGGCTGGTCTACCAGATCTTGGCAGATCAGCAACATTTGAGCGGCCGCACTTAAACTGTTGACACCAGTTTTTTTACCGAAGTATATGAAGGACAAGAATCACGAAACACTGGTTCCATCTCCCTGTGTATTTCTGTAGGTGTTTTTCCCTAAAACATCAGAAATTTTATCACAGCTCTGGCCTCCTTCTTTTCCATTGTTTTGTCAAATCTTTGGAGCAGCAGATCCGGTCAATAGGTTACATTGCGCCGTGCACCGTAGCGGGAAAACTCATTGAAGAAACAAACGCGTACTTCACACATTCAGTGCAAATATGATGAACTTTAAATGTGCCAAGTTTCATCTTCCTCCTGTGACTCCTTCATGGTCAGGCCCAAGACTTATGTCAATCCTCTTGTACTACCATGGTTGTTAATTACATACTAGTTGTTAAATACTACCATGATTGTTAATTACCACACTAGTTGTTAAATACTACCATGGTTGTTAATTACCACACTAGTTGTTAAATACTACCAAGATTGTTCTAGTTGTTAAATACTACCATGGTTGTTAATTACCATACTAGTTGTTAAATACTACCATGATTGTTAATTACCACACTAGTTGTTAAATACTACCATGGTTGTTAATTACCACACTAGTTGTTAAATACTACCATGATTGTTAATTACCACACTAGTTGTTAAATACTACCATGGTTGTTAATTACCACACTAGTTGTTAAATACTATCATGATTGTTAATTACCACACTAGTTGTTAAATACTACCATGGTTGTTAATTACCATACCAGTTGTGGTGATAATTTTCTTGCACCATTCTTTCTCTTCAGGTTCATTTAGTACATCGACAATATGGCCTGGCAAATTCGACTGCAGCTGCGGCCCATCCTTTTGGTCTGGCCGTCGTTGGATTCTTCTTTAAGGTAATGTCTATGTTGCTCGATAAAAGTTATGGTAGCCAAAAGTGAGCGTCCGATTGGCTAAGTGGGTAGAACGCTTTCCTTTCTCGGCTATGTTGTCGGGTCCGGGATCGAAAACTTGTCACGTAACGCTCCAATCTAAACAGTTGTAAATGGGTATCTGCCTCTTCCCTTGAGTAAGTGAAGGCAAAAAAGCAGCGAGGAAGGGAATTTGTCACCCCACCTCATAAAATGCTGTACCCAGTATGGCGACGTATTTAACACCTCACTGTCTTACGGTGGTATCCCCTATGGGATAACCTTTATATCTACTTAGCCCAAAGCGTTAAACTGAGTTGCATCTACTAAAGTAGGCTGATGTCTTTAACCATATGTTGTAGTAAGTGGGCATATGATCGTATCGCATATTATAATATGTATGTGAGAATACAACCATATGTCACTGCTTTCTAGATGTATGTAACACTATTATTTGTTTAAAATGTGAAGGTGGGCACGAGTATGGGTCAATGCTTTAAGTTGTTTTTTTTTTTTTTTTGTGCTATAGCATTGTGAAAGAAAGTATTTCTTTTTTTTTCGGACCATTGTGCTGATATATGCAACAATGTGTTTATGTATGTTTAGTATGCAAAAATATAGATTAATTGTTTACGGTTTGACCGCATTAGTGAGGGTCAGGATACAGGATGGAAGACAAACGCAGGTTGTCAGACAATTCTTCAATTCTCAACCCTTTCATAATAAAATTCGTTCGTTCGTTCTCTTTCGGAAAATAAACATTGTGATCAAATCTCACAATAAAGAACTACTGTAGTTATGTATAAGGTCACGTCTTGAGAGAAAAAAACTAAAAACGCACTACCTGACTGCACAAATTTAAAGAGCTTTTACTAGGATGGATTTAAATCTCGAATGCTAGACTTTTCTCTTTGTTATTTTGCTTGTGCATACAACTGACTCATTATTGTTCATAATTGACTTCTTCTTGTATCAGATTGGCAAGAAAAACAACAAGTATGAGCAACTTCTTGAGCATTTTGAAAAGATCACAAACGCAAGTAAGTTTTTTCTACGTGAAATCTTTGTTATTGAGAGATGGTGTGTGTAATATACAAGCTTTCCAGCATGATACAGCTTTGTCTGTATAATGAATTAATGATGTCATTATTACGTTTGCAGCATAAAAATTATAAAACATGTGAAAGTGTCAGCAAATAAATCAGGTCAACATTTTTAAAACATTTAATCCAAAACATAATAGCTAAAAGAAGTATAAAACGTGTGAAAGTTTCAGCAAATTAAAGAGGTCACAAATTTTAAAACATCTGATTCAACACAAAAATAGGAATCTTCAAGTCAGTTTTGTTGTAAGGCTCTGAAACACTGAGAACATAAAAAAGACAACCTAAGTAGTTACGGATCATTATGAATGGCTGATTGCATAGAATAGAAGGAATGGAATTGTATGACAAGATCACCAATATGAGACTTATCACAAGAACCAGCCAGGTGTCAGCGGAACAAGAGATGTGAAGAAGAATGGTGTATGAAAGAACACACATTGAAGAAACCTCACCTGACGATAGAAACACTTCATTAATAAATCAGACCACGCGGTCATTTATATTTGGATATGCGCCCTAATATAACCGACAGACCCTGTGTCCAGGTAAAAATTTTATTTTAAAACAAATGACGATAGCATTATAAGACCGTCATTGTTCTGGAAGCCAGGTTAAGAGCGATAGAAAGAAAGCGAAAAACACACACGACGAAGAGAACTGGGTAATATACGATTGGGATAAAGAAGACATTGTTAGATCTTGACCGGATGGAACCAGACAGGAAAACTTTACATTAATTTGTTGACGATCTATGCTCCTTGGAGGTCTGAAGAGTTTTAAATGAACGAGTAAATGTACCGAAAGCAACTTAATGGCACAGTGCTTAAAGTGCTTCTCGGGTCAGAGGGATTTGGTCCGAAAGTAAGACACGTCATGCTCCAGTCAACCCGGTCTGATAAAATGGGAAGATTACTCTGAATTACGAATAGCAATTGTAGTGAGGAAATGTACGGATCATTCCACCTCATAAAGCTAAGACTTTATGAAGTCATTCTCTAACACTTAACTTCCATACGACAGTATACACCTTTTACTTCTTTTAAAGTATTCCATTGTTGCGTGAGTTTATTCTCATCATTATCAAAATATTTTGATTTCTTCGTCTGTCTCTTATGACCATACGTTCTGCTTTATTCTTGAATATCTCATTCTCATGTTGTTATCTTCCTCGCCTGTAGGTAGATAGTGATAGTATTTGCAATGGTGTGGTATGAATGTGCTGTTTACCTTCTGTCGCTTTGTCGCCATGAAAATCCATGAGTGCCTAAACAGTGGAATCGGTTAGTCAGTCTTTGGATATCTTATTTCTATTTCGCTTTTCGTGACGCTTGCTTATATTCTTCACTATCTCAATTTTATATACGGCGAAGAAGCATACCCGTGACCTAAGGTCTTCTCTCTGTGGTCATGCGCCCCAAAATAACCGGCACACTCAGTGTCTAGGTTGAACGGGAAGCTCCCTCGTCAAAAGGAGCCAATTTTTGTATTATTTTAAATAGGTAGAAAATCATGATCATCACTATTTTCCTTTCCAATCCCGATAGAGCAATCATTGCAACTCGCTCCCTTCAGGGAGCCTGAACTAAAGCAATCATCTGCTCTTGCAGTCAGGGATCTCTGTGAGATTTAATGACATAAAATGTTGCCAGCCTAATGCACAACTTCAAATTATCCGCTTCTGGCGAAACACCTGAGGTAGCAGTAGACCTATTCCTTCCTTGTGTCCTCATAGACCCCCGGGTACTAGCTGGGGCAGTCTGAAGGATGACAATGAAACACTCTCCGACACAACACGGGGAACAGACGAGAATGTACAGTAATAACTACACTGTCGATATGCCAGATAAGTCTTAGAATATTACATTGCAGCACAGGCAACAGTAGCTAAGTCAAACTTTGTTATAGTTTAACCCCGTGATTCTCAACGTGGGCCGTGCCTTATTTCTAAAGGGCAACAGTAAAATTATAAAGTACCTTTTTCCCAGCTAACAGCGACTGTGTGGGGTTCCACAGTGGTAAATGCGGCTCGAAAGGTGGCAACAAAGATTGAGAACCTCTGGTTTAACCGACTCTACAACCAAACCGTGACACTTGTAACAGGAGGCTTGAAGACAACACCTTCTGAAGAAATGAAAAAAATGACACACTTATCGTCAGTGAAGAACAGAAGAAACAAACTGAAATAGTTAACAAGCAACACGCTTAAATATTTAAGAAAGCTGACTGTCACGATTATGGAAGTAGATTATGTCTGAGTTTAGACCGAGTATGAGTGAATTGTGAAAATAGATATGGATAGAGTCACTAATGTAAAAAAGGGAGTGAGGTATGACTTCTGGAGAGAAGAGATGTATATTTAGGTATCTAGTGTCTTCTTCCAGCCACACTCGAGACAATGTTTAGAATGTCAAACACCTCATCCGTCCTCTCCACTAAATAGGTTACACTATTACAGTAAGGACAACACAAGTTAACATCAACTGACAGATTGATTAGAAAGTGAATTCTGACCGATCGGAACATATAAGTACATTTATTAAATAAATCGACATAAAATAAAATAATAACCTCAATAGCTTTGATGGGCTGGTGATCTTCTATCACAGCAATACAAGAGCAAAGACGAATCATATCGATTCCAAACCACCAATGCACATACACGTACAAAAGAAAAAAAATCTAACTAATAGGGGCGGCCCCCAGTCCTTTTGTGCGAAGACGGCTGCTACTGTTTGGTTAAATTAATTTGAAGAGATATACCTCTTTGGCTAGAGAAATCACTAACTAACGATACTCAATTTTTACTAAATTAATATCCCACCGCTCCGCTTAAATACTCCATAAAATTAGGGAAAATTTAAATTCCGTCACTGTAGTGAGTATCTGTAGGCTGTGGAAAGAAAACCTATCTCAAAGGCAGCTAGTGGTATTGCTGTAGACTAAGGCTCTCAACGTAGAGAACTCTGCAACCTATTGAAGTATTACTAGTGCTCTAGGCATGTGGTTGAAATATCAGTTGAGGGCGTTACAAGGTAGAGTCCCGACAGAGAGACTTCAGCTGATCGAACTAACTTTGACTTGTGCAAGGAAGACGAATGCCCACGGAAGAAGTCAAGGACGCACGACCCAGGCAAAGCAGAGATGTATGAGACGAGTTCGCAGTGGTACACCAGACTAACCACTACTCTCTGACTTACTGCACTGATGCGTGGGAGTAGCAATCGGTTAAAGTATGTGCCGAAATAAAGGGATGGCGAAGGAAGCAGGCAGTATATGCCGAGGTACTGGGTGACGTATGAAAAAGGTACAGTGAATGGTGCAAATGCCCCTGTAAACAAACAAGTAATCAATATCCTATTAATAACACGTATCTGACATGCATATTTATTCACTCCCGCACATTCAAACGAAAGCAAACTCTCATTTTTGTTTCACTCTCCCTTCTTCTTGCGTTGTTTTGCCTATAGCGTCAGGCTCCTAAAAGAGGTCCCGCCTTTTTTCAATTGCAAGTCTTTCGCCGCACACTTGCTTGGCGGGTTCACTGGGCACCGAATATTTACATCGGAGGTCACTGCCTAGGGCCTAATTATTCCACACACACAATTAGTGTAATGATAGTAATGTATGAAAAAGATTTAAGGTTATACACACATTCCAAGGTAATTAAGGGTTGCTCGATTGATCGTTACTTAAGTAAGTAATAAAACCAGATTAGTTAGAAAAGGATCACGGCTTTTATCTGCACTATTTACAAAATAGCAATACTCTTTAAAGTAATTACTATACACAGACTCACACCTTCCGTCTTTAAGAAAACCACTCTTAAATACACATTGGCTACCCAAAGATGCAGCAATAGAGAATGCAGTCAGCGACTCATAGCTTGACTGCTTGCATCAGGATCAGCGAACCAGAGCTGGTCAAGACCGTACTCCACCTCCACGTGGTGGTCCTGGAAACAGTCTGCAGCAGTGCAGTCTGGCTGAGCGAGTACGGATCGAAGAGGGTAGGCAAACCCGGTCCCAAAAAATGTCGTGCAGAAGTCGGATGTGTCGACCGAAAGGTGCAGATATCACAGCTACGGCGTAAACAGACACAACGCAACCACCGTCCTTTTCAGGGCGAACGAGGAAGAAGAAGAAGAAATACACATTAATGATTTTGGACGGTGGCGCACTTAACAAAATTCCGAATTTCCCTGTCACATAAAAAATTTTCCTTAAGATACATTTTTCTGTGACAGGGAAATTCGGAATTTTGTTAAGTGCGCCACCGTCCAAAATCACTAAGGTGTTATATATTGTAGCGGAAGGTTTTATGTGTGTGAGATGATAGTGCTAGAGTAGAAATAGTATTCTCTCCAGAATGTGTGAGGTCCCAGTGACAGAGAAGTACACTGGTATCACTCGATAGTCACGGCTGTGAAAGTATCTGGACTGAAAATATTCAGAGAACAGTCAGACCTTACTTCGCCACCTTTGCTATGTGACCACCTGTGATATTAATAAAAATTCAACCAAACTCAGTATCAACTATATTGAATGAATAAAGCTGGTGAATACAATTTATATCCTCTTTATTTACATCTATCAAATAGTGGTGATTGTGTGGGACTGGTGATACAAAAGTTATATTTATACAAAACCAAATTGGCGAAATCAATTACAGTTTTTACAAGTTAAACTAAAATGTCCTTTCTTTAGACTCTTCCAATTAGTTGGGTAATAGACTTCTTCACTGTCTTATTCACTTTATAACTTTCACTAGTTTATCACGCAAATTGTCATCACAAAACTCTGCTTGACCGTTATCACTTCTTGGGTGCACGATTGTCACAAATATCACTCATCTGTTTTGATAATCAGTGTTCATATGAGATGTACAGCTTCAGTAGGTCTTGCTTCTACCAATCCAGGCACTGCTGGGGCGATTTGCATTGATCCTCGAGCAATTCTTGATCATTGACCTCTGACTTTTGGTTGACAAGTATGAACCTGCAGATAATTGTAGGATATGTGGCTATTTGTGGATAATAATTACCACATTCCTATTGTAGGTGAGATGAATTTGTTTTCAGATGTATGCGTGAAAATGCATGATTATGGATCAGTGACAAGACAGGTGTCTACTGTGGAACATTTTATAAAATCAAATAATACAAAATAATATGTACACACATATATGATATGAGGTTATAGTATCCCCCTGCCTAACACGTTAGCTCTGTAAAGTGCAGTAACTTGAAGACAGATTGAATAAGCCCTGATAATGATTGTTGGTAGTCCTGAAAAGAATTGTTATTAGTCCTGTGCTAGCCCTGATATGGACTCAGTCACGGTGGTTATATTTCGGGTTCCAATCTTCAACAATCATATCAAGTAATCAATTAATATGCATGATACTTTCATAACATAAAGATTAAACAAATCCTGAAATAAAAGTTGTAATTACTGTATTATTTTACATAGTAACTTTACATACCCTCGCAGGATCTAATTAAGATCAGTAAAGACTGGCTTTAGTGGAGTAACAGAACTGCCTGGCTGCAAATAACAAGATATTGGCCTCTGCACGTTCCTCTCTCTCCAGCCGTTGTCCTTCTGTCTTGCTTCGCTGTACAAGTGAATTTGAAATCATTTCCGTCCGCCCTTATATGGTGCAGCTAACGGACGTACAGGAAACAAGGCTCGCAACTCCAGCAAACTTCCCAAAATAGTTGTAACTTCGGGGGGTTTGTGCTAGAGGTGTTTCAAACCTTGGTCTCGTGCATTTCACCTTTCCCAGTTCAAGCCTTTGGAGTTATATATTTCCGTTCTCCATGAGTTGACCTTTATATCCATATGTTGTTTTCCCATATCTGTCGTGTTAACGATTTTATATTGAATTATAAATAGGAAAAACACAGCATTTCTCAATGCACGGACACTATTCTTGCGAAATTCTTCACAACTACTTACTCCCTTCTGATTTCCTTGTACCTATACATAATTGAAGATATTCCCGTCAAAAGGAGACCATTCTCATCCTTGTCTGTCATTCCGTTCTCCGTCCCGATGTCTAATTCTAACCATGATTTCGGACGATTTATTCTTCCTTATACACTCGCCGAAGTCATTCTATCTGACCGTGGGAAACCCCTTCTCTGATTGGCTGCCCTAGATACACACAGGAAAATACCCCTGCATTTCTTTGTTCAGGCCAAAACACTGGTGTCCCACTTTTCGGTCTTCAAACATTTAACTAGGCAATGCGTAACATGCGACAATATATATATATATATATACAAGTTAAAACCCTAATTCAATTTACGACATTGACCCATCATCCAGTGTATCTGAGAATAAGTGTTCTGGGAAGAGAAAGATTCAGGCGGAGCTGTTTTGTAAAAGCAGTCAAAACAAACGAAAGCAGATTCTTTCAATGCAATAAGAATTACCAAACTCATCAAGTCTGATGAGAAGTTCCGCGTCTTGAGAAAACAGAGCTTCCAAGAGATGAATGAGATCATTTCTGTGACTAAGACAGATACACATAATAAGACCTATATATATATATATATATATATATATATATATATATATATATATATATATATATATATATATATATATATATATATATATATATATATATATATATATATACACTTGTATATCTAAGCACTGCTAAAGAAGTTGCTGGACCCATGCATGTACACAGGGATGAGCAGGTAATGTAACTAAAAACGAAGGTGAGGGAATCTTTCTGATGGCAGTTAACAATACACATTAAAAAACGGCCTGAAAACTTGGAAAATCTCAAGCAACGTCAGATCAGAGGCATAAGCGCTGAATAATATTTCCTTTTGTTTGTTCCACAGACCAGAGAGTACATATTCCTACCTTTCCCGTCCTACACATGTTGCCCCCTTCAATGCGCATAGACTACTACCGCTATCCGGGAAGCTTGACCACGCCCCCATGCTACGAATCAGTGATATGGTCTGTTGGACTAGACTTGATAGAAATCTCTGAGGA
Source organism: Oreohelix idahoensis (assembly GCA_024509875.1). Classification (NCBI taxonomy): domain Eukaryota; kingdom Metazoa; phylum Mollusca; class Gastropoda; order Stylommatophora; family Oreohelicidae; genus Oreohelix; species Oreohelix idahoensis. The sequence goes on from JAMPIV010009111.1 coordinate 110,889, forward strand.
CCAGGTAAGTGTTTCATAAAAGCCGGAGCAATATTTCTTGAACAATAAGAACGAAAGAGGACATTAGGCACACGTATACACACACAAACAAGAAGTAATAGGGTCTCCAGATAATTGATTCATGTCCTTGCATGAGGTTGCGCTAGAATTTGCAAGTCTAATGCCAAAGCATGTTGTTATATATTTTTCTCTATGCTCGAGGCTTAAATCACTTTTTTTAATTCCATCATACAAACTCACACTTTCTGTCTAGAGTTTTCTGATCGTTACTTGTTTAAAATAGGGACTGCACTTTGTTTTAAAGGTAGTTTCGTCTCGTTTTCGCAACCAAGTCACAAGGTCCGTCGGTTATAATGGGGGTTGGGGAACCAATTCGCACGCAAAAATTACCATGTGATCTGGATTTTAAAATGTACCTTTGAGTCTTATATATACTTATGTAGGTAGAGTAAGAGTTTTTACTTAGAACAATTGTGAATAATGGTGCTTACGTATGTTCCAGCTTTAGAACTGTACTTCTGTTATTAGAAGCGACATCCTGTCCTTTAACGAACTAATATTTCACTATTTTCTTTCTTTCTCCCGTCTCTCACAGCTTGACAAATTCCGAGTTCTGTATGACGAAGACAAACATCAGCTGGTGGACGACTTTAGACCCGTTCAGAAGTTGAATCAGCGGACTGTTCTAACCACAAGTATCACTGGGTCTGCCGTGTTGCCACGAACAACTACACTCACTGTAGCTTTGTTGTACTTTTTAAACGCCCTTATTGTAAAATGAAATTTCTAACGTCGTCATATCTTTCGTTTCCTACTTTAAATTTTTCATTGCCTGTGCTGAAAACAATCAAAATGTGCATTGAATGTAAGCAGTATTTATTTATCGCTTATATAGTCCGTTTTTAACCAATAAAACAAGGAGTTAGGCAGGGATTTGATGTTTCACTTTATGTACAGTGACAACAGTTTGAGGTCATCCATAAACTAATTAGGAATAAAGGCTGCATTTAGCAGTGAAAATAACTTGTCTTTGCTGCGTTGACATTATTTTGATGGAATAATATGCATTTATTTTTATAAAACCGCCCATAAATTACCGGAACCTGAAAGAAGGGCAGACTACAGTAACACTGTATCCTTAACCATATGTCGTAGGAGGCGGCTAAGGATGGTTGAGCAAAGAGCTTGTGATCCCATGCTGTGTAATCTTTAAACCACAATAACTTCAACAATAACACGGACACGTAATCCAAAGTTAATTTAAATAGTTCAACTCGGCATTCATGAATGTAGTTACGAGAAGAAGGGGACTCCTTAAGAAAAACATATGGAGAAAAGACCTGGAGACAAGCATGAAAGGGATGACGGAGACATAAAAACACTTCAAACGATTTGGAAAGGACTGGAAGGCTTGACGTACATTTGTTCAATGTATTTATTTATTCCACTGGTTTCATTTTGAAAACTATGTATAAACTTCTTTTTTCATTGTCTGAATTTGAACATTATGTTAAGAGCTGGTCATTTTTAATTTCTTGCTTATTTTCCCACAAACTAGATTCTTTTTCTCATCTGGCTCGCATAAATTAATGCTATTGTTGTGTATGAGTTTGATCATCCAAGTGGTAGAGTAGTTAAACTGCTTGCTTCTCAATGCAAAGGGATCTGGTTCGAAACCAAGCTACCTAACGTTCCAGTCTACCCAGAGGTAAAACTGGATACCTGATGCTCTTCGAGAGTTAGGGAAGGCAAAGGCAGGGAGGATGGGAATTAGTTAGTGGATTTAATACAGCTGAGACCTAGTAACGGTGATGCCTCTAACACTTAACACCCACACGGTGGTATCCACTATGACACTACTTATACATTAACACATGAGTTTAACAAGTGTTCTAGAAGAATCTTAACAATTACACTGACAAACAACATTTTTCTTTCTTATATAAGAATAAGTGTTCTTAGGTCAGTTTCTTGCGCTGATTTCAAATTTGAAATCCGTTTATCTCTATCACGTCGGGTTCTTAAGATATTTGTAAATAAATATATTTTTGGGAAACCGTTATTTGTTCCGTTTCATTTTTACTATATAACTTTTAAAAAATTAATAAAATGCAAAATAATTCTACTTTTTATACTGCTAAAAGATGCATGACATATGTTACGTTATATTTCAAATAGTTACTGTATTTTGAAATAATTCCGAATGAAATATGGCTTCTAGAAGTTGTAGAAATTCGGCTGATCTGTTCTGTTACGTGTGCGGATATTTTACAGATCGTGTTCACCAGAAAAACTTTACACCATTGCTAAAGAAAGCATATGAACTTTATTTCGATTCGAAAGTTGATGATGCAAATAAATCTTGAAAGCCAAATGCAGTTTGTTCGACTTGTGAAAATACATTGGCAGGTTGGTTACGAAAATCGCCGAAGCATAAGTCGATGCCTTTTGGAGTGCCAGTAATATGGCGTGAACCGACAAATCACGCTACTGATTGTTACTTCTGCTTGACAAATATCTATGGTTTCACTTTTAAAAACTAGAAAGTCTGTGGTTTATCCAAATATTGAATTGGTTTCGAAACCAGTGCCTCATGATCCAATCACGTGTCCGATCCCAGTTCCACCAGAACAATATCCGTTGGACGTGAATGAACCATCAGAAAGTGATAGTTTACCTGCTTTAGAAACTAATTCTGACTCGGATTATATACCGGTGAATGATGGTGTTTACTTAATTAACCATTCAAAACTTTCAGATCTAATACGTGATCTTGCTCTCACCAAAGGACAAGCGGAATTACTCGGTTCGCGACTCAAAGAATGGAATCTTTTAGCGCCCAATACTCCGATATCTAAATTTCGTCATAGACACAGAGAACGTGTTCAATACTTTGAGATGGATGATGATATTTGCTATTGCAAAGATGTAAAAGGTCTAATGGTGCACCTCGGTCATGAGCACATAGTCAACGAATGGCGACTTTTCATCGACTCTTCCAAGACTAGTCTAAAAGCCGTGTTATTGCATAATGGAAATTTATTTTCATCAATTCCAGTAGCCTACTCTGTTCATATGAAAGAAACTTATGACAATATGGCTATACTTTTGGCAAAAATAAAGTACAATGACTACCAATGGCGGATTTGTGGAGACCTAAAGGTCATTGCAATTCTCACAGGCATGCAGACTGGGTATACTAAATTTTGTTGCTTCCTATGTGAATGGGACAGCTGCAACAGACAGGAACATTATGCAAGAAAGGTGTGGCCTATCAGGGATCATATGCAGCTGGGGCATAAAAATGTAATACACGAGCCATTAGTTAACAAAGACAGCATCATTTTACCACCGTTACATATAAAGTTGGGGCTCATGAAGTGTTTCGTAAAAGCGTTAGTGAAAACGAGCAAAGCTTTCACTTATCTTCGAGAAAAGTTTCCGCAAATTAGCGATGCAAAGATAAAGGAAGGTATCTTTGTAGGACCTCAGATTAGGAAAGTTATTGCAGACAAACAATTCGAGAACTTGTTACATGGTAGTGAACTTCGCGCATTGATGGCATTCAAATCGATCGTCGATAACTTTCTGGGAAATCACAAATCTGTCGACTATGTGCATATTGTTAAGCAGTGCATAGATGCATACAGAATTAGGGGCTGTAACATGTCCCTCAAAATCCATTTGCTCGATTCGCATCTTGACTTTTCCCCCTGACAACCTTGGCGAAGTCAGCGATGAACATGGAGAACGATTCCATCAAGATATCGCCGTAATGGAGTCACGTTATCATGGACGGTGGAGTGTGACCATGCTTGCCGATTATTGTTGGATGCTTCATCGCGATGTGCCACATGCCATTCACCGACGAAAGTCGACTGCAAAGAAATTCAAGCCTACATAACTGCGGTGATCAGTCTGAGATTGTTGGTCTCAATAGAGTTTCTTCAGGAATAGTATGGACATGCGTACTTTCTCTGTCACTCAAAAATTGGAAACTTTAGCAGCAGATGTTCAGCAGTCGTTTTATCAGTGCCACAGTTACGCGCGTCGTTTCGTTTCTTTAGCTTATTGAATAGATTGTATCCAGATCTCTTGTAACTTGTGCGACATCTGAAGATTACCAATCGTCCACTTCTGTTGACCTAATAATATGTATCATTTTTTTAAATGTGACAGTGTCCTTCACTGTGATTAAATTTATATTATATCTTTCAGTCAATGTCCATTAAGTGTTATTATATCCATCAAGTTATTAAGGTACTAGCTTCCCGCTAGAGTTGTAGATTCTTGTGGAGCTGCTGTAGATTCGTTCGTCTCTCGAATGATGTTGTGAAGGTGCTATAGTGGTAGTACTTACTAATATTCTGGTAACTTTTCATTCAGTGCAAAAATCTGCTATCATAACTCGACTGATAGTATAAACAAGGTTTATTTACAGGAATTCATAAATAAACAATTTCAGATGAAATTCAAGTCAATTATTCCTTGTCGTGAATGTAGTTTACCCACATTTTTCTTTTCCTTCTCCACAACCGTATGAGTTATTCACACATCTCGTGCAACTCACTATCTAGGTCACTTTGACCTTCTTCCACAACCTTTCAGTTCATGTGGTTGCGCCTTTTACCTTCAATATTTTTAAAGATGCTAATCTCTTCTGATGATAAGACTTCAATACCTCTGTAGTTGTTTCTTTTCTTGGTTTCCTTCCTAGTACAATATAAAAATCAATTCTATCCGTGGACTGAAACAAAGATCGAAATTGTACTTACATGAGTCTTACTATACAGAGTCTATCCTCCCAGTACAGAATAAATATAGCTGCCGCTATATTCTGTCTTGAATAAAACGATATCATTTAACTTTACACACAATATACTTCTTTTCCGAAAACACCTCAAGAAAATTCAACTTAGAACAGGTCTTCGTGGCTCTACGAGAATGAGAAAGCTCAAACATGGCTTCTCATCAGCTCTCCAGAAGAAACGCAACCTTCCCGGAGGACGTCTAGATGGAACTGCCCTAAAGATAATGTTAACTTATCCTTAGCCCGACAGGTGTTGTGGGCCCTTGTCACCGTCAATGACTTTGATTGGTCTACTAAAAATGTATGACCTTATCTCATTGGCACGTATAATGCCGAGGTAACAAACCTCACTGTCACATTAAGTAAGGCCTGAATGTTCCCAGCTGGTTCTGTATCTGCCCCTGATAAACCTCCACGCCTCTTCATAAGTTATGCGTGTAGACGGTAAAGGTAATTGTAAACTTTTCTTTGCTAGTCTATCAGCTTCTTCGTTGCCAGGGATGGGATCCACTGTATAATGAAAATTAACCGAATATAACTTGTGTACGGTATAACTGTGTAAATTATTCAATATGTTTTTTAAGTGACGTGACAATAGTTTTTCTTGCTGGTCTCAACTTTGTAAAAACTAATATTAGTGTACAAAATATAACAAAAGGTTAGGTTTCCCATACTCTATGGGACGAAAGCAGTTGTGTCCTTTTACATCATTTTCGTTCTCTCCTGCATTATCAACTTATTTATTCAGTTTCCTCACTCATCGTCCTATTTTTCGGCATATTTTATGCACCTACATTTTAACCTAGTCACTCTCAGAATTGTTTACGTTTCACCATGTGATTCGTAGTATTACAAGGTAAATTAGACCGGCTGACAGATTATAATTTCAACGCCCAGTGTCGTGTAATGCAGACGGTCGCAGGACATCATTGTTGACACAAGGTGGTATCGCACGATCGATGGAAAGAAAGGAAGATTGCCAGTCTAAGAAATCCGTCTGAAGGATGTGCGAGGGCCCAGGTGATAATAAGCTAATCGCTTCCAATGGTCCATCTCTGTATCAATAGTACAGATAGCATGTCAGAGGAGATGTGGTGAAAAATACAGTGATAAAACGTTAAAATATCTCCAATTATAAAGATAACGGGTAAGATAACATGTAGGGATAAAATTATACGTAAGATACGAGGATACATTCTCGCCTACGCCAGCGCTTTCTACCGCCATTGAAACTAACTAGTTGGGACATGCAGACAAACGGTTTACCCTTTTAGACGGGAGGGAAACGGAGATAAAAGAAAAAGAAAAAAAAAAGACGGTCGGAACACGTGTTAGAATCTAAAGGGCAAAAAGACGCAATTTGTAGTTTAAAGAAAAAACTCACGCCACTAGTTGACACAATGTAAGGAATTGGTAGAAAAACGACCTTAGCTCTTGTTAGAAACAGTCGTATCTTAGACGTTTTACCGTAATTAGTTGTTTTGTTTGAATACAGCGGCAAACGCCGTGGACGAAGGTTCAAAAACAAATTTCAAAAACTAACCTTGAGAAAAGTAGGGTATTCTTTAATAATAAAGTTATGAAAATAAAACCTAGCTAGTTTGATAGCCCATCTTAAGCTGACAAATAATATACTTTTAATTACACAGACGGACAGATAACACGGAAGATATTGACGAAAGACCGTATTGTTCCAATCAGACTAGCGAACAGTTTTTTTGTGCATATTTTCACTAAAGTTACATTTTGGCGTCCTTGAGACTAAAAATGCAAAAAATCAAACTGCAATGAACTAGGGGGCAAAGTCGGAGGATAGTAGCTAAAAATAACTTAGTGGGGCAGGTTTGTGTAGTTTTTTCATGTAGTTAGTCCAAAAAACAAGTGAAATTTTGGAAAAAATACTACATACTAAACTGAGACTGGACTGAAATTTGACTTTTAGTTTGAATATTTGAAAAGTTAGAGGGGAAGTCCGCTGATTGGACAAAACCATTCATATTATTGAGAAAGAGACGCACACTTGTGCCATTTGATAGAAGACTGTCCATTAACACAGTTCTTGACTGCTAGAGGTGATTTCCAGGAATTAATAAATAAAAATCAGTGGGACGCCCTAATCTAGCCAGCAGCTCAGCTGAGTTTTGCTAGTACTAAGTAACTGTGTTCTCAATTCTGAATTGTGGTAAGGAAAAAAGCATTTATCTTGTTTATTTTAATATTTTGAGTGATTGATACTGCCATATCATGAAAAATGATTACGACAAGTGAGTGCTTGCTCTAGGTCCCCAGCAGGAGTCTAGGGCCTAGAGACAAACAAATAATATATGAAAACCTATCTAAGACTATGGAAAGCGGATCTATTATTGACATCAGTTGGAACATATCACCCACCTTATTGATTGGAAGAGGAAACTTACTTACTTACTTAGTCGTTCCCCTTCTACCGTGAGGTGTAGAGGTTTGGAAGAGAGAGCGCCAGACTATTCTATCGGCTGTCTTCCTCCTGGCCTGGTTCCATTCTAGTCCTCGGTCCTTCAAAGATTGTCTAATGTTGTCCTCCCAGCGGACTCTGGGTCGTCCTCGGGGTCTGGATCCTTGGCTCTTGGTTTCCCATGCTTGTCGTGGTAGCCGATCTTCTCCCATTCTGCAGACATGGCCAAACCATCTTAGTTAGGACTGTTCTACTTGGGTCTGTAGGGGGTGGCATTTTAGGCCTTGACGTATCGTCTGGTTGCGTACCATGTCTCTTCTTGTTACTTCAACCACCTTCCTCAGATACCTCATTTCTGAGGTTTGAATCTGGCTTTTATGGGTTGTAGCCATTGCCCATGATTCGCATCCACATGTCAAGACTGGGACACAGGTGGAGCGGCATACAGCTATTGAACATATTTCGGATGCAATGCAGTCTTGGGAAACTGGTACTATTTGATAACAACTGGGTGAGATGTGCTAAGTTGGTCAGAGAGATCTGACCCAATCTTTGTAATGTTGTTTTGTGGTGTTGTGTGTAAGAGTGGCGCAGTAAATAGAGTATTGACACATGGCACAAATTTTATTTCAGAGTTTCTGATCTGGCACTACGATTGTGCCAGATGCTTTTGTAGAAGTACAAAAGCGGGTGTCTGTGCAGCCTAACATTTTACTCCAGCTACTGAGAGGAGTGGGCCACAAGAATTCTGTACTACATCGTCACAGGCCAGTTAAGTGCAAACCTGGCCTGCTGGAGATTCATAAACTATTTCCACCATCAATAAAGAAATATAATCTTGTTATATAAACATTAATATCAGTCCATATTTCAAGGACACTGAGCTTTGTTGCCATAGATTGGGCATGATGACGCCACCCCAACTAAACATCCAGTGCTAGTTTTTCCCAAGACATTGTAGATATTATTAATATTAACCATTGTAATAATATACCTATGTACAAAAATTACATTTGATTATGCAATATATATATATGCATTTCATTGAAAATTACATATCATTTCATATGTTCTGACCAAAAGAAACAATTGGTTCAGGACTAATAAATTTTAAAAAATTTTTAAACTTAAACTATAACAGCCAGAGTTAGTTCAGTGTATTATAGAGTTTATTATTATTATTAGACTTATTATTTACATGTGTGTGTCTGTGTATTTTATTACCTACACATTACATTTCAGTACCCTAGACTTTTAACGTAGCTAACATTCATTATAGTAGAATAGGTCTGTTTGAGGTCGTAAGTGGTAGCAGAAAGGCCTTCTGTAATTCACATAAACTTTTTTCTCAGAAGCCTTCACAGCTGACCTCAGCCAGTACACTAGGTAACATAACAACCATACAATAACATCAAAAACCACTACAGGAGACAATAATGGCGGATGGTATTAGTCAGGAAATGAGTTCACAGATGCGTTTGTAAGTTTGCACAAATGCAACCGGAAGTAGTATGGCCTTATTTTGAAAAATGATAGGTTTAAATTTTAAAAGGATAATTTTAAATACGCGGGGGAGAATTAGATTAATGCTCAACCACACCCAGTTCCCAGTTTACTATTGGTTTGACTTGAGAACAGGAATAAAAAATGGTTCTCGTTGCCAAGTTTGTCTAAAATACCATATGGGCCAGGAGTGGAAATGAGAGATATAATCTAACAAAGTCGGAGACACAAATCAGACTGCATTTTCAACAACGTCAAATAACAACTCCCAGTAGCCAGAGATGGACAAAGAATTCTTCTTCTTCTTCTTCGTTCGCCCTGAAAAGGACGGTGGTTGCGTTGTGTCTGTTTACGCCGTAGCTGTGATATCTGCACCTTTCGGTCGACACATCCGACTTCTGCACGGCATTTTTTAGGACTGGGTTTGCCTTCCCATTGCGATCCGTACTCGCTCAGCCAGACTGCACTGCTGCAGACTGTTTCCAGGACCACCACGTGGAGGTGGAGCACGGTCTTGACCAGCTCTGGTTCGCTGGTCCTGACGCAGGCAGTCAAGCTATGAGTCGCTGACTGCGGTCTCTATTGCTGCGTCTTCTGGTCCCGACAAAGAATTATAAAATTAAAGGTGACAGGTAGAAGAATTTGGGCGTCTTTATAACTTAAAAGAGAACCCGCAATTTTAAATACAAAGACAGGAAACTTAAGGAATCAGAAACACAAGTCATATGAGGGTTTCTGAAACTACCCCCAGACCGAGTTTTTGGAAGCATCAAATCAACGTTGCTGTGTCTATTCTACTGTGCCAGGAGATTGTATATCCCAGTTGGGTTCTTGTAGAAGGATTAAAATGGTATTACAAAGTTACCAACGTGGAACTGAGGACAAGAACTAGACAAGGGCCAGTGGAACAAGAGATGAGAAGAAGACGATGGCGATGGATTGGACACACACTGAGGAGACCTGTTGATAGCATTACAAGGCAGTCCTTGTTCTGGAACTCCATGGGCAAAAGAGGCAGAGGTAGACCAAGAAGTACATGGAGATGAGAGCTGGAAACAGAGGTGAAAATGATGAGGAAAACGTGGAAAGAACTTGAGATGATGGCACGTGACAGGCAGACTTGGCATGTGTTTGTTGAAGGCCTTTGCTCCTTTGGGAGTGGAGGGTTATGAATGAATTTGGGTTCTTGGTACGAAGTTACACTTACAAGAGACCAGTATGAAGTAAGAGTCTTCGCCACAATCTTGTGATTCGAGAGCTGGGGTCGACACCAACTACCTACAATGAACACGTTGTGAAGACCTCCACATTGACATTATGAGTGGAGTTCATATAGACGCCTCTAGGCAAGAGCCTTCATCACGAAAGACTCGACAAACAACCATTGCAGTACTTCGCAAGTTAAGGTTTGTTAACAGGCGCAAGCAACGGACAATAACCAACAGTTCCCAATGGAGTGTCGATGTAGACAATTTCTTAAACCCTCTAAAATTATCTTCATCCATATTTATTTTAACTTGTTAAAGACTAATTGATTATTAAAGTTGGTATATGTTGTTTTACACATTCATAGTTGATTCAGTTATTTTATATATGAAAGCGCATGTATGATCGAGAATCGTTTATATATATATATATAGTTACAGCCATAGAGCCAAAAATACTTATAACAGGAATGTCCCTGGATTAAACCAGCTGGGGGCTCGAACAAGCCACACCATTTGTTAAAACTTCACAAAAGGTGACGGATCAGATATGAGTTAATAGTGCTCTGCCTTATGCAGCATTGTTCTTGACTTATGAATTATCTTGTGAAACACCCTTGAGATAGAAGCATCATTATTCTTCTATCTACAATTCTGCCAAGAATAATCTTGTGCGAAGATAGACCTTTGAAGACCCATTTTAGATAATCTTTTGAGTTTGGCCACTGGTGGACAACTACTCAGAGCAAAGGGGAGGCAAATTCCGTGACACTCTAGACCACAAGAGCGCATCTGTAATAAAATCACCTTATCACTAATTGTCTAAGTGAAACGCCTTCTAAGGAAGAATGAAAAAATCCTGCCACGTCTTTTAGAAAATGCGGAGAAGGCAGGCATTGCTCCGTAAAAGCTAAATTTAACACCGATGAAAGAGTACGCAGGTCTTTCAATTTATTCGTGATGCAGTGACCATAAGTCAAGATAATTTAAACTACAAAGAAGTGGAAATGTAACGGAAAGGAATGACATGACCACAGAAGAACTAGTGTCGCCATCAGAACATACAGCAGATATATCACAACATAATTATTCCGCGACATGTTGTGACATGTTATATGCTCGTGTATTAATATCTGTTAATTCAATACCATAATACCCGCCGTAAGTACGTCGGTCAGTCAGTCACATTTTGCACACCGTCATTTGCGCACTTTTTCTATTTTAGAGAGAGTACATTAACTTTCAATCACAGTTGATTTTGCTGTGCATACTTTTTGCTTATTAATGCCTATGTCAATTATATTATTTTTAATTACACGCCCTCTACTTAAGATCATTCCTATGGTTTTTTTTTAACGTTTAGATTAAATCTCCACTTGTGCATCCAGTCGGATACTTTGTCTATTTGTTTTTGTACTGTTTTATAGAGAAATGGGAGATTTCTTCCCGTTTTCCATATCGCAGCGTCTTCTGCAAAATGAGATAGGTTGTTTTTTAAAGTCTAAACTCGTTGCCTAGGTCGTTTACCATAATCGTAAATCAAGATGGTGATATTACTGATCCCTGTGGGATTCCATTCTGTTGTTCATACACTTCAGATCTATCATTGTTTATTTGTATCGTAAAGTATCTATCCTGCAGGAAGTTTTCTAAATAATTGTAAGTTCTGCCTACCATACCTAATTTCCTGATCATAAAGTGCACCCACCCTCCAACACTCATCAGATGCTCTTGCTACATCAAGGAATATTGCTACTGTCTTTTAATTCCTTTTGAAGCCTATTTTAACATCATGTTCTAGCCTCAACAGTTGCTCTATTGTACTATGTTGGCTTCTAAAGCCTGCCTGGGTTGGACTGCACAAATTATGCTTTTCTAGATGAAATTTTAGTCTGCTGTTGACTATTGTTTGTAGAATTTTTCCTAGATGCGATGTTAACGATATTGGCCTGTATGAGCTGACATCATGTGTTTCCTGATCTGGCTTTAGTATGGGGATGACTACTGCTGTCTTCCATGAACATGGTATTTTTCCCGTGTGGCAGATTTTGTTGTAGAGGGATGCAATCACCTTTAGAGTTGTATTTGGTGCCTTTTTTGAGGATTTCATAGCTCAGAATGTCTTCCCCAGAGGTGGTATTGGTTTTTCCTGCTAAAGCTCCTTCAGTTTCATCTACTGTAATATCTGCATTTAAATAATTAGCATCTTGTGTGGTGTCCATATTTTCTTCTTTTAATTTTTCCAGCAGTGTTTTTTCGCCTATTTATTTCTGCCTTATCTAGACTGTCTATTGAACTAACCTGATAGAAGTATTTAGCTAGTATGGTGGCTTTTTCTCTATCTGTTTCAGCTCTCTCTGGTATTTTAATTGTTGGGATTTTAAATTTCTTGTTGTTTCCTCCTTTTATTGCTTTTAGTTTTCTCCAAACTGTACTTACTTGTGGCCTATGGTTTAATGTTTGACAACATGTTCTCCAACTCTTTTCTTTAGCTCTGAATATTATTTTATTTGTTTCATTTCGTATTTTTTTATAGCTTGTGTAATTCTCTTCAGTTTTGGTTTTTCTATACTTTATCAGGGCCCTCTCCCTCAATTTCAGTTGTTCTGAACATCTGTCTGTCCACCATGGTACTGGATTTTTATCTTTGTTTCTTTTCCTATCTTTACCTTTTTGTGTTGGTTTTAAGTGTCAGGCATATTCCTGTTTGGTATATATTTTATTGCTATTTTTCAAATCTCATTTGTTAGTTTTTCTGCAAATATATCTATACTGTTAGATTCAATTTGGGACCCAAAGATGCAGCAATAGAGAATGCAGTCAGCGACCCATAGCTTGACTGCTTGCGTCAGGGTCAGCGAACCAGAGCTGACCAAGATCCTACTCCACCTCCACGTGGTGGTCCTGGAAACAGTCTGCATCACTGCAGTCTGGCTGAGAGAGTAAGGATCGAAGAAAGAAGGCAAACCCGGTCCCCAAAAATGCCGTGCTGAAGTCGGATGTGTCGGCCGAAAGGCGCAGATATCGCAGATCTGGCGTAAACAGACACAACGCAACCAACGTCCTTTTCAGGACGAACAAGGAAGAAGAAGAAGAAGATTCAATTTGTTCTATGCTTAGTTTACTTAGCTCCAATTGGAAGGACTCCCAGTTTGCTTTTTTGAAGCTGAATTTAGGTTTGGAGCTTCTTGGACTAGTTCTGTATTTGTCGCTTAGGTTTATTTATATGGGTAAGTTGTCTGAGCTGGAGTCATTCAGTACGTCCCATTTAGCAGAGGCTAGGTTTGGTGTTATAATACTTATGTCTATTGCTGTATCTCCTCCATTGTTGCATTGGTTAAACCTTGTCACTGAGCCATCATTTAGTATGATTAGCTCAGCACTTTGAATGTAGTCCAACTGTCTTTTTTCTGCTGGATCATTACTGTTCTTACCCCATGCCTCATGGTGTGCATTAAAGTCACCTATCAGTAATGTTCTTTGGTCTATTTGTGTGTTAATCGTGGCAATGTCCCTATCGGTTATATTACCCTTGGGGCTATAAATGTTTATTATTTTTAAGTTATCTGGCTCACTGTCTACTGTTGTGATAAGAGGTTTTGATGTTATTAATTTATAGGATATCCTGGACAAATAGATGTATCAAATGATACCAGGATAGTGCCAGATAAGAGACTGGTCTTACAAGAAATACCCCCTTCTCTGAAAAGAGCAAGGGTGTATAGACATTCAAGGTGAGGTCCAGCTATGTAAGTTCCCAGAGTAAAGAATGATGAAGACTGTTACGTGCAGTCTTTGATATCTTACAATATTATACATTGGTATACTTGTTATGTTCGCAAATATTTTGTAAACAAAATAGATACTTTTTAGTGCTTAAGGAAAAGTCATTATTGAGTTACTTCCCTTGAAAGTTGTGTCGTCTCTTTCGATCGAACTCCGCGGATGAATCCAGTTTTACTGCGATTTATTCTTTGTTTGGGTAGTAATAGATTGTTCTTGCTTCAGAATATCTATGGCCTGAATTTATGTGTATTGTTTGTCTGTGTAGGACGAGTCTGTCTTATATCTGTATATCTTTACATATCTAAGTCGAACTATATGTTCTTTTGTCTCTAGAGAGGTCAAAGGCTGTTCGGCGGATGTGTCGCTATGGAGGTGTGTTTTGGCTTCGCCCTGATGATGGGCTGTGTTTTTCTATGTCGGCTTGTCGCCGGAAAAAGTGATCTCTATATTTATGGGGAAAGTGATAGTCGTCTAGACCTATCGTGTATGCTTTACCCCAGTGTTTATTCCTATTGCCAAGGAATGGCAGAATCATATTTCTGATACCAAGGTAATGAAAGATACTCTTTTGAACTCTCGTACGAAGCCACCGTTTTTCGATAGGTACGATTTGTACGTCTGAGAGGATACATTTAACTAGATGAAAAACGACTCTGATTCCTAGCAGCACTATATCCTGTAGAATGCAGTCAATTGTTCATGATAAAATCTACAGAGCAATGAAATGTTTAATGAATGACTAACTTTAAGACAGATTCATTATCTGTATCCAAACGTGAGTGACAGCTCACGAGAGAAGCCATCCTGTAACCAAACATGTAGTGACTTTCAAGAAGAGAAAAGGGATGCCCGTATTATCGCTTGATTAGTCCAGAGATCACTGCTACACATGAGAACCCATTGCTAGCGGTTCAATATAATTATATGGAAAAATCTGTGCTGGACATTATGTTAAGGAATCTTCGCTAGACGAGGTTAGGTCTAGAAGCCATCTTGGATATTGTTTATAATCTGACGTGCTTTGTCAGTAAACTCAGATGATATATATATGGGCAATACTGAGTGCTTGGCTACTGACAGTCCATTATACTATTATTCTACATGAGTGCCCATGTAACATAACATTGCAAGACCATTTATCCACTGTACCATGATGTATTATGCCAACCTGTGATTTGTCACTATCTGTGCTGTCGAGTGTGTACGTCCAATTAAACTGTAGTAAAGGTACACAGTCGTTGGTGTCGATGACTTCCAGCCATACATGAGTGTGAGAAAAGAACATTTGTCAACACCACGAACTCTTCTTATCATTCGCATATTATACACTCAATCTATGTCTACACACCACTGCGTAGGTCAAGTTGACATTCCATACTCAAACCACGAGCAACACAACAACACAGTATTTAACTCCGGTGATGTTCGAGTGAGCTTCAGATCTTTCAGCATGTCTCTTGCTCAGGGCAAGGGTCTTGTATTAAGAGTTTATCAACTGATGATGATGACGTCTGTCTTCCAAAAAGAGAACTTATCAACTGGTGGACCAGCTTTCTGGGTTTGACCTCGCAGAAGTTCAGAAGTCAACAGATTACTGATACCAGACCGTTTCCTGTGGCTGATACGACACACTTGCAGTATTGGTTTGCTCTTTGTCAACACTTCGTCACGTGACCTGTCAAGTGAATGCAGTATGTAGGTCAGCGTTGTTGACATTTTTACATTAGACATTACAGAGTTTCACAGAACAGTTGGATCAATTCTTGTCAATATTAACAGGAAGACAGTATTATTGAACTAAGAAGTCCTATTTTCATCGATGGATCTTCTTGTTTTCTATATATGAACTTTAATATTTAAGGCCAGAATGTTTAATTGAATAAAGTGGCAGTTTGTTTATTTTCATAAAAATAACTTTGCCATTACTGTAAAACTGAGCCTATTTTGCAACACATACTATCATACACATAATTTATATATTTATGTTTACATGTTATTTGTTTGTATAGTATGTTAGTTTCTATGTCAGCGGGTTGTGTTTAGGTTGGGCGGAGTCCTCACAACAGAATATCCCACGTCATAGAGGGTCCGTTGTGGGCGTTTTCTATAGGTGCAATTTTCTTGATTGAAAATTTGCTGCGACAACTGTTGCTTTTGTGTTAGCTGTGAAGACTGTAATTATTGTTATTTTTGTAATATTTCTTTGTTCTTTAGTTTTGTTTTGAGTTGTTTGTAATTTGTTGGTCTACCCTTTTCTATCTTTCAGTTCTATTCACAATTTATATTCATATACTGTGACGTCATTTGTGTTGTTATCCCTTGCAGATTCAGTGATTATTTTCATTGATTTCCCTATTTGATTTATTTGATTTCTGCAAACGTTTTCGTATTGTCAGTCCTATTTGTACTTTATGTATTCTGTTGGTTGACATATGTTTTATATAGGTATATTTCATAAGACACTATTGCCTGTGCACTGCACTTGGATTATGGTATAAACCAGTACTTGATTATTATTACTGTTATACAAGACCTTATTAAGGCTTGTGACCCACAGATATTGGGATAGTGTACTGATTAATCAAGTCATTAAGAACTTGTGGTATTATCATTGTTTCAAGTGATTAGTATTATTGTTAGACATCATGTCTACATTAGAATACTTCATTACACAAGGGAAATCCCTTGATAAAACTGGTCAACAATTAGAAGAATGGAAGGTTGCTCAATATGACAAAGCATTAGCTGCAGAAGAGAGAAAAGCTGCTGCTGAAGAGAGAAAAGCTGCTGCTGCTGCTGCTGAAGAGAGAAAAGCTGCTGCTGAAGAGAGAAAAGCTGCTGCTGCTGCTGAAGAGAGAAAAGCTGCTGCTGCTGCTGCTGAAGAGAAAAAAGCTGCTGCAGAAGAGAGAAAAGCTCTGGCTGAAGAGAAAAGATTAGAAAGAGAAGCTGAGGCTGCTGCTGAACAAAAGAAATTGCAGATGCAGGGGGAGCAAATGAGATTTGAAGCTGAACAAAAAAAATTAGAAAGAGAAGCTGCTGCTGAACAAAAAAGATTAGACAGTGATGCTGAACAAAAAAGATTAGACAGGGAAGCTGAACAAAAAAGATTAGACAGAGAGGCTGAAGAAAAAAAAGCAATAAGAGAACATGAATTTGAGTTAGAGAAATTGAGATTGACAAGTATGAGTAATGTTAATCAGGCATCTAGTGGTAATGGTAAACCTTCTACTTACAAGGTTAAGGTTCCACCGTTCAATCAGTCCAGTGACGATATTACATTCTGGCTGGATAGATTTGAACGTTCTTGTCGTACACATAATGTGGATAAATCACAATACGCTAATCAATTAGCAGAAAACTTGAAAGGTGAATCTTTGACTAGATTATGCCTTGTAGGAGAAGCAGATAAAGATAATTATGATGTCATTAGGGCGGCTTTGATAAAAAAATACCAGCTAAGTGAGGAAGGCTATCGCCTTTTGTTTAAGACGATGGTGCCTGAGACAGGTGTAGAATTCTCAGAATTCACTGCAAAGGCACGTCTCACAGTTGATCGTTGGATTGAGCTTTCCAAAACAGAAAAAACGTATGAAGGACTTATGGATTTGTTGCTCAGAGATAAGATTATGTCATGTGTTAACAAACCATTCCTTGAATTTATACATGAGCGTAAACCCAAATCTCTAAAGGAAATGGAAGAATATTGTTCCCAATATGTCACTGCACACCCCGACGTGACTTTTGGCAACACTAAGATTAAGGAGAGTATGCCAGTTGCTTCAGCAACACCATACAATCCCAATTATTCACACAGATTTCAGGGACCTCAAAACAGATTTGATAAAAAAGGTAACCATAATAGTTATCAAAACCAAGGTAACCAATCATTTCAGGGTTCTTCTTCAAAGAACTGGAGACGAGCTGATAGCTCTCGACACAGGGGTGGTCATAATTATAGGAATTTCCGTAGAGGAAGTAATTATAGAAACTATCCGGGTTATCCGTCTTGGAGTCAACAAGATCATAATTACAGAGATACTCATTATAATGAATATGATAATGGTAACCAAGGGAACTATGACTCAAACCCAAATAGGGGTTACAATAGAGGTAACAATAACTACAGAGGTGATAATAACCGAGGTAGATCTCAAAACAAAAGACATAAACCACATTTTCAGGCAAACTCTGCTCAACAAGAGTCCCATGAAGCCTATAAACAGAGTAAAGATAATAATGATGCTAGTAATATGGCATGTGCCGCTTTTGATTTTGGGAGAGCATCTCAGTGCCCCCAATGCAAAACATTATTTGAGCCAACCACAGTGTCTACTTTAAGCTGTGGCCATCCTCTTCCTGCTCTTCCGGCATCAGTCGCGCATGATGGAAGAGGTTCTCTTGTCTTACATAAGGGTTTAGTGAATAACAATCCTGTCTCTGTGCTATTTGATTCTGGATGCACCACAATTGGTGTTAGGCAGTCACTCGTAGATCCTTCCCGTGCCACTGGACAAGTAGTCAAATGTGTAACATTTGGCGGCACATTAGAGAAATACTCTACTGCTATCATTAGGATTGCTACTCCTTTCTTTACAGGAGATGTACACGCATGTCTTCTCCCGAATCCGATCGCTGACCTCATCATCGGTCGCATTCATGGAGTCAAAGAATGCACTCCGCAACAAATTTCCGCGTGGGAAAGGCAAAACATGCAGATTGCTAACGCTGTAGTCACTAGAGCTCAGGCTCTTAATATGCCTCAAACTTCATCTACTGAAGATAATGAAGTGCATAACCAAGATGATCCCTTGGTAATTTCTCGTGACTCGTTTATAAAACAGCAAGAAGATGATCCCACTCTGAAGAAATTCTTCATTCTTGCAACTAAAGGTGATCCGAATAAAGACACAAGTCGTAAATCGTGGATTACAAAGAAGAATGGCGTACTTGTACGTATGGTTCAAGACTCCATTACGTCAAGTCATTCTCAAATCCTGGTTCCCAAGAATTTGAGAGTTAAAATTTTGCAGCACGCTCACGACTCTCAGTGTGCTGGACACATGGGTTTTTCCCGTACTAAGTCAAGAGTCCTTGCGGCTTTCTTTTGGCCATTGGTAAACAAGGACATACGGATTTATTGTCGATCTTGTAAAGTATGTCAGGAAGTTAAATCCAAAGGTCCACGGCATGCTGCACCCATTCAGGCGGCGGACATTCCTATTCGGCCGTTTCAAAAAATGGCCATAGACATTATTGGTCCATTTAAGATCAAGTCTGCCAGAGGACATCAGTTTATCTTGACATGTGTTGATATGTGCACACGTTGGCCAGAGGCTATTCCTCTGAAGAGCATTACTACTGCTGATATTGCAGATGCTCTTTGGCTTATATTTTCTCGTCTGGGGTTCCCCGGAGAGATATTGTCAGACCATGGCACCCAACTAATATCAGATACCATGTCTCAAGTAATGTCTACGCTGCAGATAGATAGATCTTTAAGTAGTATCTACCATCCAATGTCTAATGGTATGGTCGAACGCCTTAATAGAACACTTAAAAACTTACTAGGGAAGATAACTGAGGATCATCCTCAAGACTGGGACAGAGTTTTACCTGCGGCCCTCTTCGCTTACAGAGAGGTACCCAATGAACATACAGGATTTTCTCCCTTTGAACTCGTCTTTGGCGCGCGTCCGCGCGGCCCTATGTCGTTGCTTCACGATCTCATAACATCTGACAATATTGACGATGACACAAAGTCATCCTACGAATATGTCATCGCGTTGAGACAAAAGATTATCGAAGCATGCAAATTAGCAACTTCTTCTTCTGAATTTGCGAAACAGAAGGCAAGGCAATTTGCCAATAAGAAGAGATGCTTACGACAACTTTGTCCTGGTGACAAAGCATTTGTATTACTACCTTGTAGGGAAAACAGACTACTTATTTCTTGGAAAGGTCCGTACGATATAATATCGAAAATTTCCGATGTCGACTATATTGTCAATATTGATGGGAAGCATAAAACCTTCCACATCAATATGCTTACTGAATTCCATGAACGTCCGGATTATTTGCAACCCATTTTCCAAGCAACGGACAATTCTCCAGTACAACATGGTCATTACTCATCACTGTCCGTGATACAGGATGAGGAAACAAGTTTTTCAGATGTAAATCTTCCTCTTCCAATGATCCCACTTCATTCTAGTGAATCATGGAAGAACGTTACTGTCTCTCCTGATTTGTCTCTAGGAGAACAGCGACAAGTTTCAACTATGTTGCAAACATTTCAGGATGTACTCACTGACATCCCTGGACAAACGCATGTCATTGAACATGACATTGTTCTAACTGACCATACTCCTATTAGGGTTAGACCTTATCCTATACCTATACATTTTCAAGCACAGGTCGAGAAAGAGTTGGATGAGATGATAGATTTGAAAATAATCGAACCATCCACCTCTGCATATTCTTCGCCGATGGTTATTGTTCGTAAAAAAGACAATAACATACGTCTTTGCGTTGACTATCGAAAATTGAATCAAGTAACGAAGTTCGATGCCGAACCTATGCCTTTACTGGAAGAGCTACTTACTCGACTCTCCAAATCTCATTTTTTCACTAAACTTGATTTGTCTAAAGGATATTGGCAAGTTCCTTTATCTGAACGCGCCAAACCTCTCACGGCTTTTTCAACACCTAGAGGTTTGTTCCAATGGAATTTTATGCCTTTCGGTCTTATGAACGCACCAGCTACATTCGTACGCATGATGCGCCGAATCCTATCTTATCGGTCAGATGTCATTGCATATCTAGACGACATCTGTCTTTTCAGCGATACTTGGGAAGATCACTATTCAGGGTTAGATGAATTGCTGTCTACTTTGCGCGAGCACAACCTGACAGCGAAACCCTCTAAAGCCTATATTGGTTTTAGCGAAATTTCTTTCCTAGGCCACCGAGTTGGTCATGGTTTCCTAAAGACAGAGGACCATAATATTAGTAAGATACTTAACATCTCAATCCCTAAGACTAAAAAACAGGTGAGAAGTCTGTTAGGTCTTATTCAATTTTATGGCAGATTCATTCAGAATCTATCCTCTATCATGGCACCTCTTTCAACACTTCTAAAGAAAGGTTCGCCTAATATGGTCCACTGGTCTCAGGAATGCCAATGCTCTCTGGATAAGATTAAAACATTGTTTTCAACACCACATATTTTAGTGCTACCCACTAAAGATAAAACATTCGTTCTTCGTAGTGACGCTTCATCCACTGGGATTGGAGCGGCACTAATGCAAGAGTACTCTGGAACTCTGCATCCTGTAATGTATATTTCCAGAAAACTTAATGCGGCAGAAAGGAATTATTCGGTTTTAGACCGTGAGCTATTAGCTATGGTTTGGTCGATCCTCAAACTACAGAGATTCCTTCTAGGCGCACATTTCATAGTAGAAACCGACCAAAAAGCTCTTACTGCTATACAGAGTAAGAATTTGAAGAGCTCGAGGTCTACTCGATATGCAATTGCTCTTCAACCTTTTCATTTCTCTGTGCGAGCTATTCGTGGATCAGATAATGTGATGGCAGACATTCTGTCAAGATGCCCACATGATTCCACATAACTATTAGGGCTTAGACTTCTTGATATGTCTAGTTCTATAGTAGTTCCTTTTCTATATCATGATAGATACACATTTGTAATTTAATAAAATAATGATTGTATCACTACATAGCGGTTCATTGATGTTTATTCACCGCTGTGCTTTGATGATTTTTTCTTCATAAATCATAAATTTAAGATATCTAATACGAAATTATGGTATGATTTTTTAGGCATCGTGTAATTGCCAGAATTGTATTATACTTTGATGACACCTTCCTGGAAAAATATACTTATAGAGAAATAATTTCTCTCAGTTGATGAGACACATTCTCACCAGTCGCTCCATAAGTCGACTTAGCCTCATATTAGGCGTTATATGTATTCCTGATATTTTCATCTGCGCATTATTCATGCGTTGTGAGCCTATTGTACGTTGCTCCTAGATGTATTTCAAAAAAAAAAGTTCCATTTTTTTTTCCCGGGAGGTGTGGTAAGACTGTTACGTGCAGTCTTTGATATCTTACAATATTATACATTGGTATACTTGTTATGTTCGCAAATATTTTGTAAACAAAATAGATACTTTTTAGTGCTTAAGGAAAAGTCATTATTGAGTTACTTCCCTTGAAAGTTGTGTCGTCTCTTTCGATCGAACTCCGCGGATGAATCCAGTTTTACTGCGATTTATTCTTTGTTTGGGTAGTAATAGATTGTTCTTGCTTCAGAATATCTATGGCCTGAATTTATGTGTATTGTTTGTCTGTGTAGGACGAGTCTGTCTTATATCTGTATATCTTTACATATCTAAGTCGAACTATATGTTCTTTTGTCTCTAGAGAGGTCAAAGGCTGTTCGGCGGATGTGTCGCTATGGAGGTGTGTTTTGGCTTCGCCCTGATGATGGGCTGTGTTTTTCTATGTCGGCTTGTCGCCGGAAAAAGTGATCTCTATACTTATGGGGAAAGTGATAGTCGTCTAGACCTATCGTGTATGCTTTACCCCAGTGTTTATTCCTATTGCCAAGGAATGGCAGAATCATATTTCTGATACCAAGGTAATGAAAGATACTCTTTTGAACTCTCGTACGAAGCCACCGTTTTTCGATAGGTACGATTTGTACGTCTGAGAGGATACATTTAACTAGATGAAAAACGACTCTGATTCCTAGCAGCACTATATCCTGTAGAATGCAGTCAATTGTTCATGATAAAATCTACAGAGCAATGAAATGTTTAATGAATGACTAACTTTAAGACAGATTCATTATCTGTATCCAAACGTGAGTGACAGCTCACGAGAGAAGCCATCCTGTAACCAAACATGTAGTGACTTTCAAGAAGAGAAAAGGGATGCCCGTATTATCGCTTGATTAGTCCAGAGATCACTGCTACACATGAGAACCCATTGCTAGCGGTTCAATATAATTATATGGAAAAATCTGTGCTGGACATTATGTTAAGGAATCTTCGCTAGACGAGGTTAGGTCTAGAAGCCATCTTGGATATTGTTTATAATCTGACGTGCTTTGTCAGTAAACTCAGATGATATATATATGGGCAATACTGAGTGCTTGGCTACTGACAGTCCATTATACTATTATTCTCCATGAGTGCCCATGTAACATAACATTGCAAGACCATTTATCCACTGTACCATGATGTATTATGCCAACCTGTGATTTGTCACTATCTGTGCTGTCGAGTGTGTACGTCCAATTAAACTGTAGTAAAGGTACACAGTCGTTGGTGTCGATGACTTCCAGCCATACATGAGTGTGAGAAAAGAACATTTGTCAACACCACGAACTCTTCTTATCATTCGCATATTATACACTCAATCTATGTCTACACACCACTGCGTAGGTCAAGTTGACATTCCATACTCAAACCACGAGCAACACAACAACACAGTATTTAACTCCGGTGATGTTCGAGTGAGCTTCAGATCTTTCAGCATGTCTCTTGCTCAGGGCAAGGGTCTTGTATTAAGAGTTTATCAACTGATGATGATGACGTCTGTCTTCCAAAAAGAGAACTTATCAATGATGAAGTTCTCTGGGTCCCTATCGGCTACCTCTTGAGATCTCACCAAGAGTATTTTATCTGTGTATTGTTATTTGGCAAAGTGTCTAGGGTAATGTATTTTAACAGTTAAGAATTTCAAACAGAACTTTAACTTTAATGAAAAGTAAGTAAGCAAGACTGTTTGAGAAACTTCTTTACAATTTAATGGTACTGAACCTCAATCTTTTTGGGGTCAGTACTTTTCTTTTCAAAAATCAAGAACTTTATATGTACATGAAAAAATAAATAACTTGGAAATTCTATTCCATTTGTGTACAGCAAAAAAGTCACTGGAATGAATCTACACACAGGTCTTGATATTATCACTAATCATATACTGTGAGGCCTGTTATTGTCATCACTCCCAGGTGGTAAACTTTAATTGGTGAAATTTGGTGGTTGGATGAAGTATCAGTGCCTGTCTGAAGGACTTATCTGTTAAAGAGTTATTGCAGCTGTATTGTCAATCATAGATCTGAACACCACCGTTGTGACTCCTGACTGAAGAAAAGGAGCTAGCTTCAAGTTGTAGTATGAGCCATCACTCCCACACTTTCTTCTTTTCAGTCTACTGCAGCAACGAGGTAACTTCGTAATACAACCTGAAATAAGAAGGACAATCCCTTCTATTTAAAATCTGCCTCTATCAATTTCACCTCTAAACCGCATTAATACCTACCCGGGTCAGCCACTTGTGCTAACAAGTCGCACCAGACCTTAAATTCCGTTGTCTACACTCAGCTTGGTGTAATCAGTCTTCTTCAGTATCGATTTTACATTAATGTCCCTCACTCATGTTTGTCTTCCATACAATAATCAAGGTGGATACAATATGGCTTGTGACCTGTTGATTACTTCATTCAAACATTACCTATATGTTTTCACATGTTATTTGAACAGTGTGTTATTCCAAAAGACAATATCAATTTATTAATACTGCACTTACAGTCGCAAATTTGTGTTGCCAATTTGCAAACATTTTACACATTTTTTTTTCACTCCGAATAAGCCTGCCCTATACACATTCCTACTTAGGTCGTCGTGACACAACACATCCCGTTCGGCAGTATCGAAAAATATGGCACACAATAGACTGTTACTTACAGGTTAATAAAATATGCAAACAAAATTATCTGTCTTACCCTCAAGTAAAGAATATTCACACACACAAGCGACCAAGCAGTAAAGGACTCTTAGCACTCCGCTTTCAGTACAGACGACAAAGGCTTGTCCTACTGTCTCTATCTGAATCGGTCAGCTTGGCATGGAAGCTTTATTTTTATTTTTTGAAATGGCGGACTTTACCAGAAGTTGTTAATTTTTATCAACTACACCCGACCTAATGGATATGAACGCAGTTTCATAATCCAGATATACCAGGTTCGAAACCTGCTGCAGGCGGTTTGGTAGCAGATCGCTTTGTGTGGATTTTTAACAATGGTATAAACGCCGTACCGTTCAGAAAGCAATGGCAAACTACTGAATGAAAAAAATTGCCTAGAAAAATCACAAACAGCCAATAAAAGCTGGGGTTGATTGCCACGTCCTGTAAAGGTTAAGCAACTAACTAACACCCGACCAATCAGATGACGAGTCAAAAAAAATTAACTTTTTCCAAGGCTATAGAATTTGAGTAGTTTTAAGCGTGTTTGTCTAATCTGACAGAATTTATTTATTTTATATCATAGTTATTTGTGAACCTATTTTAATTATCAAAAGTGATAATTAAACGGCCAATTATTTTCTACAGTTCTATATACTTTTCCTTTAGTTATTCCTTTGCATCTCCATCTGGTTAATTTTTTTGTAATTAAATTTGATCTTAACCTGATGTGAAAATATTATTAAATTAAATTTGTCTATGTCAAGATAATTTTGTATGAGGGAATCTCTATGTGTATATATTAAGCAATATCAGCGCTATAAATTGAGATATTACTTGCATTTTAAGTATCGTTAGTTATCAAGAAATAAATTATCTAAGTTCGGTCAAAAACTCACAATAGGCATTATTTCCACTTCAACCAAAACTTTCTTGTCCTTTCCAAAAAAGAGATAACGATTTGATTGGTTGTTAAATTTTACTACGTTCATCGATAAATATTGGGGTGTGTGTGTTGGGGTAGGGGGGGGGTGTAACTTTTAACTTGTTTTCTTACTAAGAAAAATTCAAATACTCTAGTTAAATTGTTGGCCGTAAATTTGACTGGAACATCAGACAAATTTCAAATACTGTAGTTATTTATAATTAAAATTAACTTTAAAATTACGATAGCTAGTTCGTTTTAAGCGGGGAATTTGAGCGGGTTGTCATAAGGATTCACTTCACTACATATCTTCCCCGTTAGAAAAGCGTGAACCACTAGTGCAGCTTTCATATCCGTACACAATCACGTTCCAATTGACTCCCTATGCCTTAGTGTGATCCTGAATTCTTGCAGGTGGGGGTGCCTACTCAAGAAATCTGCCCCAACGTTCTGCGATCCAGGAATTTACTCAATGGTAAACGAATAAGGTTGTATGAGAAGAGACCACCTTAACAATCGTGCATTACCATGTTTTGCCTGAGCAAGGAAAACCAGGGGCTGATGATCGCTTTGGACCACGAAATGCCTACGATACAAATAGATCTGGAATTTCTTTATTGCCCAAACTAAGGCCAAACATTCTGTTTCTACAGTTGAGTAATTTTGTTCCGCTCTGTTCAATTTGCGGCTGGCATGCGCAACAGGGTTCAATTCTCCTTCTGGTGATGAGGACCTTTGTGACAACGTGGCTCCCAATCCCACATTACTAGCGTCCGTTCTCACCACAAATTCCTGACTCAAATCAGGTAGTTTCAATATGGGCTTACTGGTGATTTTTTGTTTCAGCTCATTATATGCCAGCTCACATTCTGCCGACCATTCTATTTTATCTGGCTTCCCTTTACGAGTTAGGTCTGTCAGAGGAGCACACACAGAGTTAACATTCTGGATATATTTTTGATGGAATCCACACAGTGAGACAAAAGATCTCATATCCTTCTTAGTTTGTGGTCTAGGTGCTCTCTGTAGTTTTTCTAAGTTCTTAGGATCATGAGTCATGCTCCCCTGATGTACAGTGTGTCCAAGGAACTCCAATTCCTTCCATCCAATACAACATTCGGTGGGTCTAGCAGTCAGATTTGCCTCCCTGAGTCTGTCAAATAACATATTTAGGGAGTCTATATGTTCCTCAAACGTTTCCGTGGCAATGAGAATGTCATCCATGAAATTGGTAATACATGGATTTTTCAGAGGATCCAGTAGTTTTCTCATCATTCTAGAAAACACACTCGGAGCATTCTTTAATCCAAAAGACAACATATTGAATTCATAGTGCCCTTCCGAGGTGCTAAAGGCCAGATAAGGTCGAATCTCAGGCTTCACTGGAATTTGATAATATCCCTTACTGAGATCTACCTTGGAAAAACATTTTGCCTTATTCAACCTGGCAAACAGTTGATTAGTATCAGGTAATGGATCCACCTGACATTCTGTGACAGCATTCAGTTTCCTGTAATCTATGCACAGCCTATGTTCCCCAGAGGGTTTTCTCAACAATACCACACTGGAGCTATAAGGAGATTCATTGTGAGAAATAATTCCTTCTTGTAATAAACATTATATCTCTCCTTTTAAAGCTTGCTCTTTAGCGAATGGGATAGTATAGGCTCTCATACAGATGGGCGTTGGGTCTAGTAATTTCATATCATACTCCAATAAGTTAGTGTGCCCCGGTTTGTCCGTTAACACGTATGTATGATTCTCCAGAACCTTCTGAATCTTCTCCCTCTGCCCTTTTGTCAGATGTTTGCTAACTTTTACCTGTGCAGAAGTTTCGCATGGTTTCAGAGGGTATTCATAAGAGGTGAGTGGTTCATTTTTCATTTCAGTGGCTATGGCCAAGGTCATTAAATGTGCACCTTCCAAAACTCTTTTATCCTCATATTTCTTGAGGAGATTCACATGATAGATCTTTTCCTTTCCCTTTTTGTCTATCTTGTAATTAGTTCTAGATACCTTTTCTAAAACTGTGTATGGACCTTGCCATCCTATCTGAAGTTTGTTGCTGCTGCCAGGTAATAGAAGAAGCAATTTCTCCCCTACAGCAAGCTCCCTATCCTTCGCTTTCCTGTTATAATACTCAGCATGCTTCTTTCTGGCTTTTCTCAGATTATTATTTGCTAGTTTCCAGCCCGTTTTTAACCGAGTGGTCAACTCGTTCACATACTGATATGATGAGGTTACTGTCTCTTCTGCCTTCTCATCTGTCCATGTCCTCAATAAGGCTTCCAGTGGACCTTTAATGGGCCGGCCAAATAACAGGGTTGCCGGTGCCATTCCTGTTGAATTATGAGGGACTTCCCGATAAGCAAACAAGGCCGCGGGTAAGTATTGATCCCATGTGTCAGGTTTTTCATGTGCCAACTTTCTCAGGATAGAAATAAGTGTCCCGTTGAACCTTTCCACTTGTCCGTTCCCTTGGGCGTGATACGGACTACAGTGAAAGTGCCTGGCTTGAAAGATCCTGAAAACTTCCTCAGTTAGTTTCCCTTACACTGTGATCCATTATCAGTCAATATCGGGTGGGGAAATCCTAACCTGGTGAATATTGTAAGTAACGCCTCTGCCACATGTTTGGAGTCGATTGATGACATGGCTACTGCCTCTCCCCACATAGAACAAGTGTCCACCAGAGTAAGAATGTAACTCTCCTCTTGGTTCGTGTGAGAGGTCCAACAATATCCACAGCAACTCTCTCAAAAGGGGTTCCCATGATTGGCATTTCACCAAGAGTTGCAGGTGCAGTCCAATGTTTTGGAGCTACCCTTTGACATTCTGGGCAGGATTTGACATGCTTTTTATATCTTCAGTTATTCCTGGCCAGAAGTAATGACAAGCTATACGTTGTCCTGTGGCGCTAATCCCCATATGACCACTGAAGGGGATAGCATGTCCTAACTCCATCACCTTTTCCCTATATGAAGTGAAGAACTAGTTGTCCATGACCATTTGATCCTGTTCCAGCCTTCCTATACATTAACTTATTCTTCATATAAAATTCTCCTTTGTTTGAAGGGGTATGGCTTTTTGGTATTTTTCTGAAACACGGCTTTAATGACTTATCCTCAGCCTGTGCCTTCCTTATCTCCTCTGGATGAGTATTTGTTGTGTTATCTTCCTCCTTCCTTGACTGTGACCTGGTCTGTACTGCTGCCATAATCACTGGTCTTTTGGGACTTCCCAAAAACACATATCTACACCCCAATATCAGAGGGAAGATTGGTTCATTTATCACTGCTGCTCTAATCATTCCTTCCACATAACGAGTTTCTACATTTATCCTTGCAATGGGAAGTGTCATGGTTGCTATGTCCTTAGTTGCTCCTTGTATCTCCACTGTTTCTGTGGTATATTGATCTGGGTGCACTAGGTTAGAACTCACGACTGAGTCAAAATCCAATCCAGTATCATAAAGGCACTTGATAGTGGCCCCATTACATACTACTTCTTCACATACAGGGGGATGATGAGGTTCTTGCTGTCCTGTAGACAGTTCCTTCTTTCCCTTGTTTCCCGTTTTAAGGCATGAAGCGAAATGTGGATGGTTTTTCTTCTTAGTCTTTTGTGTAATGATTATTTAACTTGCAAATCTTACACCATTTTCCTTCTGATCTGTAAGGTTTCTTTTATTTACCTGAAGGTTTCTCTCTCTATGATCAAATCTAGGCCTATCATAACCTTGTTTAAAACTATGGGGTTGATCCCTATGATCAAACGTATTCTGGTTTTGTGGGGTTTTATTACTCTCTGCTGGTTTCTTTTTAACTCCAGCCACTTCTGACTGGGCTGCCTGATATCTCTCAGCAACATTAAGAATCTCCCCCAACCTCTGCACCTTGTTCCATGAGAAATTTTCTCAAGTCTGGAGCCATGGACTCTCTTAACTGCTCCATCATAATCATTTCCTTTAAGTCTTGGGTTTTCCCCAGAGCAGTCCATTTCTCCAAGTAGATTTCTAGTCTTGCAGAGAACTGGTGGTAGGTTTATCCAGACAGCAGCTTACTATTTCTAAATTTCTTTCTATAAAATTCAGCATTCTTCTCATATCTGACTAACAATGCTTGTTTTAGGAGGTCATAGTTTTCTTGATCTTCTCTACTTAATTTGGAGAAAACTTCATACGAAGTACCCCTCAACCCTTGAGACAATTTTAGACTCCACTTTTCTTTTTCTAGACCGTAGTTAGTAGCTAGTCTTTCATATCTATTTAAAAATGATTCAATGTCATCTTTCTCCACAAAAGGGTCTAAATGAAAATTCATGGCTGAGTTTGAGGCACCCTGACTTACACTAGTATCAGAGGTAGATGGGCTGTTTCCATTTTCTGGAATATGTCCTTAAAGTTCCATTTCTTTTAGTCTTAACTCTTGCTCTCTTTGCAAACGTTTTTCCTCTGCCTCCATTTGTAATCCCTTTTCCTCCTTTTCAGCCTCCATCTGCCTAGCCTCCTTTTCAGCCTCCAATTGTAATCTTTTAGCCTCAGCCTCTAACTGCAATCTTTTAGCTTCAGCCTCTAATTGTAATCTTCTCTCTGTTTCTAACCTCCTATCTTTCCTATCTATAAATTTGTCACATTCAGTAGTAACATAATGAATCAGAGCGTCCCCACTCATACCAAGGTCTTTTGCCGTCTGCACTGTAGCAGATCTAAATTTGGCAAAGTCTGCCATTCTCTCAATTGTACACAAATTATTAACAACTTATATCATAAATTAGCAAATATTACTAACTTAATTAACTGTAGGCAATGACAGCTCATCCAATTTCACCATAAATTGATTAAATGTATTTTATATTTATTCCCTATAATAACAGCCCCAGGGTATTGTGGAAAAATAATCCCGGACAGGACCCCAATATGTGATAAGAGGTTTTGATGTTATTAATTTATAGGATATCCTGGACAAATAGATGTGTCAAAGGATACCAGGATAGTGCCAGATAAGAGACTGGTCTTACAAGAAATACCCTCTTCTCTGAAAAGAGCAAGGGTGTATAGACATTCAAGGTGAGGTCCAGCTATGTAAGTTCCCAGAGTAAAGAATGATGATGATGAAGTTCTCTGGGTCCCTATCGGCTACCTCTTGAGATCTCACCAAGAGTATTTTATCTGTGTATTGTTATTTGGCAAAGTGTCTAGGGTAATGTATTTTAACAGTTAAGAATTTCAAACAGAACTTTAACTTTAATGAAAAGTAAGTAAGCAAGACTGTTTGAGAAACTTCTTTACAATTTAATGGTACTGAACCTCAATCTTTTTGGGGTCAGTACTTTTCTTTTCAAAAATCAAGAACTTTTTATGTACATGATAAAAAAAATAACTAGGAAATTCTGTTCCATTTGTGTACAGCAAAAAAGTCACTGGAATGAATCTACACACAAGTTTTGATATTATCACTAATCATATACTGTGAGGTCTGTTATTGTCATCACTCCCAGGTGGTAAACTTTAATTGGTGAAATGTGGTGGTTGGATGAAGTATCAGTGCCTGTCTGAAGGACTTATCTGTTAAAGAGTTATTGCAGCTGTATTATCAATCATAGATCTGAACACCACCGTTGTGACTCCTGACTGAAGAAAAGGAGCTAGCTTCAAGTTGTAGTATGAGCCATCACTCCCACACTTTCTTCTTTTCAGTCTACTGCAGCAACGAGGTAACTTCGAAATACAACCTGAAATAAGAAGGACAATCCCTTCTATTTAACATCTGCCTCCATCAATTTCACCTCTAAACCGTATTAATACCTACTCGGGTCAGCCACTTGTGCTAACAAGTCGCACCAGACCTTAAATTCCGTTGTCTACACTCAGCTTGGTGTAATCAGTCTTCTTCAGTATCGATTTTACATTAATGTCCCTCACTCATGTTTGTCTTCCATACAATAATCATGG
Source organism: Oreohelix idahoensis (assembly GCA_024509875.1). Lineage (NCBI taxonomy): Eukaryota > Metazoa > Mollusca > Gastropoda > Stylommatophora > Oreohelicidae > Oreohelix > Oreohelix idahoensis. The sequence goes on from JAMPIV010009111.1 coordinate 142,278, forward strand.
TGGATACAATATGGCTTGTGACCTGTTGATTACTTCATTCGAACATTACCTATATGTTTTCACATGTTATTTGAACAGTGTTTCATTCCAAAAGACAATATCAATTTATTAATACTGCACTTACAGTCGCAAATTTGTGTTGCCAATTTGGAAACATTTTACACATTTTTTTTCACTCCGAATAAGCTTGCCCTATACACATTCCTACTTAGGTCGTCGTGACACAACACATCCCGTTCGGCAGTATCGAAAAATATGGCACACAATAGACTGTTACTTACAGGTTAATAAAATATGCAAACAAAATTATCTGTCTTACCCTCAAGTAAAGAATATTCACACACAGGCACAAGTACCAGAAGGTTAATTTTTATCAACTAACCGTGATAATTAAACGGCCAATTATTTTCTATCGTTCTATATAGTTTTCCTTTAGTTATTCCTTTGCATCTCCATCTGGTTAATTTTTTTGTAATTAAATTTGATCTTAACCTGATGTGAAAATATTACTAAATTAAATTTTTCTATGTCAAGATAATTTTATATGAGGGAATCTCTATGTGTATATGTTAAGCAAAATCAGCGCTATAAATTGAGATATCCCTTGCATTTTAAGTATCGTTAGTTATCAAGAAATAAATTATCTAAGTTCGGTCAAAAACCCAAAATAGGCATTATTTCCACTTCAACCAAAACTTTCTTGTCCTTACCAAAAAAGAGACAACGATTTGATTGGTTGTTAAATTTTACTACGTTCATCGATAAATATTGGGGTGGGTGGGTTGGGGAGGGGGGGGGGGGTGAGAGAGAGAAATGGTAACTTTTAACTTGTTTTCTTAGAAAAATTCAAATACTCTAGTCAAATTGTTGGCCGTAAATTTGACTGGACCCTCAGACAAATTTCAAATACTGTAGTTATTTACAGGTTTAAAATTACGATAGCTAGTTCGTTTTAAGCGGGGAATTTGAGCGGGTTGTCATACGGATTCACTTCACTACAACTGTTACACTTATTCCTTCAATATTTTCTGTGTTGAATTATTCCCAATTTAATATTTCGTAGTCTTCATGTATAAAAAAGGCCACGCCCCTCCTCTTCTCTCCGGTCTATCATTTCTAAGTGTTATATATCCTTGATAGTTCAGTTTTTGTTGGGGGCTTAGGAGGGTTTCTTGTAATGCAAATATGGGTTTTGATTCCTTATATTACCCCACAATAGACATCAGGTTCTTCCTGGCACCTCTACAGTTCCACTGAACTACCTTTATAGCTCTATGGTCTCTAGCCTCCATCTTATATGGTTATCATAGCTATGTTTTTGTTTTAAATTTTGTTGTTTGTTAGTTTCTCTAGGTACTTTTTGTTTTGTTTTGCCCATCACCTCTCATGTTTTCTACAAACTCCTCATTCCAAGTAACCATTTTACTCCGCACTCTTTCTACTAGGTATGGAAGGAGTAGTTCAAATGTTTCCTTAATTTTTTCTTCCATATTTTCTTTGTTTTCCTGCTTTTTCAATTATTTCGGACTCTTGCCTTTTTTCTTCTGTTAAAAGTGCTCTTTCAATCTCTAATTTCCATCGGATTTCTTCATTAGACTCTTTTATTTCTGTTATTTTTTTTTTAGGTCTCTTTCTATTACCTGTTGTGCTATTTTAATTTTTTCTAATACCTGCCTTGCTTGGGCGAGGTTATGTTCTGTCTCTTCTGTGTTGTTTTCTTTTTCGCTGTTGCTTATGCGTGTTTTACTTTCATCTTCTTTCTGTATTTTCTCCTTTATGTTTTTTACTTCAGTGGTTATTTGTTTTATTTGTTTCTTGGTGTTATTTTCTTGGAAGTTTTGAAGGTGGCTGTTTGCTTTCTGTTTTTCTTTGACTTTCCATATTGATGTGTTTGTTTCTAGAGCTTCTTTAAGTGTGTATTTTGTCTCTTGGAAGACTGGGCAACCCTGGTACCTGGCACTGTGGTTACCCTGGCCGTTTGTACATCTTCTGTTTTTATTTTCTTGTTTGTAATCTCTGTCCTCTTTAGCCATTGTGCAGTCTACGTGTTTGTGTGCTCCCGCACAGAAACTACATCTTGTTGCTCTTTTACAAGCATGCTGCGTGTGACTAATGCCTTGACAATTTGTGCACTGGATGATTGGTGGTATGAATACTTGTCTTCTTGGTTCTCTTGCAGATTTTGACTTCCTTGGGTATTTCTGTACCCTGTATACTCAACACTACCACTGATGTATTCTTCTGCTGCTTTGTTTTAATTAGTTCCACCTTTTCTATCTTAGTTTCTGCGTTTTCTTTCACTATATTTGTGTGGATCTCTTCTTCTGTTAAGTTTGTATCGATTATCTTGATTACGACTTTTCTAATCTCTTTGATCAGCTCCATTTGTATTTTTATTTTATGTGGGAGTTGCACTTCTTTAGAGTTTTCTTTCTGCTCATTTATTAGGACCTTGGCTTTTTCTGTGCTGTTCAAGCAGAGTACTACACTATTGCTTGTTTTTTGTAATATGTTAATAGATTTTTGTCTATTATTTTTTCTAAGTTAACCATGATTTTGTCATCGGGGAGGGCTCTCAGGGTGGCTTCTGTCCTTCCTATTTGAGTGATTTTAACTCGTTTTCTCTGGGTTTTTGTTTCCTTTAGGATGTCCTCGGCACTTTCTTTGTGTTCTTTGGTGTCCTGAGTGCATTGGTCTGCATTTCCCTCTTTGTCCTTCCTAATGTGTTCTGCGGCTTTATTTCCTGTCGAAGTTGGTGTTCCATTGTGTGCAGCACCTTGCTTTGATGTCCGAATTTCTGCTTCTTTCTCCTTGCTTTTTTTTTTTGTTGTTTGATTCCCTGTCTTTATTTACTTCAGAGTTCACTTTTATTTTGTCCTTGATGGTTTCAATTTTGTCCTTAATTTCTGTGTCCTTCAGACCAGGGCTTTTGTTCCTCTCATTTTCTGTCCCTTTTGATGTTCCTTTCTTAGTATGTCTTTCTGTTGTTTTGCTCCAAGCTTTTCCCTTCCCTGACTGCAATCTGGTTAGCATTATGTTGGACTTATTTGCTCTTATTGTGCTACAAATATTTTGTTGTATACGAGTTGTCTTTACTCTTTTTTTAAATATTGTCTAATTGCTCTATCTTTATTTTATACCTATCACCGATGACTTACAATTAGTATTTATGCTCTATCTATGCCTAATGCTAAATTAACACAAGACAAGTTATTAATATTTTTTTTAAATAATATAAAAAATTTTAATTATTTTTAGATATCAATATTTAAAAGCTGACTAGTCCTACTACTAAGCTAGTTCATTGGAATTAAATAATTGTGTTCACGCGCGTCTCACCGATGAAAGATGCCTGTATTAAATTACACAAAGAAAAACAAGATGGCTACTGCACTTTACAAATGAAGATCCCACGTGGTTGGCCTACCTGGGCTTATTTATTCTATTTCACTAATATTTTTATTTATACCAATACTGCTATCAAGGATTAACTAACGTTAAAAGCAATTAACCAATACTAGAGGTGATTAATAATATTTAGTTTAAATATGTTAGAGAACAGACAAAGAAAGACAATGTCGCCAGTTCAAGATTGTGTTAACAAAGTTGTCAAGACTACAAGACGAACAGGTATGTTGTGTTTTTTTTTTTTTTGGTTTTTTGTTTCTCTAACCAGCGGCACTCGAGCTTTCCAGCTCTTTTGACCCAATGACATGTCATTGCGAGGCTGGGGGGTCAGTGGACTCTCCTTCCAACCCGGTCAGGAGCTTCTCTCCTTCCCATCAACACGGGATTTATGTGCAGGAGCCGTTCAGGTTATTCAGTCAAATTTCCGGTCTTAAACATTCCTTCAAATGCTGACGCCCGGGTTTGAACAATGAAAACCTGGTCGCCAGTACAACGCCGTAGCCATTACACCAGCGCGGCTCCCGGTATGTTGTGTTAGATGCAGAGACAATAGACAGTAGCTGGGGGCAGCGTAGAACAAGTGACTATTGATACAAATAAACAGCCCTGGTGGTTAGACCAGTCTTATATCAAAGATACATCGATTAGTTTCACCAGTCCTATGGGCCTTATCAAGGGTTAAGAAACCAGAAGAACAGAACAGTAGATGAGCTAGTAATCCTAGAGACAGCGTCAGACTATATAAGGGGAAAATGATGGAGAGAGAGTAGATTTAATTCAAAAGTGTCCTACGAACATTGTTATTATGGGAGATGATCCTCCTCAGAGGAAAAGTTGGGCATGAATTATGATTTTTCAGCGGATTGATGACTAGCTATAAATAAACATCATCTTTGTTGTTCACCGCTGGTTGAGGTCAGTACTTTTCGCCAGATGTTCTCCATCCCATCATCTGTATGTCGTGTGATGTTATATCGTCAAGATTTGTTTTAACATATGTAGCGGGAGGTTATTTAAATTTATTTATTATGTAAGAGTATGCCAGTAAAGAGTTCTGACCTTACAAGTAATACCCCAGTCTTAGAAATAAGCACTGGTGTATTGTTATCATAACAATAGTCAGACTGTGAAAACCCTGGCCCAGTTGGTAAGAAGTAGTACCAGGATTTAAGGTGTCTCCTCCCTGTGACTATCTTATGATTACTTATATGCTAGGGGATAAGTAAAATGTACATTCACTGAACCCACAAAATGGAAAAAGTGAATAAATCCTCAGGTACAGTTAAAATAGTTTAATAATTACACTAATATTCTATTTCTACTAGTTGGAAAAGAGTATACACATATATATATATATAAATATTCACACAATTACTATTATTTTATGTTTAGACTTCAAGATCTTAAATAATAAAGTTACTGAAATCACTGTTATTAGTCCTTTGAATTTAAGGATAACTGTCATCAGTTGACTGAGTTTATGTATGGTTACTTATTGTTTTCAACTATTGGCTGTTTCACATGTATAGGTGGTCAGTGTCAAACAGGACACTTATCTTTCCAACTTGATACTGCTGAAACTGTCCTTTGCTGATATCAGACTTGGTAGGCCCAACAGTAGGGATGCCAATGATCAGTTGAAGTTCACTCTTTGGGGTCCTGCACTTTTGTGGGATTGCCTCGGAGGAACTGCACCGGCTTCTGATACTGAACAGTCTGGTTTTGAGTTATTTCATGGAACCTGCAACATATCAGCCTTGGCTAGTATCTGGCTAGACTTGTAGCTGACTAGCACAGATGTCAGACCAGTCAGTCATCAGATGTCACCGTTATACAATCATAGTAAGTAAGGACATCATTTCAGTGATATAGCATTAATATTAACATTTCAATTAAGTATAACTGACTAGCACATAAGTCAGACAAGTCAGTCATCAGGTGTCAGAGTTATACAGTCATAGCAAGTAACATCATTTCAATGATACAGAATTAATATTAACATATCAGTAATAAACATCATCTGGTTTAATCCGCTCCTATACATCCCTTCATATTCTATAACTTGATCCTTCCAAATCATATCAAGTACAAATTCAAATCTGATGCTATCTTAGCACCTACCCAAAATTAATACATAAAATAAATAGAGTGAGTGACCACGTGATCAGGTTGCTTTCTACTGAAACTGGCTGTAGAACACTCCAGTTTACCAGCTGTAAATGGGTACAAAGTTGTGCGCTCGAACTAGGGAAGGCAAAGGCAGCGAGGAAGGGGACTAGTCACCTTAGCCTCGTAACTGGGATCTTCCATGATGAAGTTTCTAACACTTCATTTCCCTATGACAATCTCTGGTCATGGGACTGCCCTTATCTTCGTAAGCGATAATGCATTTAATATCGACGAGATACAGCATTAAATATAATAAATATTTTCTATTTGGCTGTGGGGCTAGTTTTGATACGTTTTTGTACAAGCAACCATCTTCCACTAAGCACATGAATAAATCATATTAAAATAATAATACGTTATATCAATGAATATTATACAGGCATATTTTGTGAATTCTAAATGAACCTGTAATACAAAATAAAAGAAATTATTATACAGGATAGCTATCGTAAATTCGCTTACCCTCAGACTCCAGACACTTAGACTGAAATTTTCTGGCGATCCGCTCACACTTCAGATGGATTTAGAGTCGTGGCGTTATCTGCCCTCAGTCTTGTCTCAACCTCTTGCGTTGTGTATCTCTCTCAGTTTACCGATCCGCTTTAAATACGTATAGCGCGGACGTATCGGAGAGTACCGACGTCACATCTTAAACCTAACCTGAAAAAATCCTTCCCGAACCGTGATTTCTTTCCTCTGTCCGATACACATTTCGCTGATACGCCGCCATTTTGAAAGCGGTCACTCGATCGTAGATGGGTTTATAAATCTAACTGAACTCATTTGCAATGACTTGAAACCAATTTTGCGACAACATAGCATCATCAACACCTAGCTGCCCACTGCGGGACAGTGAGACGCGTCCCACTATACGACATGTACCATTAACACTAAAATCATCCGCTGTACGGCCACAATATGAATCAAAAGCAGGACACTACTGTTTAATTGTTCGGGGGACAGCAGGCTACCACATCCCCCATATCTGATAACAGGCTACTTTATTAGTTTTCTTATTACAATATTTATCATTATTAGTGCAGCTGAAAGTTTCAATATGAAAAATGCACAATTAGAGGGCATACAAAACGCCTATAAACGCCACTAGAACTTCCGTGGCGGCTGGCAACACAAGAAGAATAAACATAGAAGGAAGTATACTGCGACTTCTAGGGATAAAGTTTATCGCTGCAATACTCCCAATCGAAAATTATTGGATACTTATTTATTTGATGAGATAATAAACGGTGCTATGTTAAATCATTTGTACATTCCCTTTGCACTTTCGCTTTCTGGTTCTATTTGTTTGTTATTATGTTTATTTTTTTAATTTTGCAGAAAACAAAACTTAGAGCTGTTAATATTGTTCATCGTATGTTACATTCGATGGGTATATTTTCCCGAGGTCAAATTTACTCTACGGGAATTTTAGCAGTGAACGGACATGAGTAGGTAGAAGTATCAAAATACTGTATTGCAACATCTCAAATGTTTATGATTTTATAGGGGAAATAATCGTAATATTTTTTTCACTTATAATTCTAAGAGCAGTAACTTAAATTAGTACAAGTACAAATTAAATTATAACTCTGTGCGAGAATCAAAATGTTAAAAATTGGTATTACAAATTAAATTATGAACTAATCTATCCAAAGAAAAACACCTATTTTTAAAAGGCATATTTAATGCCTCAGTTTGTTTAACATACAACTAATCTTACGCTATAACGAATGCTTTACGCCACTCCCCTTATGTGGTGTCGAATGCTAGACCGACCATTGCCTGATTGTGTCTAAACTTAAAATTCGTATCCAACCAGTCAGGCGCCCTCAGGGGAAGAAATATAAAAAAAGGCTAGATGCCACCAAACTAAAGAAAATTTAAAATCAGTCATTTGTTGACACCCAATATATCTTGTCAGACGGCCAAAGTGTGGAAACAAATTGGGCAGCCCTTAGTGAGTGTCGTAAATTTTATAGATAGGCCTTACATATTTATCGTCCCATTCGAGCAGAGGTGAGATAGTGAGATCTAGGTGAGAGAAAGGTGTGAGAAATAGTCCTGTTTACGGGGAGTACAGGTGTAAGAAAAACTACTGTCTTGAATTGAGTAATTGCTCAACCCAACCTATCTAGTACGACACACTTTAATGGAGACGTATTTTCTCCCTAGATACTGATTCAATTACACTATCCTCTCGTACACACACACAAACAATTTTGTGACATTAAACACGTACATACGTAGAAACGAACTGGTAAACTATGGGGTCACGTATAAATGGCAGGGGAGGTTTTGACAAACACCAATAGCTTAAGGTTTATTAAGTTTATTATATCTTTAGAAAAATAAATCACAACATAAAATACATCGTTATCATTACATCAGTGAATTATAGTTACATAAGAGAAAAGAAAAAAAATATACTCTCATAGACCCTCCCTCTGGCATATGGAAAACTAGGAATGATCCAACCCGAGGTTGTTTACCCAAAAGATCAAAACAAGTGATTAACCATGGGAGTGGGGAGTAGTCAGGACGGGTAACAGGTATGTCCTTAATTTAACTATCCCGTGGGCCTTCAGACTTAGGTAGAGATCGATAAAAGAGAAAGTGTTATATTAGTAGTAACTTAAGAAAATAAATTCTTTCGTTCCGTTTCACGCTCTACATACATACAGTGAGCTCACTACAGTCAAACTTACCCTCTGCCGACACTGCATACATCCATGGAATTAATCAAAACACAATGTACTTAAGACTATTATATGTGTATTGAAAATAATAGGGTGGCCCTTGACTTTTGACGAGTATATTTAATGAATGAAAAATATAGCCTGTAGTAAAGTGGGATATTATAAATATTTATAGGGGACTTAGTGTACTGACTGAGATCAGCTGTGAAGGTATCTGTATCTAATAAGGGTAGTGTATTACAGATGACCTTACTTGCTACCACATATTTATACCTCAGTCAGAGTTATTCTGGAATATTGTGATGACTACGTTGAATGTCTAGGGTATGTATATGATGAAGTGTAAGTCACAACAACAACAGACAGATAAACAATTTAATTTATTCCACCACACGTGACAACACTGTGACACTCACACACATTTAACACTCTAAAAGACTATTCTTAAATGAGGCACTGGTAAATTTTCAAATATCAATATGTATTAAGTACTTTTCATTAATATATATGTGTCCTGATTCAAATACAAAGTGAACCAGGAATCACAATCAATTTTAACTACAAGTTATATGTACAGAATTTATCAATATGAATCTTGTAGTGACATATTTTATTAATCTTATCCTATGTGTGTCAGTTGTGTAGTAGTAATCATGTTCTCAGTTCCGTTCATGTAAACAATTAATTTCCCTACTTAATTTTATACAATGTCAGTTTAAGATGGGGGTTACATAATGTTGAGCTCCGCTGGCCAAACAAAAAACTAAGGCTTATCTTTTAACTTGATGGGTGTCATCAAAGGAAAAAACTCCTCTGCTCGATTGCTCCCCTGTGTTCTGGAGACCACCTTCACTGTTTTTGCTAATTATCACCAAGGAGTATGCCTGTCCATACTCATGGATTCAGCAAAGTCTCAATTACCAGGTAAGTGGAGGGTATTGCTTCCATACTGCTAATTATGTACAATCATTGTAAACCTGACATGACTAAACACTTGAAAAATAACCTCGAACATAAGGTCATGAACTCTACTCGTAACTTAAACTAAATACACTCATAATACAATTAATATAACAAAAACATCATAAGGTACATTCTAGTTTCCTATGCCAATTCAAACTTAATTAATGATAACAAGAATTCTTAACTTAATCAACAAATTTTAAATAAAATTCTCACAAAATCATACAAATTTATTTTTATAAAATATATTTTAATAAACATATCAACTTTTTCCCAAACAAATATACTATTCAATTTTATCCCCTCAAATAAATAACTTTATATCAAAATCTATACAATAATTTAATCATAAAACTCCTACTTATATTCACACATGTATCCCCCTATTCAATCAATAAATAATTCTTCAATAACCTGCAAATTTACTCCCCGCATATATTAGGCATTAAACTACCTCAAGTCTTTCGCGCGTGATAAAAAAAGATTATAAAAATTAGAACAATTTACATTCATAGATCGAAAAGCTACAGTCCCATTAAATAAAAAAAAATATATACAAAAACTTTTACAAATAATAATTAATACAAATAAACAATTCAATCCAATATTTTTTAACAAATACCAAAACACCAAAATTAAATAAAAGGGTGACAATCAAAAACCCAAAAATTGAAAAAGTGCACTAGTATCCGGCCTAAGTCTATCAAAGAATTCCCAAATGTTCACATAAAAAACATTAAATACAAATCAACCACTGGCAACACCCCAGACGGGCACCCCTAATCGAGCTCCTACGTTTGTGACTCCATTATGACAAAAAACAAATCATATATTCACTTATTAAATAAAACCCCTTTCGTAACACTTTATAAACATACGGTCCTACACCTTTTTATATTCAAACAAGGGATTGACTTAATTAACTAAATGGGCAATCGCTTCAACGCATTTCGTCATATGTACTACCCAGTTCATACATTTTCATAAATGCGTCCACCATTATTGGAATCATCGATATACCACCCTATTAACATGTGAGCTTATTACTGGGGGGGTTATAAAAAGCTTAAACCTGTTACTTACTTCCGGAAACCGTTATCTTAAATATTATTAACCAATAAAATGAATTTCCTTTCAGGCATCTTGAGGCTACCCTCTCCTTCAATGCTAAATTTTATTAAAAAAAAACATGGGACTAATTTATGCGTACTAAACCTTTTCAATTGGTATGCCATATACAATTAAATTCATATTTTTTTAACCAATATAATCTATTTCTATATCAAATTTTAACCCCAAATAATACAAACGTTTAGGTATGTAAATTCTATGAACTTATGCTCGATATCATGATTTCGTTGAGACATTGTTGCGGAAGTCATTTTCTGTTACTGTAATTCTTTTCGCATATACTTGTAAATGTTATTCCTATCGCGCTATTTCTTGCTCTACGCGAATTAATTTTTAGTTTTTATTTTAAATCAAGTTTTTATGTGTCCTATCTACCTAAATCCTTTCGCACGAAGGCCCTGTGGCCGTAACGTATCATATTTTAATCCTTACTGTACTCGTAAGACGAAAAATGTTATTCGATTTTTTTTTCGTGATAATCGTTATCTATCTGTGATATATTCAGGTGCTATGCTTAAATTTTGGGAATGTAATTCTTATCCAAAGTCCTCTAAAACCAATAAGTTTACTGTTCAATCTAATAATCATCCTTCAATTTCGTAAACTAGCAATAACCAGCACAACACTTTTCACCCCCACGGTATGCCCTCCCACCCAGTATAACAATCAAATCATGATCCAAATAATACCTTCACTTTTTCATTAATTTTCAATGAAACCTATTACGAGCCCTTCTCCCAAATCCCCAGTCAACTTATTAATTTCTAGCAACATCTAGTCGGAAAAAAAAGCGTAGTCAGTAGTGCATGTGGGGCCTTACAATATCTCAATTGCTACAAAGCTTAGTATAACCATCAAACCTTCAAAAATACCCACGGACTGAAGCATTACAAAAATTACCATACCACCGCCAAGTCACGATTTTAAATGAACCATTCACGCCCCAATCCACCTAATGTTACTATCACAATTCCTCTTTTCATTTCAGTATAATTTTTTTTGGTCCCCATATCAACGCTTTTACCACAATTTAAATACAACCAAATCACTACACAGACCCCAATTGGACACCCAATAACCCCCACCACCCAAAATCACAATGTCAACAGTCATTTATTGTATAACATCAACAACACTTCCACGCATCCACCATACCTGTAGGAATATTAAAATTTCAATGTATTTCTCCCAAACCTACCACTCTACAATCTACCCAAACACAACAGTCCAACCCAAATCGATTATGTCCATACCTCATCCCAAAACCTTACTCCCCCCCAAAATTGGTTTCCCCTGACAACACCACAGACACCTCATGCCAAAAACAATACGTGGACCCCCAACCCACCCCACTTACAACCGCAAAACGGAGTAACAAACTGGAACCCAAAAACCAAAAAAATCTCCAATTTATAGGTTTGGGTTGATTGCAACAAACCCCACTAGCCACCAAACCACCCCCAACCACCCACCCCCCCAAACAGCCTTAACCATACACCCCATAGTCCCCCAAGTCCTAAGGACTCCCGACCCCCCCCACAATGGAGCAGCAAGTACCATCTTTCCGCTAACCATATGCCAGTGCTGGGGTTACACCTCCCAATTCCGACAACATTAAATCAACTGTGTAATGTCATACAAAACAAACGTAAACCAATACCCTAATGTCATGTCCGTCCATTTCATCATACACATTTCTTAGGAAAGAAAACCAGAATACTGGTAGGGTATTCCAAAAATACACACCAATCTACCCACAATGTGTGCCAGCAGCCCAGATGGCAACAATTTACTACCCCAACCGGTCTTTACCACATTGTCCAACAAACCGCCCCCGGTTAAAGAAAGGTCCAACCTTTTTTTGAAATCTTTACAGTCCATCTGTCCTTTCGAACTTTTTTTATTTTTTTAATGCGAACGTAGTGGATGTCCTTTTACGAAACCCCCCCCATCAGTTAACGGTGATCCCCCCACAACCTTGCGTACCCCCACCATTTCTCCCATATAAACACCCTAGCTGGCACAGGGACCCCACACATCGTAAGAACTAGTAAATTGGGGAACCAATAGGATCTTCCCCAAAACACACAATTTCCCTGGGTTCCCGAACCACCCCCTCTCAAGCCACATCTTTAGTAAATCTGCTTAGGGTGGACAGGCCACTGTTTCTGACCCCACCCACGATCTTCTACCATGTTTCCCCAATATTGCATTCGTACATACTTTACAACCCACATTTTAGGTTATCCCTAGGCCCCCTGATTACAATATTTGACTCCCAATCTCCCCTCATTAAAACAATGGACCCATGATTCCACCCACCACCCCCACCACCAAGACATCACTAAATTGTTTACCCACACCCCCTATAACAATAATTTCCCTCGCCCATACCCATCCCAACACCCGTAGGTTTTTTAGTTTAGGGATCCCAAACACCCCCCTACCCCAGCAAATTCACCCACCAGTATACCCCATACCCCCCCACGCCACCCCCCAATAGAATTTTTCTTCCCCCACCCCCCCCCAACCCCAAGTTAAAAAGCACCCCTTCGGACTTTCACCCCCGTATTCCCACACAATCCAGTAGGCACTGTACCAAAACAACCAGTCCCCCGCACGAACAGAACATCTATATTTTCCCAAGTATCCTTAACCAGAGATTTTCGACTACCTGGGGAGAAATAAGCCCCTTTATTTCGTTAGCAAAACTTTCCCATAATCGCTTATTAATCCCTACAAACATCGATACACAACCTGTCCCCCAACCGAGTCTAAACCTCGCAATTCATTAAGGTTCCTCCACCAATTTTTCCCCCAACATTTTGTTGCATCTCACCTTTCAAACTGGACATCCACCCCTTTTAAGCCCCAATTCCACAAGGACCCCCAATTCTACACCTAACAACCGCCTTCCTTAAGTAGCTGATTTGACAACCAATGGAAACCAACCGTCCACCCTGTAATCACTGTGGGAAAAAAATCCCTTCCGTGTAAGTTCGGAGGATAAGGTCCTAATCTTCTCCAGAGGGCTTTCTTCAAGAGCTTACAACCCCGGAACAAAAGATTGGGGGGGGATGATGTGTGTACCCCTCCCCCCCTTCCTTCTCTCCGGCCATCCTCCACTGATTTCAATAGGTCGTGGAAAATTAGTTTGTAACCCCCCCCCCATTCCTCCCCCCCCCACCCCCCGCTGTCTGAATCCATCCATAGATTTCATAACAGAACAGGGGGGGGGTTTGGGGGTTTCATCTATGTCCCCATATCATATTTCCAATAAGTTTTATGCCCTTGGTCGGATCTGGTAACAAACCTAATACAACTTATTATCTAGATACCTGCAGTTGCACTCTGCAACTCTCATTTCTGAGGTTTTCGTAAATGGTGATAGAAGGAAGACCCATCACCTGTTTGTGCCGCTGTCTACACAGGGGTGGTCCATAAATGAGATATTCAAACATGATTTGAAGTGGTTGTTCCTTTTTCATATCAAATGGATAAGGTTAAATCACCAAGTTGGTCTCTAGATTAGAAACAATTGGTTATATCCCCTCCAAATATGAAGATCATGAAGATTAGGGAAAGGAATTTTTGGCTTTTTTCCCCCTTTCTATCTAGTATAAATGTTTTTGTGACCCCTTCTCCTAGAGGATATTATATGATATGTTGGGGGAGCCACCCAGGGGTGTGATGGATTTATTCTTACCTTGGGGCAAAAAAGAAAGCAGTAGAGTAGACATCCCAAATATCTGTCTTATATAGGTTTCCTGTTATAATATGCAGGCAAAGCATAGCATAGTTTCTTCCGGGGCTTGTTTGACAAATTTTACGTTCTTAACAGAGCTACATATGGACCTTTAATTTGTGTGGACCTATTTGTCCATGCACCGGTATGGTCTCTTCCACTCGAAGCTCTATAGTGATGATTTTTCCTCCCAGAATTATCATTCACAAAACGACCGCTACCAATTTTTCTCTTGGGGCTGTCTCCCCACTTAAAATTCTTGATGAGAGATTTCCCCTCTACATCTTCTTCCTCCAGTTTGTTTAAGTCCTATTGGGGGATTTTCGGCTTATCCTGGGGTAAGACATCTTTTTGCACTCTCCGCATAGTGGCCATTGTAAAACAGTTAAGTGAAGCTTGTCCGTGAAAAGGGGCTTCCCATTCCCTTTGGTCCACTTTATCAAATTTATTTTTCCTTTTATTATCAGGCCTAATTTTGCCCCTTGGCGTGTCCAGGTCCTCATCAATGTTCCCACTTGTGGGTGTTCCCTCATGTGCTATGCTACACCTTTCTACAAAATTCTCAATGTCCCATCTTGCCTTGGGCCAATAATAATTGTGAGCCACCTTTTGAATGATGGTACCTATTTTCTCATGGTCCCCATCTGGTTTCACATGTAGGCTCCTTATTAATTCTGTCCTATATCTTTTAGGAAGTACCAGCTGTCCCTGACCTTTGGATCTAGCTCCAGTCTTCCTATACATCAACTTGTTTTTCATGTAAAAATCTCCCTTTCCTGGAGGTGTATGACAAGTTGACAATTTCCTGAAACAAGGCTTGAGGGTCTTGTCCCCAGCCTGTGCCTTCCTCATCTCTTCTGGAGTGGTATCTAACATAATATCATCCTCCTGTCTTGAGGTCGACCTGACCTGAAGGGTGGCCATATACACAGGTTTCCTTCTACAATGGTCAGTGTCATGATTGTTCATCTGACAATTCTTACACCACCTTTTTCCTTGGTTGAAAGATTTTCTTTCATCATATTTCCTTTCATCGAATTGTGGGGTTTTATTTTTATTGTCATACCGTGGCCTATCAAACTGGTGCTTACCTTTGTTTTGATCTCTAGGATCAAATTTATTAAAGTTCTGTGGTGCCCTAAAATTATCCACCTGTTTCTTTTTATTACCTGTTACCTCTGCCTGAGCTGCTTGATACCTTTCAGCAACATTTAGCAACTCACCCAGCCTCTCTGCACCTTGTTCCATGAGAAACTTTCTCAGGTCTGGAGCCATGGACTCTCTTAGTTGTTCTATAAGGACCATTTCCTTAAGATCTTGGGTTTTCCCCAGAGAAGTCCATTTCTCCAAGTATGTCTCTATTCGTGCAGAGAACTGGTGGTAGGTTTCACCTGACAGTAGTTTAGCATTCCTAAATTTTTTCCTATAAAATTCTGCGTTCCTTTCATATCTTAACAAAAGAGCCTGCTTTAGCATGTCATAATTTTCCTGATCACCTCTGCTCATTTTAGCAAAAACTTCATAAGCTGCCCCACGAAGCCCTTGAGATAACTTTAAGCTCCACCTTTCTCTCTCTAACCCATATGTGGTAGCCAATAGTTCATATCTATTTAGATAGCTCTCAATATCACCGTCTTTCTCAACAAAATGATCTAAATGAAAGTTCATAGCTGAGGTTGAGGCTCCCTGGCTAGCAGTGGCATCAGAGGCAAAGGGACTGGCACCATTTTCAGGAGCATGGCCTTGAAACTCAAACTCCCTTAGTCGTAACTCGTGTTCCCTTTGTAATCTTTTATCTTCTGCTTCCCTTTCTGCAGCTAATCGCTTGTCTTCCCTTTCTGCAGCCTGTCTTCTTTCCTCGGCTTCCCTTTCTGCAGCTAATCTTTTGTCTTCTCTTTCTGCCTACAATGCTTTAGCCTCTTTGTCAGCCTCAATCTGCAACCTCTTAGCCTCAGCCTCAATCTGCAACCTCTTAATTTCTTTTTCAGCCTCTAACTTTCTTTCGGCCTCTTTTTCTAATCTTCTTTCTTCCCGTTCAATATATTTGTCACATTCAGCAGTGACATAAGCAATCATAATTTGCCCGTCCATTCCTAACTCTTTCGCAGTCTGTACAGCAGCAGATCGAAATTTTGCCAAGTCGGCCATTGTCTAACATACAATTGTAAACAATTCAATCTATCAATAATTATCTAAGGACACTACAGGCACTGAGAGCTCAACATTATTTATTTTCACCCAAGGATACTTTTTAATTCTTATTATTCCCTGAAGTGAATTACCCCCAATATTTTTAATAGGGAAAGATTCAAAATCCCGAGAGCGAGACCCCAATATATGTGGTAAAGTGGGATATTATAAATATTTATAGGGGACTTAGTGTACTGACTGAGATCAGCTGTGAAGGTATCTGTATCTAATAAGGGTAGTGTATTACAGATGACCTTACTTGCTACCACATATTTATACCTCAGTCAGAGTTATTCTGGAATATTGTGATGACTACGTTGAATGTCTAGGGTATGTATATGATGAAGTGTAAGTCACAACAACAACAGACAGATAAACAATTTAATTTATTCCACCACACGTGACAACACTGTGACACTCACACACATTTAACACTCTAAAAGACTATTCTTAAATGAGGCACTGGTAAATTTTCAAATATCAATATGTATTAAGTACTTTTCATTAATATATATGTGTCCTGATTCAAATACAAAGTGAACCAGGAATCACAATCAATTTTAACTACAAGTTATATGTACAGAATTTATCAATATGAATCTTGTAGTGACATATTTTATTAATCTTATCCTATGTGTGTCAGTTGTGTAGTAGTAATCTGAGGTAATACTGGTGTTGTTTTTTCAAGCTATGTTGTTATTTGTCATCATGACTTCAAGTGTTTATTTCTGTTGGAACTAGTATTGGAGATGTTCTCAGTTCCGTTCATTAAAACAATTAATTTCCCCTCTTATTTTTATACAATGTCAGTTTAAGATGGGGTTACATAATGTTGAGCTCCGCTGGCCACATAGGCTTATCTTTCGTGATGTCGGCAGGAAAAGACTCCTCTGCTCGATTGCTCCCCTGTGTTCTGGAGACACCTCACTGTTTGCTAATTGGACCAAGGAGTATGCTGTCCGCCTCTGGATTCAGCAAAGCTCTGACCAGGTGCTGCTTCAATAACTTTAGGACCACAGTCCCTGAAACAAGAAGGTTGTACCTCCTACTTCAGAACTAATTTATGCTCTATTTCTACACTGAGCACAATACATAACAAACACTGAGTTCAGAGCGGTAGGCCAACTGCTATCTTCATCTGAAACAATTTTCACCAGTATATTCCTCCCTAATGGTTATTACGCCTCTGCAATTCCAGCATTATTTCTTTCTAGTCAATAAAATAGGTGTCAGTGTACTGTTTGGCAATTCCATTTAGTTTTACTTTCCTCCGACACCTTCTGTTCAGGCTGGAGCATTATATAGGCTTTACCTCAAGTTCGCTACTGAACCACACATATATACAGACATAAATTATCAATTTACATTCAATTTTCATTAAAATATATCAAATATTTCAAGCTTACCACAATTCATGGAAATAACACAGAATTACGTTGACTGGCACTGATTATATAGCACAATTTCGATCTGCCGATGTCCCAGGCTTTTATTTATAAAAATATGCACTGGTGCTCAACGCACTGATTCTGTAGTAAGTTTATTTGCAAATGTGGTGCTGACCTGACGCCTCTAATTGACTATATTGGCAAGTCTAACCAATCGTGCCATGTCTACCCAATCGTTTGAAAAAAAGTACTCCTACTCCCGTTTCCCCTGACAACGAAAGATAGTATTTATAGCCCGACTAATCGTGTTTAGCCTTACATTTGTTGCGCTCCAATCAAATCGGATTTAACATGGAGACCCATTTCCCGTACAATGGTGGGGTGAAAATCTGCCACTGAGCGATTCTGATTTGGGTGTTGTCTGACATCCCTCACTATTTCTTTTGGCTATAATTTGGTAATTCCTAGACTATTTGCGTAACGTTTAACATATTATTTGTCAGCAAGTCCTAAGGAACCCAAATATATATATTTAATGGAGCCAATATGCATTTTCTTCTAGGATAGTCGTGCTGTTACCACCTCCTCACTTCCAAACTTTAGGATGTCTGGGTACTGTCATGTTTTCAAACGTAAACCAGTATAATGTCATATTTCCTAATAAGCGTTTTTCAGGATTTTAAAACCTAACTCTGGTATGGGTAGTGGCTTTTTATCACTGTCGATTTGAAAAAAGCTAGTGCATGTGGCCTTACACGCGTGATGGCAGCAATTGTGTATCGCGCGACTGTGGTAGTATTGCCTGCGTTCCGGCTTTCAGCCTCTCCCTTTCTTTCTATCTTTAAGTCCATCTGTCTTTCGTTTTTTTTTTTTTTTTTTGGTAACGTAGTGTATAAAATGACATGAATGGAATTTTAAATCTAGGTCAACTTGCGTATCTTCTTAGACCAGTTCGCGTCTACGTGTCAACCGGAGGTGTAAAACTCTGCTACGTTCTTAGATACTACAACAGTCTTTGATAACTGCCCGCTTGCCGTTTCTCTGGCGCCGCCTTCTTGACGGGATGACAGAAAAAGGTAGAGAAATAGCTTGATTATTAATGGCTCGAGAGGTAAGACAGTAGGCGTGGCTAAACTAAAATTAAGACAAAGCGAATGTCGTGGCTGCCCGCATGTTAACCATGTGCATACTAATTTGCCCGTGTGGGGAAATCCACGTGGAATAATGCATACTAATTAGCACGCGTGGGGATTCCACGTGTGATCTTCGTTGGCGATTTAATTTCAACGTAAATTCAGGGCCCCCGATGCTATTCAAGGGTTCTACTATTATCATCCGACAACTCAGGGACAGCTATATTTTCATCCGTCACAGTGAGCAGATCTACAATACTGCTACAGAGATCCTGGGTCACGCCATCAAGAAACAAAATGACTGGTTTGATGAGAACTCAGATGTTGGCTGACAAACACCATCTCCATAAAGCCTATTTAAATGATCCAAAATCTACATCCAAGAAAGACGCTTTCAACAACATGCGTAGAATCGTCCAACATAAACTACGCCAGATGCGGGACTCAAGGCTGAGTAATAAAGCAGATGAGCTCCAAGGCTTTGCTGACAGCCATGACATGAAAAACTTTTACCATGCACTCAAAGCGGTCTGTGGTCCAACATCATCAGGATCATGCCCATGCAGATGGAAAAACACTAATCACAGACAAGGAAAAAATTCTCCAACGATGGGTCTAAAATTTTAAAAATATTCTGAACCAGCCATCATCTATCAACGACGAAGCCATCAATCGCCTCCCCAATTTCCTATAAATGAAGCACTAGATGATATGCCAACTCTGGGGGAAACCCAAAAAGCGATTCGTCAACTTTCTAGTGGAAAAGCCCCCGGCTCCGATTCAATTCCTGTTGAGGTCTATAAAGATGGCGGTACAGTTCTGTTAGAGAAACTTCACATGATCTTTCAACAAATGTGGCAGAGTGAAACCATCCCACAAGGTCTCAAATTTGCGTCAATTATACATCTATATAAACGTAAAGGTAAATCGCCAAGCCTGTAATAACCATCGAGGCATCTCTCTACTATCAATCGCAGGGAAGAAATTCGCCAGAATCCTTCTGAATCGCCTTACGGCTCATCTTGACGATGGTCTTTTACCTTAAAGTCAGTGTGGATTCCGGAAAGAACGTGGAACCACCGATATAGTGTTCGCTGCAAGACAGCTACAATAAACATGGACTGTATACAGACGCCACGTAAAGAGGCTTAACCACTTCCATACAGTCTGTCTCAGAAAGGTGATGAACATCAAATGGCAAGACAAGATCCCGGATACCGTCGTTCTTGACAGAG
Source organism: Oreohelix idahoensis (assembly GCA_024509875.1). Classification (NCBI taxonomy): domain Eukaryota; kingdom Metazoa; phylum Mollusca; class Gastropoda; order Stylommatophora; family Oreohelicidae; genus Oreohelix; species Oreohelix idahoensis. Next base: position 162,336 of record JAMPIV010009111.1, read on the forward strand.
CTAATATCCCTAGCATCGATACTATTCTGATGCAGTCACTGATTCGTTGTGCGTGTCACGTAGTCCGCATGCCAGACCATCGGCTGCCAAAAATACTCTTTTATTGTGAGTTGCAAAAGGGTAAACGCTCCCATGGTGGCCAAAAGAAGCACTTCAAAGACACGCTCAAGACTTCATTAAAAACATTTGGCATACACCCTGACACATGGGACGCTTCTGCGCAAGACCGAACCGCCTGGCGCACATCTCTTCGTAAAGGTGCAGCGGCAGGCGAGACATCTAGAAAAGCAGCAGCGGAACAGGGAGACAGGCTAGAAAAGCCCGTGAAATAAAACCTTCACTGGAAGTGAACATTCCCTGCCCATACTGTCCAAGATGTTTCCAGGACCGCATTGGGCTCATCAGTCACCTTCGTACCCATAGACAAACTTAACATATTCCTAATAATTGGATGAACAGAGTGGTCTTCATCACCAGTGATGGACGAACAACACCACTCCCAAGTTACACTAATTTCCCCATCGCTATCTGACTTAGTGTTTCCTTAATACAGGTTAGATGAATAACGAGCTTTCAAAATGGACTGGTTATGAAATTGAGACGCAAGGTTTTCTGGAGAAAACCTATCTATAGACGGGGCTAAATCTTCTGGGTCTAAAGGGACAGTCAAGGACATGGGAACTCAGAAAGCTTTCTTGCTGGGTGTAGAACAGCATAACAATAGGTAGGTGTGTAGAATAAAATCTTTACCTTCGTAACCAGTTTAATGTTGGCAGAAAAAAAATGAAACAATTAAGTGAAGAACAGGCAGATTTTCGGCGTAACAGATTCTGTAAATGACTTAAATGATGAATTTAAAGGTATCAAAAATAATTTGTTACGGTTGCAGTTGATGTTGTGAAACTGAGGAAAATCTATCAAAATCATATAATGATCTTCAAAAACAAATAAATAAAACATATAAATGGATGATAAATTTAAAGATATCAAAAAGAATTTGCCACCGTGTGCAAATTATGCTGCTATATAGATCTAGAGAAAATCTATCAAAATTATATATTAAACTTCAAACACTAAGTAAAGTATATAAATGGATAATTAAATGATGATTCCACTTGCATACAAATGAGGCAGTGGGAATGATCTTCAGTAAAAATAGGGCTGCTAAAAACAAGATAATTGACATGAACATTCAAGGGCAGAAAATAAGTACAGTTCATACGACCCAATACCCAGGAATGACACTACAGACTACACCAACAGATGAACTGGAGCAAACACATAGATTGATAGAGCCTGGCAGAGGATTAACTAACATGCTATAGAATTGCACATTGTAGTAATAAAGTTTATAACAAGAGAAAAATGTAATAAATAAAGATTAGTGATGGTGTGACGGGAAAGTGAAGATCTAGTGGGAGTTTTGTAGTCTGCGTTGATGATGGCTGATATTGATACATTGGTGTCATCATGGACACCTGGGCTGTCCCACCCTCCTCCTTGTGACGAAATCAGTCGTGCAATTACTATAACTCTCATTCACTTCAGCAGATCATCTTCATTTCTTTATTTCTCTCTTTCATCGGCCTATTATTTGCGTCACAGAATAGATTGGGACGACCCGTTCTTCTTCCTAATCTCTGTTTCACTACGGCAGTAATCGGTACATGTGAGGTACGGATTTTATTGCGGGCTTTCAATTGTTGCACATTTTTCTTTCTTTCTCTGCTAAGTAGCAGATATTTGACATTGTCAAATCATTTTGACACTCCTTGTTGGTGATAATACATCGCGTTTGCCAGGGTGCGGCAAAGCGTTGCTAAGATTAGGCCCGGGTGCGCGACAGGTAAGAGATTACCTGTCTGTGCGACACGTTTGGAATGGACAGGAAGATATAATCATTTCCTGTCCACGACATTACTTTGTAAGAAAGTAATAAGTGTTACATCTGACACACGTTGTCGTATGAGTTTATCGACATTTTTGTGAGTTCGTACACATGGCAATCGGATGTTTACAGCCCATTTTCAGAAAAGTAATGTTTGAAATTTTGCACTACAGGAGTCATGCAAAATATTCAAATCAGATTGGCTGATCATTTGAGTTCCATAACAAACAGAGCGAAGGAGGACAGTGAATATAACCTGGCGCTTCAGTCAGTCTGTGAGATTCACGCTGCAAAAGACACCAGACTTGCCACTAGTAAGAAGTGAGAAATACCATTTATCAGACCGGACACCTTTTATTGGAGTATTCATCAGAACTTACAATTCAGCCCAGGAAATTTCTAACATTTTAAATAAGGAAAACCGGAATATCTGAGGAAATTGAAACATACGGAGTCAGAGAGGGAATAATCTTTTGCATGCACTCATACAATAATTTATTCACACATGTAGTTGTATGTATACATATACCTCGCTCGAAAAGCGGTAATTGTAAATCACAGTTATATGCAAAATGCTCAGTGTTGCTCCTTTTTTTAAATTAATGAAGAAAAACATCCCGTTCAACCTTGTTTTTTTTTTTTTTATTAATGAAGAAAAATATCCCGTTCAACCTCTGATGGGTTATAATTAGGATATATATTGTTTTTAATTCCAAATAATATGAAAAACCGCCGATATGAGAAAGTGGCATCACATTTGTCAAATCATTGTAAATAGGGACAATTACAATTGTGCTTATACGGTAAATAAATATATATATAAAATAATAATAATAAATAAATAAATAAATAAATAAAAAACAAACAAACAAACAAAATCAAGAAGAAACTCTGAACAAGAATAATATTAAAGTGAAGGGGTGTAAAAGCCTGGCGGTTCCAGTTATATAACGGACTTTAACAGATAATTAATTGACTTTCATCTGTTAAAAGTCATAAGCATTGGAATAACAGCATCAGACCTTCACATTCCCAGCCAATAATATTAACATTTGTTCGTGTTAAATATTGTTTGACTATATTATGCAGTTCCCTGGGTCTGTCTACTCTTAACACCTCTTCTATATTTATAGTTGAATGGGAAAAAAAAACACACACACACAAATAGTAATACGTCTTACAAGGAGAAAGGACAAGAAACACCTACGTTGCGGCCACAAGGCCTTCGTCAGGGACAGACAAACAAGAGACAGGAGGGAAAGAAAATGAGAATTAAGAAGAGAACATGAAACTATAAAAATAAGAGAAAAAACCTCCCTTGTGTCCAGTCACACGGTGAAGCAAGATGGCTGCCACTAAACCGGAAAGCGGAAGTCAATAGTACATTAAAAACAAAAAATTAGAAATAATGAAAACAAGGACCGGAAAAGAGTGAGAGAAAAGAGAAAAAAAATTAAATAAATAAAATAAAAAGAAATTTAAAAAAAGAAAAATATATATATATATATATATATATATATAATAATAATATTTATAGGTAAATTGGATGGTTGCAAATAATCTAATATTAACATGTCATAAAATTAACAAGTGATACAACGTAAAAATATCTCCAAAGGATAAAATGTAAGGATAAAAACCAATGCGTAAGCTGCTGGAATACATGATCGCCCGCGCCGCGGGTCATCAGGTGTTAGACTTGAAGGCAAAACGGAACGAGGATCAAAAGACAAAAATCTGACTGAACGCGTACTTGAACTAGCGAGGTTAATGGACGCAAATTGGTGGGGCAAGGAGGAAAAGTCACGTTCCCCCCCCCCCCCCCCCCCCCCAAGTTGACATAAAGTAAGGAATTCGACAGAAGGGACCTTGGATATGATACGCCACAGTCATTTATTGGACGCTTTTGCGATACCAAGCCTTTGATTTGAATTCAGCGGCTAAACGCAGATGCTTGAAATATTACAAAATTTAAAAAGTAACTTTTTCTTAATATTAATGTTAGGAATATAAAAATTAGCTGGCCGGATGGCCCATTCTGAGCAGTGAAATAATATGTTTTTTAATTTTACAGACGGATAGATAATAATGAAAATAATGACAAAAGACAGTGTTGTTCACAACAGCGAAAGACTGCATTGAATCAAAAGTGTCGCTATTTGCACAAAAAATCGCGACCTCGAGACGCAGGTGTTCAAATCTACTTAGCATGGAAGAGAAGGGATATTGGTGGAAGCTGTGTCTAAAAATAACTTTTAACGACAAAATTTTGGAGGGGAGAGAAAGGTTGGTTCAAAAATCAAGTGCGTTTTTTTGTGAAAACGCAAGTAGAGACGGACAGACTAACAGATAAAAATCCATACTTGACTGAAGCATGACTGAAATGACTTTAGTGTAGGAAATTTGAATTTAAAAAAAACCAAGGCATTGATTGGCCACAGACAATCATATTATCCGCGCTCAGACGAGCTTTTTTGCCATTCCTCAATAGTTGTCCAGTGATAGACACAGTAAATTTCAAGTGTGGTGATTTCCAAATGAAATAAATTGAAATAAGTTCAGGGACGCCATACTATAGCCAGCAGCTCAGCTGAGTTTTGCTAGCATTTCTGTGTTCTTTATTCATAATCTGGTAAGATTGAAATTATTTCTTTGTATATTTTGAATATTGTTTAATGTTCGAGTGATTTGATACTGCCATATCGAAATCTAGCCTTACAAACAAGTAAGGATTCGCTCTGGACCCCCCGCCCTAGTTCAGGGTCTAGGGACAAACAATATATAAACTACAGCAAGGTTTAGGAAGGGGTGATCAAGTGTTGAGAACAGTGAATCATATCACCTATCCTATTCTATGGCAGTGAGATAATGCACCTATTTCAGAATCTGTAGACTGGGGAAACTTACCCTATGCGAAACCAACTAGGTAAGATGTGCTGTCTGGTCAGAGAGAACTGACCCTGTTTATGTGGTGTTATTGTAATTTGTTATGTGTAGAAGTGGCTTATTAGGTAAGGTTCTGAGCAAAAACCAATACTTTATTTCAGAGCTGTGAGTTCGATCTTGACACTAAGGTGGTGTCAAATGCTGATTAATAATTGAAGTGAGGACCCGTGCAGGGTACATTTCGACAGAACATCTGTGTATTGCTCAAGCACGGAGAGGTGGGGCCATCATATTCCAGCACCAGAACAAATCTGGCAAAGTTAAGTAGGCTAGCTGGCCTGCTGAACTTACACCAACTTCATAAAACTAGCACCCAAGAGAATTTACTACTGAAGCATCCCATTTCCTTCCATCATTAATGGACAATGCTGTGTAGGCATAAACAGGGAGGGATGAAGCCACCCCAACAGCACATCCATTCATAGTTTTCCCAGAAAAATTAACATTACGAACAGTAATACTATAATTAATCTTGAAGATTGCATATGTAAACATCTTTCATTTAACATGCCATTTATTCATGCCATTCATTCATAAATTTCAAAATCTTTGCATAAGTTCTGGCCAAAATAAAACCTTGGTTCAGAACAAATAAATTTAAAAAAAGATTTTCTATTCTAAATTTAACCAGCTGAATTTAGTTCATTGTGTTATAAATTTTATTGATAGTATTAGACTTAATTAATATCTGTGGGTGTGTGTATATGTCCATACAACACATTGCATTCAGTACCCTAGATTTTAACGTAGCCACATTCATTAGTAAAAAAAAAAGATATGTGTGAGGTCATAAAGTGGTAGCACGAAAGGGCCTTCTGTATATTCACAGTTACAATTATCTCAGGAGCCTTCACAGCTGACCTCACGCATCACACTAGGTGATAACACCACCATACAATACCATCAAAATCCACTACATATATTGGGGTCTTGTCCAGGGATATTTAGCATAAACAGTAATATAAGGATCTCCTGGTGGGAGAAATAAAATTAGGGGAACAAAATTGTAAAATTCCCTTAAAATTAAAAGTGTCCCTTTAAATTAAAAGGGCAATTAGAAGTTGGTGAATCTTCACAGCCAGTAATAATTAATTAGTTAACTGGTTAGTTAGAATTAGTTAGACTATAGTCATAAGAAGTACTTAGTGTATTTACTGGTTAGAGATTTATTTTGTATATTATTATATTGTTTAGAAAGTATGGCGGAGCTAGCAAAATTTAGATCAGCTGCTGTGCTGACCGCAAAGGAGATGGGAATGGATGGTCAGATTTTAATTCAATACGTAACGGCTGAATGTGATAAATATATTGAACGGGAAGAAAGGAGATTAGAAAAAGAGGCTGAAAGAAAATTAGAGTCTGAAAGGTTGGCTGAAGAGAAGAGGTTAGAGGCGGATAGAGAAATTAAGAGGCTGCAGATTGAGGCAGAAGACAAACGACAGCAAAGGGAGGCAGAAGATAAAAAGGCCGAAAGGGAGGCAGAAGATAAAAAGGCCGAAAGGGAGGCAGAAGATAGAAGGTTGCAAAGGGAGCACGAATTACGACTAAGGGAGCTGGAATTACAAGGCCAGGCTCCTGAAAATGGTGCCAGCCCTTTTGCCTCAGATGCTACGCCCAGTCTGGGAGCCTCAAACTCAGCTATGGGGTTTCATTTAGACCATTTTGTTGAAAAAGACGATGACATAGAGGGGTACCTAGGACGTTTTGAGTTATTAGCTACTACATATGGGTTAGAGAGAGAGAGAGAGGTGGAGTTTAAAGCTATCACAAGGACTGAGAGGTACTTCTTATGAAGTCTTTGCTAAAATGAACAGGGAAGACCAAGACAATTATGACATGTTAAAGCAGGCTTTGTTATTAAGGTACGAGAAGAATGGTGAATTTTATCGTAAGAAATTTAGAAATGCCAAACTGTTGTCTGGGGAGACATACCACCAATTCTCTGCTAGACTGGAAACCTATTTGGAGAAATGGACTGCTCTGGGGAAGACCCAAGATCTTAAAGAAATGATCATGATTGAGCAATTGAGAGAGTCCATGGCTCCAGACATGAGAAAATTTCTCATGGAACAAGGTGCAGAGAAGTTGGGAGAGGTTTTAAATGTCGCTGAGAGGTATCAGGCAGCCCAGGCAGAGGTAAGTGGTGCTAAAAAGAAGCACATAGATAATTTTAAAGCTCCACAGCAATTTAATAAATTTGATAATAGAGAGCAGGGAAATAAAAGTAGGACAAACTTTGAGCGGCCAAGAAATGACTATCGCGACAGAAACTCACAGTTCAATGACCAAAAGTTCAATGAAAGAAAACCGTTGAACCAAGGAAAAAGATGGTGTAAATGGTGCAAGAAGGATAACCATAACACCGAATTTTGTAGAAGGAAACCTTCAAACATTGCTGCAATGAAGTCGGGGACGCAAAGATTAAAGGTTAATCCTAATGGACAACAGGAACCTTATCACCCCCCAGTTTGTGAGGATGTTATTTGTAATGGGGTCACCATAAGGTGCCTTTATGATACAGGTTTGGATTATGATTCAGTTGTGAAGTCTAGCCTAGTGGACCCAAGTCAGTATACCACAGAAACAGTGGAAATACAAGGGGCGACCAAGGACATACCACTCATGACACTTCCCATCGCAAGGATAACGGTGAAAACTCGCTATGTGGAAGGAGAAATCAGAGCAGCAGTGATAGATGAACCAATCTACCCTCTGATATTGGGGTGTAGATACGTCTTCTTGGGGAATCCCGAGAAACCTGTGATCATGGCGACAGTGCAGACCAGGTCACAGAAGAAGGAGGAAGAAGGTGAACCTATAAATGCTCATCCAGAGGAGATGAGAAAGGCGCAGGCTGAGGATAGGACACTCAAGCCATGTTTTAAAAAATTGCCCAAATGCCACACACCTCCGAGCAAGGGGGAATATTTCATGAAGAACAAACTATTATACAGGAAGGCCGGAACTGGAATAAATGGTCACAACCAGCTGGTTCTTCCCACCTCATATAGAGATAAAGTGATGGAACTCGGGCATGCGATTCCCTTCAGTGGTCACATGGGGATCAGCGCCACAGGACAGCGTATAGCTTGTCATTACTTCTGGCCAGGGATAACGGAGGATATAAAAAGATATGTCAAATCCTGCCCTGAATGTCAAAGGGTAGCTCCAAAGCACTGGACTGCTCCTGCAACTCTAGGGGAAATGCCCATAGTGGGAACACCTTTTGAGAGGGTTGCAGTGGATATTGTGGGACCTCTCACTCGGACCAAGAGGAGGAACAGTTACATCCTTACTCTGGTGGACACTTGTTCTATGTGGGGAGAGGCGGTAGCCCTGCCATCAATTGATTCAAAACATGTAGCAGAGGCACTACTTACAATATTTACCCGATTAGGATTCCCGCATCAAATCTTGACGGATAATGGATCTCAGTTCAAGGGGAAACTAACGGAAGAAGTTTTTAAACTATTTCAAGCCAGACACTTTCATTGTAGTCCGTACCATCCACAAGGGAACGGCCAGGTAGAGAGGTTCAACGGGACTCTCATTTCTATCCTGAGAAAGCTGGCACACGAAAAAACCGGATCTGTGGGATCAATTCCTGCCCGCCGCATTGTTTGCGTATCGGGAGGTACCACATAGTTCAACCGGGATGGCTCCCGCAACTCTGCTATTTGGGAGGCCAATAAAAGGTCCTTTAGAAGCTTTATTAAGGACCTGGACGGATGAGAAGGCGGAAGAACCTGTTACCTCATCTTATCAATATGTGAACGAACTGACCACTCGTTTGAAAGCTGGATGGAAACTGGCAAATGATAATTTGAAACAAGCCAGGAAGAAACATGCAGCATATTTTAATAGGAAGGCAAAGGACCGAGAACTAGCTGTGGGAGAGAAGGTGCTTCTTCTACTACCCGGTAGCCAGAATAAATTACAAATTGGTTGGCAAGGTCCATATACGGTTCTAGAGAAGGTGTCTAGAACAAACTATAAAATTGACAAAAAGGGGAAGGAGAAAGTTTATCATGTAAACTTATTAAAGAAGTATCTGGACAGACCACTCCAGGAAAGCACCCCCTTATTGACCTTGGCTATTGCAACCCAGATGCAAAAGGAACCACTCACCTCACATGAATACCCATTACATCCTTGTGAAACAGCAGCACAGGTAAAAGTCAGTAAGCACCTGACTAAAAACCAGAGGGAGAGAGTTCAACAGGTTCTGGAGGAACATACAGATGTATTAACAGATAAACCAGGCCATACAAATTTGCTACAGTATGACATGAAACTGGTAGACTCAAACCCAATCTGTATGAGAGCCTATTCTATTCCGTTCGCGAAGGAGAAGGCATTGAAGGAAGAAATAGATTATTTGCTGAAGGAGGGGATTATTTCGCACAGTGAATCATCTTTTAGTTCTAGTGTCGTTTTGTTGAGAAAACCGTCTGGGGAACACAGACTGTGCATAGATTACAGGAAACTGAATGCTGTCACAGAAGGACAAGTGGATCCATTACCAGACACAAAACAGTTATTTGCCAGACTGAACAAGGCAAAATACTTTTCAAAGGTGGATCTTAGTAAAGGCTATTACCAGATCCCAGTGAAGCCTGAAGTGAGACCTTATTTGGCTTTTAGCACTTCGGATGGACATTATGAATTCAATATGCTACCATTCGGACTGAAAAATGCTCCGAGTGTATTTTCAAGGATGATGCGCAAATTGTTGGATCCCCTGAATAACCCATGTATCACGAATTTCATGGATGATATTCTCGTCGCCACAGAGACATTTGAAGAACACATTGAAGCTCTAGAAATGTTATTTAATAGACTTCGGGAGGCGAACTTAACTGCTAGGCCAACAAAATGTTGTATTGGATGCAAAGAGTTGGAATTCTTGGGACACACTGTATATCAGGGTAACATGACCCCTGATCCTAAGAACTTGGAAAAACTGCAGAGAGCACCTAGACCACAAACAAAAAAAGGACGTGCGATCATTCGTGTCGTTATGCGGATTTTATCAGAAATACATCAAAAATTTTAACGCTATTTGTGCTCCTCTGACTGATCTGACTCGCAAGGGACTTCCAGATAAAATTATTTGGACTGCACAATGTGAACTAGCGTTCCAAGAGTTAAAGGAAAAACTCACTAGCAGGCCTATTCTCAAACTGCCTGATTTGACACAGGACGTTGTCTTAAGAACCGATGCAAGTAATGTAGGACTCGGAGGGGCTTTGTTGCAAAGATCATCTTCACCTGATGGGGAACTGAAACCAGTCGCTTATGCAAGCCGCAAATTGAATAAGGCGGAACAAGGATACTCCACAAGCGAAAAAGAATGTTTAGCGTTAATCTGGGCAATAAAGAAGTTTCAAATCTATCTGTATGGTAGGACTTTTGTGGTGGAGACGGATCATCAGCCTCTCGTATTCTTATCTCAGGCTAAGCATGAAAACGCAAGATTGCTGAGGTGGTCTTTATTACTTCAACCTTATCAGTTTAGTATCCAATATATCCCAGGCAAATTGAATGTCGGTGCAGATTTCCTCAGTCGGCACCCCTGTGATCAAAATTAGAGTAATGGCAGACGGGAGGAGAGATTTTATCTATGTGTATCACTGGTTTTGGAACTTGCCGTAGGCATGTTTTCAAGTGGGGAGATGTGTCATAAAATTAACAAGTGATACAACGTAAAAATATCTCCAAAGGATAAAATGTAAGGATAAAAACCAATGCGTAAGCTGCTGGAATACATGATCGCCCGCGCCGCGGGTCATCAGGTGTTAGACTTGAAGGCAAAACGGAACGAGGATCAAAAGACAAAAATCTGACTGAACGCGTACTTGAACTAGCGAGGTTAATGGACGCAAATTGGTGGGGCAAGGAGGAAAAGTCACGTCCCCCCCCCCCCACCCCCCGCCCCCCCCCCCCCCCCCCCCCCCTCCCCCCCCCCCCCCCCCCCCTCCCCCCCCCCCCCCCCCCCCCCCCCCCCCCCCGCCCCCCCCCCCCCCCCCCCCAAGTTGACATAAAGTAAGGAATTCGACAGAAGGGACCTTGGATATGATACGCCACAGTCATTTATTGGACGCTTTTGCGATACCAAGCCTTTGATTTGAATTCAGCGGCTAAACGCAGATGCTTGAAATATTACAAAATTTAAAAAGTAACTTTTTCTTAATATTAATGTTAGGAATATAAAAATTAGCTGGCCGGATGGCCCATTCTGAGCAGTGAAATAATATGTTTTTAATTTTACAGACGGATAGATAATAATGAAAATAATGACAAAAGACAGTGTTGTTCACAACAGCGAAAGACTGCATTGAATCAAAAGTGTCGCTATTTGCACAAAAAATCGCGACCTCGAGACGCAGGTGTTCAAATCTACTTAGCATGGAAGAGAAGGGATATTGGTGGAAGCTGTGTCTAAAAATAACTTTTAACGACAAAATTTTGGAGGGGAGAGAAAGGTTGGTTCAAAAATCAAGTACGTTTTTGTGAAAACGCAAGTAGAGACGGACAGACTAACAGATAAAAATCCATACTTGACTGAAGCATGACTGAAATGACTTTAGTGTAGGAAATTTGAATTTAAAAAAAAACCAAGGCATTGATTGGCCACAGACAATCATATTATCCGCGCTCAGACGAGCTTTTTTGCCATTCCTCAATAGTTGTCCAGTGATAGACACAGTAAATTTCAAGTGTGGTGATTTCCAAATGAAATAAATTGAAATAAGTTCAGGGACGCCATACTATAGCCAGCAGCTCAGCTGAGTTTTGCTAGCATTTCTGTGTTCTTTATTCATAATCTGGTAAGATTGAAATTATTTCTTTGTATATTTTGAATATTGTTTAATGTTCGAGTGATTTGATACTGCCATATCGAAATCTAGCCTTACAAACAAGTAAGGATTCGCTCTGGACCCCCCGCCCTAGTTCAGGGTCTAGGGACAAACAATATATAAACTACAGCAAGGTTTAGGAAGGGGTGATCAAGTGTTGAGAACAGTGAATCATATCACCTATCCTATTCTATGGCAGTGAGATAATGCACCTATTTCAGAATCTGTAGACTGGGGAAACTTACCCTATGCGAAACCAACTAGGTAAGATGTGCTGTCTGGTCAGAGAGAACTGACCCTGTTTATGTGGTGTTATTGTAATTTGTTATGTGTAGAAGTGGCTTATTAGGTAAGGTTCTGAGCAAAAACCAATACTTTATTTCAGAGCTGTGAGTTCGATCTTGACACTAAGGTGGTGTCAAATGCTGATTAATAATTGAAGTGAGGACCCGTGCAGGGTACATTTCGACAGAACATCTGTGTATTGCTCAAGCACGGAGAGGTGGGGCCATCATATTCCAGCACCAGAACAAATCTGGCAAAGTTAAGTAGGCTAGCTGGCCTGCTGAACTTACACCAACTTCATAAAACTAGCACCCAAGAGAATTTACTACTGAAGCATCCCATTTCTTTCCATCATTAATGGACAATGCTGTGTAGGCATAAACAGGGAGGGATGAAGCCACCCCAACAGCACATCCATTCATAGTTTTCCCAGAAAAATTAACATTACGAACAGTAATACTATAATTAATCTTGAAGATTGCATATGTAAACATCTTTCATTTAACATGCCATTTATTCATGCCATTCATTCATAAATTTCAAAATCTTTGCATAAGTTCTGGCCAAAATAAAACCTTGGTTCAGAACAAATAAATTTAAAAAAAAAAGATTTTCTATTCTAAATTTAACCAGCTGAATTTAGTTCATTGTGTTATAAATTTTATTGATAGTATTAGACTTAATTAATATCTGTGGGTGTGTGTATATGTCCATACAACACATTGCATTCAGTACCCTAGATTTTAACGTAGCCACATTCATTAGTAAAAAAAAAAAGATATGTGTGAGGTCATAAAGTGGTAGCACGAAAGGGCCTTCTGTATATTCACAGCTACAATTATCTCAGGAGCCTTCACAGCTGACCTCATGCATCACCCTAGGTGATAACACCACCATACAATACCATCAAAATCCACTACAGTACATTAAAGGCACGTCAAAGAAGGTTTACAGAAACAAATTATACAGGATTACACATTCCGTTGCAAGAAAATAAAGCATGACAATAGGTTATCATGTGCGAAGTGTGGGACTTCTTCTTCTTCTTCGTACACTCTCAGACGTCCACTTGAATGTTCTCAAAGAAAGCAGTCGTCAGTTTGAGGCTATTTGAATCCCCGTAAAGCTTTTCATCGAAAGGAGCTGGCGTCGGCCATATGCACTTTCTCTGTACCATATATAAGGGGCAACATTGAAGCAGATGTTCAGCAGTCATTTTATCAGTGCCACAGTTACACTGATCGGTAGTTCCTATCTTTAGCTTGTTGAATAGATGGTATCTCAATCTGTTGTGGCCAGTGCGGAGTCTGAAGATTACCACTTGTTCTCTTCTGTGGAGCTGGTAGTAAGCATCATTCTGTGTGTGCCCTGGATGTTCTACATTCCATTTGTTTCTGTAACTGATTCTGATAAAACTCTTTGCCTCCTCAAAAGTTATGCTTGCATCAGGCTGAGGTAGATGTGAACCTTCTTTTGCCATTCTGTCAGCCTCTTCATTGCCGGCGATGTTACAATGAGATGGGATCCACTGGATCACAACACTTTTGAATCGTTGACAAAGTTTGTGGAGCACTACTCTGAGATCATCCAGGTCTGTATTATTTTGTCTTTTCAACGTTGCAATTACTGACTGTGCATCAGTAAAGAAAGCAACTTGTCTCTCTGCCGTTTCTTCTGTCAATATAACCTCTGCTGCAGTTTTCAAGGCCTCTGCCTCTGCTCTGAAGTTGCTGGAGAATCGTCCTGTCGCCACTGACAGCCTGTTTTCTGCACCAGTGCTTAAGGTCAGAAAGACACCTCCACCTCCATTTTCTGTTGCATTTGTTGCTGATCCATCTGTGTATGCATGGGTCCAGGTGTTGCGTGGATAATGTTTCTCTATGTATTTTGTCGCTTTGGATTTTCTATCTGTTGCAGTTTGGCTCTTTTTACTTTCAATTCCAGGAACGAGGAGTGAGGCTCCGGCAAAATGTTCCAATTTTATTTTTTTATGTCCAGTCCAAATGTTATGACTTTAAGCACGTCACGTGATCAGTTTCTACCATCCAACAAGAGCTGTTTGTTCAAGATTTATTTGTAAAATGGCGTATACTGGTGCAGTCCTTTCTGTGAGAGACAAACCAAAGCACAGGAAAGTTAACTGTTCTACAAGGGAACCACAGAAGTGGCAGTCATTGCACATGAGAAGATTTAAAATACCAAAGATGTAAACGCTTTTAAATAGTAATAGAAGAGGAAAAACTAGAGCTGTTCAAAGCTTTGAATGCTTAGGCCCTACTCGACAACAGACGGCCAATATGTCTATTGTTGACAATATAAAGTAGGCCTAGGCATTGTGTGATTATTGCAGGTGAGTAAAATCTGATCACTTCTTATGATGTTTATAGTTGTGGTTCAAATGAAGCACTGTGGGCCGTTTGTCGTCTTTAGCCCAAATGAACCCTGGTGTCTTTTTTTAAGTAAGAATTCGATTAGGGATTGAAATGGGGTCGGGTCATTGGAAGTTTAGCTTATTGTTCGTTATTTTTGAACGTACGATGTTGTCTTGCAGTTTGTTTGTTTTTTTTTTTTCCGGAGTTATTATGTATCAACAAGGTGGGAAAGAGGTAAGGTTAAGATTAATGTTAGGCATGTAGTATTCTTAAATTAAAAAATAAAATGGTATGGAATCAGTTTTACAAATTAGGCCTAACGTACACAGAAAACGCGGGACTTTTCGCGATTCACCCTTTAGCCACAGTCACACACAGGCGACAGAGATAAGTATAGACTGGTTAATAGACAAAGGCAATAGACATTGTAAGTACAGTAGAACTCCATTTATCCGAACCCCAATTATCCGAACACCCAATTATCCGAACACTTTTTCCAGAAAAAAAAAATCAGGCACCACCAGTCACGTTAGACTATATTTCTGAATATTTTGATGCGGCAAGCTTCAAATGTGTGCAAACAATTTGTAGAGGATGGGATGGGATAATGGTCGGTCGTTTATGTACAGGAAGTCAGTTATATCATAAAATCAGTTAATATATGATTTACCAATCCAGTGTACGTGTGCGTTCTAGACAGAACACTGGCTAAACAGACAGTTCAACTTAAAACAATTGTGTCTGCTACTACAGCAGAATAATGTTGGTGTACAAGTATTTCTCTGTGCGATATGGCATCTTCCAGTAGGCCTAAAGCATATAAAAAGAACCGCAATGTTTTGTCAGTTGAAACGAAAACAGAAATTATCAAGAGACTAGGAAAAGGTGAAACTGTGTCTTCACTTGCAAGGATTTTCAATGTTGGGAAAGCTACCGTCTCTGACATCAAAAGTAACAAGGATAAAATTATGAGTTTTGCATCGAAATTGGAGAGTGAAAATGGGTCGAAGAAACGTAAAACCATGAGAAATGCGAAAGATTTGAAATTGGAAGAGGCTTTGTATATATGGTGTCTGCAAAGAAGAAGCAAATCGGAACCTATCTCTGGCTCTCTATTGTGTGAAAAGGCACTTCAGTTCTACAATCAACTTGACGGTCCTCCTGACTTTAAGGCTAGCCAGGGATGGTTAAGAAACTTTAAATCTCGTCATGGCATACGAGAATTGAAGATTCAAGGGGAATCTTTATCTAGCGGTGCAACTGCCGCTGAAAATTTTAAAGAAACATTCTTGGCTTTTTTTTTGGAAGAAGAAGGTTATTCACTCGATGATGTGTATAATGCCGATGAGACTGGCTTATACTGGAAATCATTGCCTCAAAAATCACTTGCATCTCAGCGCGAACCAGCTGCTCCTTGGTTTAAAAAGTGCAAAGAGAGAGTAACAATTTTGATAGCCGCGAATTGCAGTGGAAGTCATCGTTTACCGGTGCTAATGATCGGCAAAGCCAAAAAAACCACGTTGTTTAAAGAATGTGACATGTCTCCCATTGTGCTACAAAGCACAGAAGAGTGCTTGGATGAATAGTGAAATATTTCTTGATTGGTGAAGAGGTCGAGAGAACAAGAACAGAAAACTGGAAAAGTAATTCTTCTACTGGACAATGCACCATCTCATCCAGAGACGGATACATTGAATGCAGTTGATACAAATTTTAAAGTAATTTTTCTGCCTCCCAATGTAACAGCACTGATTCAACCAATGGATCAGGGTGTTATAGCAAAACTTAAAAAGATATACAAGAAGGAAGTCCTGCGTCGTTTATTGTTGGCTGAAGATGAAGAAAGTGTGGTGGCGTTTTCTAAAAAGCTTAATCTCAAAGACTGCTGCTATATGTTAGCTGATGCTTGGACCACCCTGTCACAAGATAATCTCAACAAGGCTTGGAATAGATTGCTTGGGAAAAAAGGAGGCAATGAAACTACTGCAGTGGACACAAATGATGATTGTATAAATGAAGGGGAACTGTTTCAAGCAATGCCCGGATTTTCGGACTGTGACAAAGATGATGCACACTTGTGGCTAGAAGATGATAATGATTCTGGTTTTCAGTTTTTGAATGACGAAGAAATGTTGTCTTCTGTGCAAGAAGAAAACCAAATACATGTAGTGACCGATGATGAAGACTCCTCAGAAGTACATGATGTACTTGTAAATTATGAAGATAATCCAAAACGTCGACCAAGTCCTGAAGAAGCCTTTATAGCACTAGAAACAACGATGGCTTGGTACGAGCAAGAAGATGACAGCTGTCCTACACAGCTTCTGCTGTTGAAGAGAATGCGGGACTTAGCAGCCAAAAGGAGACTATCGTTTGGTACAAAAGAGGATTCCTCATTATTTTAAATAGTGGGCTACATCTGTGCAAGTACATGTATACGTAAGTTGTGCCTGGTTTTGAATCGTTTGTAATGTTATTTTGAAAATATTTCTCTTTTAAAAAAAAAAAAAATAATACTGTACAAGTAATACATGCACTGCAGTGTAATGAAAGATTTTGGTGATACAGTGATCTAATACAGTGTGGGTATTATTATTACAGTACAAGTAAATATGTTTTATAGTGTATTTTCCTTGTGATGGTTAATTATTTTTAGAAATATGTGTACATGTACTCGATACATTATGTAATCCAATTATCCGAACTTTTGATTATCCGAACGATGCTCGGTCCCATGGGGTTCGGATAAATGGAGTTCTACTGTAAGTGAAAACAAATGAATGAAACAACGATATGATGTATAATGAAAGGTAAAAAAAATCCAAAAACACAGAACAAACAAAAAAGGTAGGGCCTACTAACTCAAGAAATTCAACAAATAATGTATAGGCTAGGGTTCCCATTCGTCCCGTTTTTCCCGGGACAGTCCCGTTTTTTAATAAAATGTCCCGGTGTCCCGAATTTATTCCAAATGTCCCGCTTTTTAAGGGTCCTTCCTGAAAAAAAAAATCTTTGCTGACCTATTGATCTTGAGTTAATAATTAACAAGATTTACCAGCATTTCCACATTTATTGTGTACGAGTTGAGGAACTCAAATCATTTTGCGAATTCACCAATACAGAATATAAAACTGTTTTGGGTAATAGCAAGACAAGATGGCTCTCTCTCTTGCCTGCAGTCCAGAGAGTTATTGACATTTTCCCTGCATTGAAGTCATATTTCCTTTCCATTCACAAATGTCTTACCAGTCTCAAAAATTTCTTTGAAAATCCACTTTCAATTACACTCCTGCATTTCATTGCCAGCCAGTTAACAACCTTTTCTGATACCATCAAATGTGCTGAAAAGCAAGAGACAACAGTAATTGAAGTGAAGGATGAAGTAACCAAACTGGTGGAAAAATTAAACTACAGGAAGGCAGAAAAGCTTCTTACCACTACTGTGAGAAATCAGTTGCAAGAATTAGAAAAAGAAGGACACATAACAGTTGAAAAGTTTCAAAGCTATGCAGTAGATTTCTATGACACCTGCATTGAATATATTCAGGAGTGGTGTACACCATTTCTTACGCCTCTTCAGTCTATGGATTGGATCAATTTGAAGGGAAAGGAGTCTGTGACTTGGAAGAAGATCCAAGAAAGCTACATATTCATGAAGACAGTGTCATCAAATTTGACTGTGAATGAAGAGGACTTGTTTGATGAGTTTGCATGTGTGAAAAAATATTGTGAAAACAAATTTGATGTGTGGAGTGAACTGAAGGATCAAAGTGTCAGTGAAAAATGGTGTGAGATGTTCGCTCATTTTACAAAGCAGGATATAAATGCTGAGAACCTGAAATGCCTAGTTAGTTTTTGTTTGGCACTGCCAGGATCCAATGCAGCTGTTGAACGTGTTTTTTCATTAATAAATGCGCTTTGGACAGACGAAAAATACAGACTTAAAATTGAGACAGTGAAAGCTTTAACCATTATAAAGACCCATTTTAAGGATTTCTCTTGTGCTGAGCTCTATGTCCAAATATCAGAAGAAAAAAAACTTCTTGAACAGGCCCATAAATCTGATAAATATTCTGATGAATCTGAAATATAAACTTGACTATTGTGTATTTTTTAAAGGGGCGATTTTTCTAATTAAGTATGTTTGTAATTTAGAATTCTTTTTTAAAGTGGAAGTTGTGTTAGTTAATGTGTGTATTTTTATACCAGTATCTTATTTTAAGTGCAACATATAATATATAATAGATTTATTTGTGTTTTACCTTAATTTTTAACATGTCCCGTTTTTTTACAAAATGTCCCGGGTTTTTAAAGTAAAAATTTGGAAATGTCCCGGTTCTTAAACAAAATATTATGGGAACCCTAGTATAGGCCCTAAATTAATTTGTAAAACTGATTCCATACCATTTTATTTTTTAATTTATGTATTACTTTCCTTACCAGTTTTACAGCAGCATCCGTGAAACGTCGGATGTGGTTATTGTAATGGTGCCTTTATGAGTAGTGTGTGCAGATTGATAATGGGCAAGTTGGATGTTTATAGTTCATTATTTTTTAATGTACAATGTTGTCTTGCAGGTTGTTTGTTATTTTTTTTCAGATTTATTATGTATCAATAAGGTGGGAAAGGGGTAGGGATAGGATTAATGACAGGCATTATCCATGCTTACACAGATGGATCAGCTTAAAACAGCCATAAATGCTAGATATGGTGCCATAATTATCACCCAATGCAGAAGAACCTATGAAAATTGCAGGCCCCTGTGGTACTTGATGCGCAAATTATGGATCAGAAGTAGTCACCATCCAGAAAGCCTTAACTAGAATCTTTGAACTATTTGAATCAAATGAAATAAAACCAAATGATAATGTAGTCTTCTCAGACTCGCAGGCTGCCCTCATGGCATTAGAAAGCTGGAAAACTGACTCAATAAATATTATCCAGATGGCTCAAGAAATATATTACAAAATTATGAACTTTTATGGAACAGCAATCTACATGCATTGGATACATTGGCCACACAGACATCACATTGAATGAAGCAGCTGATAAACTGGCAAAGGAGGGAGCCCAAATGCCACAAATGAGCCAACCATTCAGTAGGCTAAAAATGAAATAAATAATAAAAAACAACTGTATAGAAAATTGGCTCAACATTTAGGCGCAAGCTAAAACAGGAAGAAGACTCTTCAGACACCTAACAGCCCCAAATAAGGAAGATGCTATCAATCATATTGAACGAAAAGTCAAACCAAAATTTTCAGTTTGAGAACAGGTCACTCCTCACTAACTGGAACGGACATCAACAACAGAATGAACAAAGCAAGAACAGCCTTTTTTAGTCTAAACAACATCTGGAAGTCCTCTCAGTACAGCACAAGCACAAAATTAAGATTATATCAGAGCTCTGTGCTTCTTTATGGTGCGGAATGCTGGAGAGTTACAGAGAGGGAAATGTCGAAATTGTCCTCTTTTCACACAACATGCCTAAGAAAAATTCACCGAATCTTTTGGCTGAATACCATCACCAACCAAGATCTGCTTACTCGGAGCAAGCAAGAGGACATGCACACCATCATAGCTGGCTGGAGCTGGGTTGGCCATGTCCTCAGAAGAGACCCCGATGCCATCACAAGAACAGCTATGCTATGGACCCCTGAAGGAAAACGAAAGAGAGGCCGACCAAAAACAACCTGGCGGAGGACTGTGGAGGCTGAGATGCAAAGAATGAACCAGAGTTTGGGGCACTGTACGAAGGATGGCCACCGACCGAGCAAAGTGGAATCATTTCGTTGTTGCCCTACAAGACGCCACCAGGCGTGATGGCCACTGACTGCTTTGACGGTCGGCGGCTAAGGATCAAAGATCACTAAATGACCACAGAAATAGAACATGCTCACAAAATATAGCAAAATGTAGACACTGCCCAAATCCGTTAGAGACAGTAGAACACCATCTACTACTATGCCCTGCACTCCAGGGAATGAGACAACTCCTACCACACAACACATCCACAGACAATACACTTTATGGCAGCCCAAAACAGCTTAAATGAACTGCGCAGTACCACATAATGGCATCTAAATCAAGCCAATGTTAGACAACATCTTTGTTGATGTGTGTCTCACAATTGATAATGAAACCGGAAACACAATACGCGCAACATTTTTGCGCACAAAACATCGGATGTGTTTATGGGAACGGGCAAGGTGCATGGCTAGTTTTGTGTGCAGACATAAAAGAGATGATATGGGGAAAATCTAGCCCTGATAGTTATCTATTCGGCGACCAATTGAGTCACCCGTTTCGTTAGGGGTTTGAGTTTGATTTAGATTTAGAAATGCCAAGGCTAATGGAAAACGTCTATAGGATTACAGTTTTTATGTTACGTTTAGCATTTCTAAAACTAAACCCAACTCTAATCTTAATCCCTAACATCACAGCCGACTTAATTGGCCGCGGGGTAGATAATCAATTCAGGCAAAATGGAGGACATGTGCCAAAGTGCTTCGTTTTAACCATAGTTGTTAAGGTTAAAATGAACAATAGTGGGACGTATGTCCCATTTCCCCTAAATGTCTATTGATTCGGTGGCCATTTGCCGCCTACACTTCGTTAGGGTTATGGGGTTAAAATGATGCACAGTGGGACTTCTTCAATGCCATTCAAATACAAGGGGATTGACATAAGTCTTGGGCCTAACCATGAAGGAGTCACAGGAGGAAGATGAAACTTCGCACATTTAAAGTTCATCATATTTGCACTGAATGTGTGAAGTACGCGTTTGTTTCTTCAGTGGGTTTTTCCGCTACGATGCACGGCGTAGTGTACCCTATTGACCGGATCTGCTGCTCCAAAGATTTGACAAAACGATGGAAAAGAAGGAGGCCAGAGCTGTGATAAAATTTCTGATGTTTCAGGGAAAAACACCTACAGAAATACATGGAGATGGAACCAGTGTTTCGTGATTCTTGTCCTTCATATACTTCGGTAAAAAACTGGTGTCAACAGTTTAAGTGCGGCCGCTCAAATGTTGCTGATCTGCCAAGATCTGGTAGACCAGCCTCAGAGTGCAACGATGAAAATGCAACAAGAGTGTAGAAAATAATTGACCAGGATCAAAAAATGACAATTGTGGAGATAGCTAGTAGAGTAAAACTAAATGAAAAATCAGTTTATAGAATTTTACACAACAGACTGAACATGAGAAAAGTGTGTGCACGCTGGGTTCCGCGACTGTTGACACGTGAACAGAAGCAAACGAGGGTAAATTGCTGTCAGCAGCTGCTCAAAAAGTGTCAGTCAAAAATTTTTTGGACACCATGGTGACAGTAGATGAGACTTGGGTACACCATTATGACCCCGAATCCAAAATTGCCAGCATGCAATGGAAAACCCCGGGCTCCCCAACACCTGTCAAGCCGAGAGCGCAGAAATCTGCAGGAAAAGTGATGCTGACTGTTTTTTGGGACGGCAAAGGTGTCCTTTTGAAAGATTATATGCCTCGTGGAAACACAGTTAATGGACAGTACTATGCAGATCTTCTCACCAAACTAAGAAAGGTTGTGACCAGGAAACGAGGGATAACGCGCACTCGAAATCTTCCTTTGCTTCAAGACAACGAGCCCTCTCACAAAGCACGGCTTGTGCAGCTAGACCCAATGATTTGAATATTGAAATTTTTCCACACCCACCATATTCTCCAGATTTGGCTCCATCAGACTTTTTTTTATTCCCAAATCTTAAAAAACAGCTAAAAGGAAATCATATTGACAGCGATGAAGAGGTTATACTGGCATGTGATGACTGGTTTAGTTTGAAAAAAATAGGGTGTTCTACTCCCAAGGTCTTTTCAAGGTCAAGCAGAGATGGCAGAAGTGTGTGAATTCAGACGGTGGCTATATTGAAAAGGAATAAACACTATACAAAATTTCAGCTGTCTGTGACATGTCCTTCATGGTCAGGCCCAAGACTTATGTCAATCTTCTTGTATATCACCCATGTGTGCAGTACAGTCTTTCATAATAAATCTGACCTATCCTGTGCCATCTGGTGTCAAGGTCTTTCCACATCTTCTTGACCTCTGTTACATATGTCTCCAGTTTTGTGCTTGTTAGTCTCCCCTTTATTTCCCCTGCCCCGTATAGTTAATCAGGTCGTTGAGGAGACAATGAAATAATAGAACCACTATTCCCTCAAGTATGTTGTAGGAGGCAACTATTATGAGATTATGTATGGTGTTGGCAACCTCCTCATGTAAAGTACATTTCTACAGAATCTATGGCTGCTAGAACATAGGCATTGACATAAGCTTCCTCAGGAGAGCCACCTGCTGTGGTGGTTGGATATTCTGTATGGAGCAAAAAAAAGATGACTGATGACTTGTTTCTTCTGCCCTGGAGATTGTAGAACAAGGACTGTCCTGTAATGCTATCACATGCTTGTCTCATTTTATGTCCTGTCCTGTGCGAGAATTTAAGATATTTATTTTGTAAATAATTGAGTAAAGTAAACTTTAGTTACAACTGATTTTGATGTATTCATTTGTCTCTATTTATACATTCTAAATGTTCTTTGATTCACAGGTCACACATCAACTGATGGCAGAAGGAAGCACAAAACAGATCCAACAAATAGGCTTAAGCCTCACTTGCTGTCATTCAAGAACACATTGCATGTTTTCAAGGCAGAATTTCTCATTATGCGATGTGGAAGACCAGAAAGTTCTATCTTTCTGAAGAACCGACTGTCCAAGATGTTGGACTGACCTGAGTGCATCATGCGTTTAAGGATGTAGCGGGTAAAACTGTGAATTAGCCAGATGCATGTAAGGAGGCAGCCCCTTCACCTTACACATGCACTACAGGCCAGTCACCTGTTTGCCTTAAATTCTGATTACAAGAAATGACAGAGAGAAAACCAGACTGATCTTAAATTCGTCAAACTGGCACAGATTAACTACGACGTATGGTTCTGTAGAAAGATATTCAGTATTGGGTTTGGATACTACAGAATGACACAGGTTCAATTTGCAATCAGGCCATAGCTAAAATAGAGCTTATTGTCAAACAGCTACTAGAAGCTTCTCCTGAGATGGTGGTTCAGATGAGCAGAAATCAATCATTGAGCATGACTTGGATAAACAGAAAGCCCCCACATTTTATGATTTAAAGGTAGCTGCACAAGCTAGGGCCAAGGCCAAAGAAAATTATAAGGCCATAGCTTTAGACTTTCACAAGAATTTACCACTGCCAATTAAGACCATCAGTGAAGCTCAAAACTTAATATTTATGTGCTTTCAAATGATTCTGTGTGCTTGTACACTTATGATGAAACAGCAGCAAAAAAAAGAGTTCTCCAGGCTTCATTACTTTACCAGTAATTATCTGCCTGAGTTAGTGATAGACATTCAATGTTGTTGTGGTGGCCGTGCTAGATAAAATAAACATTTTACAGAGTTAAATTATTTTCATCATGTACCTAAAGAGAAAATACTGCAGGTTACCAAGTGGCAGTGTTGTTGTGGTGGCCGTGCTAGATAAAATAAACATTTTACAGAGTTAAATTATTTTCATCATGCACTTAAAGAGAAAATACTGCAGGTTACCAAGAGGCAGTGTTGTTGTGGTGGCCATGCTAGATAAAATAAACATTTTACAGAGTTAAATTATTTTCATCATGCACTTAAAGAGAAAATACTGCAGGTTACCAAGTGGCAGTGTTGTTGTGTTGGCCGTGCTAGATAAAATAAACATTTTACAGAGTTAAATTATTTTCATCATGTACCTAAAGAGACTGCAGGTTACCAAGTGGCAGTGTACTGCAGAGTTACCTAAAGAGAAAATACTGCAGGTTACCAAGTGGCAGTGTTGTTGTGGTGGCCGCTAGCTAGAGTTAAAATAAACATGTTTACAGCAGTTAAAGTGTTGTTGTGGTGGCCGTGCTAGATAAAATAAACATTTTACAGAGTTAAATTATTTTTATCATCACTTAAAGAGAAAATACTGCAGGTTACCAAGTGGCAGTGTTGTTGTGGTGGCCGTGCTAGATAAAATAAACATTTTACAGAGTTAAATTATTTTCATCATGCACTTAAAGAGAAAATACTGCAGGTTACCAAGTGGCAGTGTTGTTGTGGTGGCCGTGCTAGATAAAATAAACATTTTACAGAGTTAAATTATTTTCATCATGTACCTAAAGAGAAAATACTGCAGGTTACCAAGTGGCAGTGTTGTTGTGGTGGCCGTGCTAGATAAAATAAACATTTTACAGAGTTAAATTATTTTTATCATCACTTAAAGAGAAAATACTGCAGGTTACCAAGTGGCAGTGTTGTTGTGGTGGCCATGCTAGATAAAATAAACATTTTACAGAGTTAAATTATTTTCATCATGCACTTAAAGAGAAAATACTGCAGGTTACCAAGTGGCAGCGTTGTTGTGGTGGCCGTGCTAGATAAAATAAACATTTTACAGAGTTAAATTATTTTCATCATGTACTTAAAGAGAAAATACTGCAGGTTACCAAGAGGCAGTGTTGTTGTGGTGGCTGTGCTAGATAAAATAAACATTTTACAGAGTTAAATTATTTTCATCATGCACTTAAAGAGAAAATACTGCAGGTTACCAAGAGGCAGTGTTGTTGTGGTGGCCGTGCTAGATAAAATAAACATTTTACAGAGTTAAATTATTTTCATCATGCACTTAAAGAGAAAATACTGCAGGTTACCAAGAGGCAGTGTTGTTGTGGTGGCTGTGCTAGATAAAATAAACATTTTACAGAGTTAAATTATTTTTATCATGCACTTAAAGAGAAAATACTGCAGGTTACCAAGAGGCAGTGTTGTTGTGGTGGCCGTGCTAGATAAAATAAACATTTTACAGAGTTAAATTATTTTCATCATGTACTTAAAGAGAAAAAACTGCAGGTTACCAAGAGGCAGTGTTGTTGACTCAAGTCGATGGAATCAGAACTCAAGTTGGACTTCAGTCACCATGACTGTAGACTCGACGGGTTTTATTAATTATTGGCTTGACTTGGGACATGCCAGTTTTGGTGAACCAACTTTGCCATCCTCATGTTTATGCTGTCATCCGGAGAAAGCAAATATTGTTTTGTTTAAATCGATAAAATAAAAGCAGTCAGTAAATAAAATAATAGAAACTGAGTTTATTATCTGTCATTATTATTTATATTAACTGATATAACTGTTTGAATCGTTGGTGACTATAAACAGTTCATGAGACTTGGCTTGAAAGCTACAGATGGAGACTTGAGACCTGTTTTAAGAGATCTGAGACTTGTTAGGAAAGAACACCAAGCTGTCATCCCCACTCCATTGACGTTGTACAAGTAATTCTTACTTGTACGAGGGGCGTTCAGAAAGTAATGCACCACATCGTTTTTCACAGGAGCTGTTTATTAAAAAAGCATGAAATTTATACACAATATACATGGATATGTCATGTAAACATCGGTATTATTCAACATAATCCCCATCAACTTGTACGGCTTTATGCCAGCGCGAAACAAGTGCATGTATTCCTAGCCCGTGCCAGATTTTGTCTTGATCATGTAGCCATTTCTTCGCTCCATGAATCACTCCATCATTTTCAAACCTTGTCCCACGGAGTGCATCTTTAAGTGGACCAAATAGATGAAAATCAGAGGGTGCCAAATCGGGACTATATGATGGATGGTGTAGTATAGTCCAACCCAATTTGGTGATTGCTTCCCGTGTTGCCAGACTTGTGTGAGGGCGCGCATTGTCATGAAGGAGAAGCAGGTCTGCTGGATTCTTGTGCGGCCTAACTCTGTGAAAACGTTGATTGAGTTTTTTTCAATGTCTTAATGTAAGCTTGCGAATTGATTGTCTCTCCTCTTGGCATAACGTCCACAAGAATCACACCTTCAATGTCCCAAAAGACAGTGATCATGACCTTTCCAGCTGAAGGAATTGTCTTGAATTTCTTTTTTCTTGGTGATTGCGGATGATGCCACTCCATTGACTGTCTTTTTGTCTCAGGTTCAAAATGATGTGCCCAGCTTTCGTCACCTGTAACGATCTTAGCCAAAAAGTTCTCTCCATCAGCATTGAAACGCTCCAACAATTCAGAAGAAATTGCTTTCCTTTGCAATCGGTGGTCATTTGTGAGACTTCGAGGAACCCATCTTGCGCAAACCTTAGAAAATCCGAGAGTTTTTATAACTGCATTTGCACTACCAATGCTGACTGACAGCTGTAAGGCCAATTGTTGAGTAGTGATTAGCCTATCAGTAAGAATAATGCCCTTAGCGCATTTCAACATTTCTGCGTTGATGGCTGTGGCAGGACGTCCACAGCTCGGCAGATCAAGCAGCTCCGTATCTCCACTTCCTGATTCTTTGATTCTCTGAACCCAGCAACTGACTGTACTCCTGTCGACTGCAAAACTTCCATACACATCACATAGACATTTGTGAATATTCACAACAGTTTCCTTCTCTGCAACGAGAAATTCTATCACAATTCGCTGTTTATAATGCAAGTTGCTAACATGCTCCATTTCAACGGTTTAGGGCAGCCGTATTATTTCGCCGGTTGCGGTGCAGTTTGGTGCACACAATTGGCACATGCCATATTTGAAGTGTGCAAAATTTCATGCTTCTATCTTCATTACTAGCTGAGAAAAACGATGTGGTGCATTACTTTTTGAACGCCCCTCGTACATATAAATAATAACAAATTTTGCAATATTTATCATTATGTGTAATAAATCAACACTTTGATAAGACATAGCAAATTTAACCTGATAAAAGTTTTATAATGTAATGGAAAGTATCTGTGCCGAATCTCATGTTGATTGATGAATAAATTAGCAAGTTGTTGGACAATTAGTAACGTAAAACTAGGTTCTGAGAAATTGTTGGTTATCTTGTTAGGAAAGGCTAAGTTTCTTAGAAAAGTGCATTTTCAAAGTCATAACACCACTGCTTAGGATGTGGTCTGGCAGTTGGATTTGACATAATTAGATACAGGAGATTATAAATTATCAGAAAAAAGATTTAGATACAGGAGATTATAAATTATCAGAAAAACGATTTAGATACAGGAGATTATAAATTATCAGAAAAAAGATTTAGTTATAGGAGATTATAAATTATCAGAAAAACGATTTAGATACAGGAGATTATAAATTATCAGAAAAAAGATTTAGATACAGGAGATTATAAATTATCAGAAAAAAGATTTAGTTTCAGGAGATTATAAATTATCAGAAAAAGAACTAATCCCTATTTTCATTTTTTTTTTAAATATTTTGACTTTAAATGCTATGTCTCTTCTCACCAATAATATTTTTCTCATAATCAAAGCAGAGCAAGTGGGGTGATTGCACTGGGTGCAAAGGTCACTGGAGTGCCGAAGCGGGTGAGGAAAAAAAAACATCTTTTCATTAAGAGTGACTTTTCTTACACAGTGTAAATCTTTTATATGACAGAAACACTAAAGAGCTTTGTATTTTTTACATTATGTTTTTAATTGTTGTCATGGTTTTTTTTATTATAAATAATAACTGTCTGCAACTGATCTGCAATTTTATACACAAATCTTACGTGGTTTTCCAGTAGAAGAGAATGTAACTTTCACAGCGCGGTAGGCGTCTAAATTTTTTTGCCTGCTATGCATGGCGGCAAAAACCCACGAGGTGCCCATGAGTGGCAAAAAATGGGTTACACTTTATCTCGCGCAAATATTGACTGTATTTATAACCTCAGATTGCAGCTAACACATAGAACAGCAAAACCCTGCTTTGGTCTACATGAGATCAATCTCTCGAACAAGGCAACAAGAACTTGCTTCTGAATTGGATGTTTTTCCGTCTCTAGATTTAGACAATGTATTTTGGTATTTCAAAAAAAATAATTACAAACAAGCAAGCGGAAACTAAAAGTTGACACTTCCAGTGGGGGGAAAAAAACTGGCATGTAACTAAGGGTGGGTTGTGCAGTTCAGAGACCTATACACTGTTTCATTTTGGCAAAACATTTCTGTATATTTGTTTTCTTTTTCTTTACCCCTTCAGTTCCCATTGGAGCATAGGCCTTCAACAAATAAGTCATGTGCCATCAGCTGTGTCTTCTTTATTTTAATTTATGTCTCCAGTTCTCTTCTCATGTGTTTTTCAGTCTACCACTGTTGTCTTACCCTGGGTTTCCAGAACAAGGGCTGCCATGTAATGCTATCTACAATGTGTGTCCTATCCATCACCAGCGTATTCTTCTCCACAAGCACTTACTTGTTCTTGTCATTAGTTCCACATTGATGGCATTGTACAATTTTAATCCTTCTTTTGAATTGTTGTTGTTCATAACTAGGGCTGCTGAGCCATTTGCAGCCAATACCAAGTTGAAGACTCCTTGGTATTATCTACACTGTAAATTTAGGCTTTTCTGCTATTCTGAAATGTGTTGAAATTATGAGCTCCAGTTTCTCCAACTTGGCTTGCATTTAAAGGACCATCACATATGGTCCCAGGCTAGGAGGAAGAAGCCTGTGGCACACTATGCATTCCCCGCCATCCAAGAGGGCTCTCCAAATATGCAGAGCTAAAATACTGTGCTTTGGTTCTGGCCTGTCCCACAGAATTGTCATGTCCTACACAGAGCCACTTCTCAGCTACACCTGCCTATCATGGGGTTCATAGTAAGATCCTCCTGCATGCAGGCAACCAGGTAAAAACCAGAGTTACGTCTGGGGCTCAAGTGACTCTTCCAAGCTTAGTGTGCAATGCTGGCATTTCAACATGTTTCACTACAGGAGGAATAACTGGAAGTGTGTGGATGATTTCAAGAGTTATTGAGGGCATAATTAGCCTCACAGACAGAGGTTCACATCCAAATATACATACTATAGCATTGTGCATAGCTGGTGGTCATATAAGGATGAATCCAGATATGCCTCCATGCAGGGCCGGATTATCCATTAGGCTGAAGCATAGGGGTCGGGGCTCTTGGGGGCCTGTGCATAAGTTAAAAAATGCAGAGATTTATGTACAATAAGAAAATGTTTGCACTTTGCAATCACATTCACAATATTCTAAAATAGACAGTTACTGAAGAAATAATTGTTGAAAGATAAACAAGAAAAATGTGTCTATAAAATGTGTTTACTGTGTTTACCTTAATAATAATAAAAATAATACTAATAAACGTTAATAACAAATAATTGCTAATAAAAGAGGTAAGCAGTGCTAAATAACTAACGTATCAGTCTATTAATAATACTTGTATATACCATTACCATGCTACGGAGTTTGAAAAAATCTATTAAAATTATTGTCTTTTAGGTGAAGCGGGGGTCCCCAAACACCAAAAAGCTTGAGGCCTTTCTTGGTGTCATCAGGCCCTATCTCCATACACCCTTCTATTCTATGCAAGCACCTATTTGTACATTTGTCTACTGCTAGAAAGATCATACTAAAAATAGTAATACCCATTATTTTTGGCCTTAGAATAAATCTTTCTTGTGCCATAATGCTTCAGAGTTTAACATTTCATTGTCTCAGATTTCATGTTTGAGACTTTTCAGGTTTTTCCTGTGAAGTCTTTATTTCCATTAACGCTCCTTACTGAGCACTGTCCCATAACTACAGCTGACATCTTACCTCCTGACAGCTGACCTCCTGACATCTGACATCTGACCTCCTGCCAGCAAGCCTGCATCAAACTCTTTATGCTCTTACTGCTATGGTTTCTATAAGTAAATAAAGATAATAAACAGGAACTCCTTGGACATCAAGGACGACACTAGACAACAGACAAGAAAATATAAGTGATGTTTGCCAGCCTTATGCACAGCCTCACAGTAGTTGCCTTGTAAGGCCATGCCTGAGAGATCAGTAAGCCTATTCTTTCTCATTAGAAGCCTTAAGGAACTACAGGGGGTGTGTATAATCATAGTCATTGTAAAATATATTTATTGTCGTTGTTATGGTTCCAGCGGCGCTTGGGCTTTCGGCCCCATGCCATGATGTAGTGAAATCTGCATGTTTTCGCAAGTTGTTTTGCTTCTACGCACAAGGTGTTCTACGTATCTGGCCTCGGAGGAAGGAGCATTTTCTTAACATCATCGAGTGCTGGGCACCAGAGGCGTCCCTAAAGTACTTGGCACCCGGGGCGGATGTTACCTGTTACACCCACATTCCCCAATAAAGAAACACACTAGAAAGTAACATTTTAACAGTAAGTACTAAATTAATAGTGTCTGATGGCACCCCCTTCCCGGCTGTCACCCGGGGCGAACTGCCCCCCTTAGAACGCCACTGCTGGGCACTCACCCCCTTGCTTCACCCTAGGCCTAGTGAATTCATTTTTCACGAAAGGAGCGATCATTGCGGTTTCAGTCTCTTGGCCTAGCAAAATCTTTCATACCCTAAGATCGTTATATGTGGTGAAGAGCCACATCCTCCTCAAGGTAGTCCTGGTAACTGAAAGTGCGAATCCCCAGGCTAAACACAATGGATCTAGAGGAGCAGACCTTGATAATAAAACGGGTGCACTACCCCGTACACACCATCTGTGGGTGGGAAGGAACTAGATGGATACTGAACAAGTCTTAGAAGTGGGAACACGTGTACACTACTTCCTGAAGACTGGAACCAGCGGGAACAAGTATGCACTATTTCCTGAAGTCTCAGGACGTGACGATTCTATTGCCTTCAACTTTTGATCATATGCCTAGAACCTCGGAGAACTAGGCGTGACCAGCAGGCAATTTGATGGTGGGGAATGATCACTGTGAACCTTACCTTTATCTCCCCTAGAGCTGGCACAGTACACTTCTGGCTTCTACTCAGGGTGGGTAGGAAATCCACAGGCACCCCATCATCACAATGCCATGATGATGAAAATGTCAAAATATATTTATTAAAGTGAATGATTACAGCATTTGCAGTTATATAAAACACTATACATAAATGAATTAAAGGGAAAAGACTTTGTAATATGAGGTTACACAATGAGTAAGTTCATTCTTTTGTTTTTGGATCAATATTCTTTGACATAACCTTATTGAACGCATTTAAACAAGAATTTTTTTAAAAATATTTTCTATGGATAATTAACAGGGATGAAGGTTTTATCTAATTATCTTGGATAAATCAGAATCTACTGTCTGCACAAGTAGCTGTACTTTAAATAGTATACTGTTTATTATTTTCCTTTGTTCTTCCTATGAAGTATGGATCTGTTGCAGCTGATAAGTTTGCTGGAAGCCTGCATCAAAGCATTCATTTGGGTTTGCAGCATTGGCTAGTGTAGCAGTTTGTTTTACATGATAACCTTGCCAGCACTTTACAAAGCGTCATAGCAGTCGCCTCCTACGAGATGGGTGAGGGATCAGCGGCCCAATTCTTTAACCCCTCGGGAAAACTCTGGAACTACCTGGGGGCATGTGTACCCATGAGCCACGGCAAAATAAATTTGTTCAAATTCACCTACTCAGGGAGCTACACAACATAATAAAATTTTATGTTACCACAACAAGAACCAACATATAACAACCAGAACAAATGAGAATAACCAGGTAAAACAAAAACACAAAAAATTTATTAAAATGTCCATACAATAGTATAAGAATTAAAAAAGAAAAACAAGTAAATTACCAATTAAAAAAACCAAAAAAGTCCAGCAGATAAATATAAAAGAATGTCAAAAGTGAGAGAGAGAGAGCACATAAAATGGAAGAGATTACATTACAAACACCATAGACGTTAAACAACGCCACAATAAATGGCAGATAAATGACTGCCTGGAAGAGCCAACACACAAAAACAACAACAATGTAATGCGCTATATAGAATGATGAACATTATATACCATAATTATTACCCACATGGGGTTGAACTGGGTTTCCTATGCACACGACAAACACCAGTTTTCAAGTGCATGGTCCAAAAGCCAAACCTTTGTGCTGTACGTTGTTTGTGGGAGTCACTTAATGGGCAAAGAAAGATAGGACTACTACCCGCTTAGACATTTTGATTGAGATGACTAACATGGGGATGTTCTTGGAGTTCACAACACTAATCGTGTAAAACAAACTGTTACAGGAGCGTGGGGACAAATATACATAGCCCACTTCAAAATTTGTCAGTGAGAAACTGATATATAAAACTTAAGATTTCTCTGTCTTGCTAGAGTTTATCAAAATCCAAGTAAAACCTTCCAAAATAAAGTGTTCTTGATAAAACAACATATGACTGCATAAAGCAGGCCACCAAAAATGTCGAGCTTCTACAATGCTCAGCTTGATACTGAAAAACAAATTGCTGACACCTCTATTCTGAAGGTTCAATATTGTTTTATACATAAAAATTTATATTGAGCAGTCTTCAGTCACAAAAAGGATTTGTCTCAATTTTCTAAATTTTTCCATCTGTCTAACAGAATGTATCATGTCCTGACTGCTTCGAATTGTTAACTGACTGCCATAACTGGTAAGAAAAATGGTTGCATCTCAATATATAACTTAAAATTCGATGCTATCCCATCATTCCTAATTTTGTTACATTTTTACACTTCATGGCCACTGGACTTTTGGTTCACACTTACACTGTAAAGCTAAAGAGGGGTGTTTTCTAAACTGTGTCAACATCAACTTTTAATCAAAATTGTTAAGTTCAACCTTGGTAGGGATAGTAGAACTTGGGCCAATGGGATGGCATAGCTGATCGGTTGATAAATGATCATGCTGGGGATGATGAAGGCATTGTATACACTAATGGATCTATATCCCTTGGTGGGAAGTCAGGGTGGGGCTTATCTGCTAGAGTAAAAGGCCGAATCGTCACTGAACATAGGACTTACATGATAACCTCCAGCACGAGAATGGAGGTAAAGGCAGCTAATGCAGCCTTAAGGTGGCTGTCTGAAAGGGCAGTTCCATATTAGACTCACAATCCATTGTGCAGAAAGTCAAAACGTGGACCGCACCTGCATTAATGGAAACCTCCATAGATGTCTCGCGTCTGCAGGAACTGGTGTGGATCTACTGTCCTTGTCATGCAGGGGTACGCGGCAATGAAAGAGCAGACAGACTAGCTTCAAGAGTACCAATTGTGCAAGAGACATGGGGGCACTGGATATAAATCCAGCAACCTGGGAGGATGAAGCTGCCGATCTCACCAAGTGGCGATGCTCTCTGCGGCGCCACCTCCGTTTGGGTGAAAAGAAGCTCACTCAACAAGCAGAAGAGATGAGAAAACATCGAAAGAAACACTAGGAAACATAAGCAGCCGAGGGCGCGTTCCCATGGTCAGTTATGACTGAAGGGACTTATTATTATATAATGTATTCTACTTTAATTACAAGTAGAACAAGACGTGTGGAGAAGACCCTAGCAGACGATAAGACACATACTGAGAAACCAGCCGACTGCATTACACGGCAGTCCTTGTTTTGGAATCACAAGGGCAAGACAAAAATGACTTGGACACTCAATAAAACAGTTGCAAAAAAGATTACGTCATTCGAAATGAAATGCTACAGAAGGATGTTGAGAATATCGTGGACAGAAAAAAAGACCAACAGAGAAATACTGCACTTACTAAACGTAGAGGAAAATTGGATCCTAAATACCATCGCAATAAGGAAGCTGAAATTTTTCGGTCATATAAAAAGACATGATAGTCTGGAAAAATTAATAATGGAATTTTTCCCCTGGAAAAAGGGGAAGGGGTCGACTTAGATGACAGTGGATCCAGGACATCACAGAGAGTTTGAACTTGTCTTTGGCTGATGCAGGTCGACTTGCCCAGAATCGTGATGCATTCAGAGCAGCTGTAATGGAGACAACGTTCTGGAAAGAATACGTCACATGATGATGATGAGGACAAATAGATGTAGACAAATTTAAAAAAAAAAAGAACTCACACACACACACACACACACACACACACACACACACACACACACACACACACACACACACACACACAAGCATGGAAAATAGAAATATACATAGACGTGAGGGGATAATGAAAACATGGTATGATCTTAAAGGGATAGCACGGGATAGGCAAGCGTGTAGTGTACCTGTTGAGAGCCCGTGTTCCCTTAGGAGTTGAAACATAATGAGTGAATTAAAATGTGTTACGTTTTTTACTTAGTCGAATGGCTTAATAAAATTCAAAAAGTACAGATTACTGTTTTTTATAATATCAAAACACTTCGCATTGGTGTCCTTACTTTGTAATTTAGTATTTTCTGTACACTTTCTCAAGAGTCAGTCCTTGAGCTTGGAGCTGAGTCAGTTAACATTCGTTTGTCTTCTATTATCATTTTTGGGAATATCTTGTGGTGTACCATGTAGTTTGAAAACTGCAATTATTGTCCTACATTTATAAATAAATATTTATTGTAACACGCCATTGCTTATTATTTCCGGTTAAGATTAAGAATGTAGATTTTCAGTCTTAAAGTCCGTTAATAGCAGTCTGCATTGCCGATCAGTACTAAGGGGAATAATCAACTAATTGTTTATTTGTTAAGGGAAATTAAACGCTCCAACATTCTGTTACCAAGGGACATAATTTTAATAATAAAACATTATTTTGCATTATTAAACCATTTTCTAGAATTTAAAAATATACTTACAAAATTTGTTATTTTATTTAAACGTAAATTATATTTTGTAAATAAAATTTAAAATATTATTATATTTTATAAAACAAATATAATGAAGGGATTAAATTTAAAAACAATATCAGTATTAAACCTAGAATTTGATTTGCAATTGTTTCTAGAAATAATAACATTAAACGTTATTACATTACAATAATATTACTCGGTCACTAAAAGTGCCATGCCGACTAATATTACTTCTTCTTCGAACTTTTTTTACAGGGCACGATAGTGCCTACATAACCAAAGAATGATAACGGACCCTTCTTGTGCTATCTGAACTACACATTTACTTTCTTTGTCATTTCAAATCGAGACCGCTCTTAGAAGGGATCCACGTAAGGCGTTGACAGATGCAAAAGATATACAAATGGTTGTTATTTGTGCCCGTATAACGTGTTTAAAACATTTTTCTGAATTTACAGCACAAAACACGCTTGCTTCCCCCCCACCCCCGGGATTGCCAGACTTTAGAATCTAAACCCTGCTGTGGATCTTATTTGGTACGTGCATATTTACATAATACACTGGCTTCAAATTTCCAAAACATTAACAGACTCACACACTTTGCATGTACATCTCGCAGACCTCCAATGCTCTCAGTACGACGACAAGCACGATAGTCTAATTCGTTAATTTCCGCACTTGGTAGATTTTTTTTTTTTTTTTCTATAACCAGCGGCACTCGAGCTTTCCAGCTCTTTCGGCCCAATGACATGTCATTGCGAGGCTGGGGGGTCAGTGGACTTTCCTTCCAAC
Organism: Oreohelix idahoensis; assembly: GCA_024509875.1. NCBI lineage: Eukaryota > Metazoa > Mollusca > Gastropoda > Stylommatophora > Oreohelicidae > Oreohelix > Oreohelix idahoensis. The sequence goes on from JAMPIV010009111.1 coordinate 198,108, forward strand.
CCGGTCAGGAGCTTCGCTTCTTCCCATCCACACGGGATTTATGTGCAGGAGCCGTTCAGGTTATTCAGTCAAATTTCCGGTCGTAAACATTTCTTCAAACGCCGACGGCCGGGTTTGAACCATGAACACCTGGTCGCCAGTACAACGTCGTAGCCATTACACCAGCGCGGCTCCCGCACTTGGTAGATAGTAACTTTATAAATTTATGTTGGTAACTTTATCAAATGAGCATCATATGGTATTTCTAATACTGCTAGAACAGCGATCTGGCTTGTTGATTGGCTATAGCTATATTTGGTTTTACTGCACGTGCTTGAAATGAATTTTTACTGCCAAGGAGAAACGTTTTAACTATTTGTCTTTATCTTATTTAATATCACTATCGTTACGGTGTGCACACTTCACTTTGTAATACTAGTCTCTAAATCGATGTTGTGAATTTGCTGATATAATAAGATTTGAAAGTGGTTACATTCATTTAAATATAATGAAATCATTTTTTTTTAAATATAACGTTTTGGCGAGGCGCGTCCCGTTCAACCTAGTCGGTCATATTAGGGCGCATGTCCAAATATAAAAGACCCTGAGGTCTGAGATAGTTTTTCATGAAATCATAACAAGACCACAAGGCTTTTGACTTTTATATTTGCACATGCACCCTAATATAATTAACGGACTCTGTGTCATAAGCCACCCGCCAAAACGAGGTAAAATTGTATATATATATATATATATATATATATATATATATATATATATATATATATATATATATATATATATATATATATATATATATATATATATATATATATATATATAAATATATATATATATATTTATATACAGGGTGTTCATAAAGTCGCTGTGCAGTGAATTTGAAAAATATTTGAGAAATTACGTCACGAATGATGCAAATTTACGTCATGATATTCTGTGTTCCAATGCTGTGTTCCACAATCCCGTGTGCAGCATTACACAACAAGCCCCAATTGAAAACCACATTTCTTAACCCTTTGAAATTAAAATTCTATCTATCTATCTATCTATCTATCTATCTATCTATCTATCTATCTATCTATCTATCTATCTATCTATCTATCTATCTATCTATCTGTCTGTCTGTCTGTCTGTCTGTCTGTCTGTCTGTCTGTCTGTCTGTCTGTCTATCTATCTATCTATCTATCTATCTATCTATCTATCTATCTATCTATCTATCTATCTATCTTCTTTATTTTAAAAACATACTTTAATTATGGTGATTATTGCAAATGTTTGATGTAATATTACTTTTATAATGATAAATGCCTTAATAATGCTTAAAGTAAATGTGAGGATGGAAGGATACAGTATACATGATGAGAGAGAAAGGAAGGGCAGAATGGCAGACGGGCCTGCATGCCCAATTCTTAACCCTTTGAAAATAAAGTTCGTTCGTTCGTTCGTTCGCCCGGGCGTAAATTTCACTGCACAGCGACTTTATAAACACCCTGTATATATATATATATACGTGTGTGTTTGTGTGTAAAGCTATTTCGTATAGGTAGTTATATATTTTGCAGTTGTTCGTGTATGACTGGATGTTATAGATACAAAAGATGTTGACGATGAAGTCACCGTTAAGTCTATGTCACAGCAAATGACCGTTATTATCAGTGTTCTATATTCTCCATTGAGGCCGTAAAGCAGCTGGTCTTCTTGAAGGAAGCCTTCACCAAGCAGTCACGTGCTCGTGCAGGGTAGTTTCTGTCATAATTTGTGTTATATGTTGTTGTTGTTGTCAGCCCCGTGCACCATCTCAAAGTGGTTGAGGGAGCAGTGATTCTATTGTTTGTTTTGTTTCATTAGATAACCGCCGAGAACTCTCTCTCTCTCTCTCTCTCTCTCTCTCTCTCTCTCTCTCTCTCTCTCTCTCTCTCTCTCTCTCTCTCTCTCTCTCTCTCTCTCTCTCTCTCTCTCTCTCTCTCTCTCTCTCTCTCTCTCTCTCTCTCTCTCTCTCACTCCCACTCTCTCTCTCTCTTTCTCACTCACTCCCACTCTCTCTCTTTCTCACTCACTCACTCCCACTCTCTCTCTCCCACTCTCTTACTCACTCACTCCCACTCTCTCTCACTCCCACTCTCTCTCCCTCCCACTCTCTCTCACCCTCACTCTCTCTCTCTCACTGCCTCTGTCTCTCACACTCCCACTCTCTCTCTCACTCCCACTTTCTCTCACTGCCACTTTCTTTCTCTCTCCAACTCTCTCTCACTCCCTCTCTCTCTCTCACACTCCCACTCTCTTTCTCATTCCCAGTCTCTCTCACTCCCACTCTCTCACTCCCACACTCCCACTCTCTCTATCTCTCACTCCCACTCTCTCTCACTATATATAAGGATCCCGTTACACGCCCATTGAGGCATATTGGGAATACGGTGTTAGGCCCATATTTTCTTGACCATCGGCACACTAGGGGTGACGTGGTCAACATCACGCCGGCCGCCTTAACCTTCCCAGAGTTGTTCTGATACCTAATTCGTGAGGCTGGGTCGACCCCGGGAACCGTTTGCGGTCTAAAAAAATCCCACCTCAACTGGGGATTGAACCATGGACCACCGAGCTAGGAAGCTAGTGCACTAACCATTGCCCTACCACGGCTCCTGTAAGCCTCACTTACTTTCATGTAAAATCTTCAAGACTAACTCACGACATCTAATTTTTGGCGTCGACGCTATTTTTATCTTTATGTATGTATTCATGTGTGTACGTGAGAATGTGTGTTTGTGTATGAGAGATTAAAATTATTAATTTCAGTGAATCAGTTAAAAGGTTGTAAATGTATTTTATTTTGTATTATTATTTTGTTTCTGCAGACGATAGCATGAATTTTACATGTGGTAATCATTACTCTTTTTCTTTTAATTCTCTAATTCCTTTTTTTTTTTTTAAAGCGTTGAAAGAAATTACAATGGGATGGAATACGTTTTCGTGATAATAAAGGGAGGTAAATATAAACAGATGTAACAGTTTTAAGGGAGATAATTCAAAGAGACGTGTTATATTGTTTTCAAGGGAGGTAATACAAAATATGTACATTATTAAAATTAATAGCACTTTTGAAAAGCACAGTGAAGGAAATTTTTTATTTATTATATTTGCTACATTTTGCTTTAACAGTTATATAAAACTTGTTAAAAAACTGTTACTTAGTTGTTATCTAAATTAACCGTTAACATTAATTTTTATAATAATATAACTTGGATAAATATATTAATTTTAGATGTTTCCTACACAAATATTACACGCTCTCTGTCAGCTTTACACATTTATTAGGCAGGTCCACTCTTGCCGATAAATTACTTACTTACTTTACTTTTTCGAAACATTATTTGAGAGGCAAATATTTGCCTGTAAATGATAAATAGTAGAGAACAGATCTGTGTCTTCGATTCATTTGTCATGTCGATGCTAATTTGTGGGTGTTCACAAGAAAGCTACAGTTTGAGGGAACTATTAGTATTTAATTTGAAACAAGTGGTAATTGTGGGCTTCAGTGGGTTTGTAGTTCACCGAAACATATAAGGAGGGGAAACCCGAGGCCTGTAAACAGTAAATAAATAAACAAACAACACGCAAAGGTAGTTATCAGGCACTCAGTGAGATATAAAGAAGTAGAAGACCAGAAAACAGAAAAACAACAGAAGTGATAGGCTTACCGGGATCGAACCAGGACCTTCCGAATGGCACCAACAATGTCAAGAAAATTGACAGAGATAGTGGAGATATGAGAGGTGAATTGAATAGCAGGGTGGAAGTGGTTGATGAAGTCGATGAACCTGTATAGGTCAGTGTTATGTTTAAATATCATAACATGGATTGCAAACGATTACTTCCTGGTTTATTGTTTACGGAAGGTTGTCATTGGTTTCAGGAAGTGACGTCTTGATTTTTGCAAAAATGTGCAGCAGACGTGAGTTTTGATTTGGGACAGACTAGCGTCTCTAACCGGCAGTCTGCTTGTGTCGTTTGACCAGTATGCATGGAATGTGTCCAGTAGGACCTGATTTTAGATTGTGTTAATTGCCTTTGGGCATCTTTATATTGCACCTGCAAGATCGATTACCATCACTGCCTTATGCATTCATTAGGCTAACTGTATAATGTCAGATTAGTCTTAGCAGTGTGTATGGCAGAGGTTTTCAAACTGTGCGTCGCGGCTCCCAGGGGCGTCGAGGCCCTCGGCTAAGGGCGTCGCGGTGGCTTGGGAAAAGTGTTGGGCTCGATATTATGAGCCAAGGTCCATCAATAAATATAGATCTTCGTAGTATAGAGAGGAGCCGCGGTGATTTATGCACAGGTCAAGGGAGCCGCGGACCAACAAAGTTTGAAAACCTCTGGTGTATGGAATTCTTGGGCACGTAAGTTGACTGTTCCATTAAAACTGAGAGTATCAGAATCAAGGACAGTAGAGACACGTGCTAGTAAAAGCTACGATGTCGTACCATATTCAATGTGGAGTATTGTGTCATTAAACGTATGAACTGTGCCAAGAAGTTAGGCCTTGTTAACTGAGTACCTGTGGTGCGGGCCAGGGAGTTTTGGAGGGACTGGCCATATTAAATATATATTATAATTCCTCAAATGGAATATACAAGGAGAACCCTGGAGGGTACTCAGCAGGCCACTGTAGATTAAGGAGTGTCAAGCATTAAGTGTAATGCACTCTTACCACAGGACGTCGGAAGGACTGTTCCTGAAGAAATAATAATAATATTCATAAATTTACCCGTACCATTTCTGGGGGCCAAGATTTAAGGAGATGCCAGAATCGGAAAGTTAAAAAAGTGGAACTTTTTTCAAGATGGCGACACATATCGTCTGCCTGATTATTCAAGTATGGAAGAGAATTTCCAGCTATAATGTGATGTAAATTACCTCAAGTGTCACTAATACACAAAAGTGACTTGCTATTGAACATAAGTCATAGGAAATGACTGTTTCAAGTATTTTGTCAACTAATATGAGGACCAGATCGATGTCCTGCGATTGTCAGCGTAATCGAATGCTAGGCCTAACCAGAGCCTAAGTGACGAAACTACACTGTATTCCTTGCTTGTGGAAGGCTCAAGGAGGATATTTTTTGTGGCAACAGATAAGTTGATTTATTGTTACACACAGCTTGGCTGTCTGCCATCAATGGTACCTATACCTTGTAGCGGTATGGCAGCTTGTGTACCCTGACAATCCCCAGAGCTATGCCAGTGGGAGTTTTACTCCTGGTAGGTTCAACCATGCTGGACTGGTCTGCGTGGGTAGGGGTCAGACAAAAGCTGGTACCCTGGTCCTCCAGGTTGGGGGTTTTAGCACAGGGCCGACACCCCTGTCTGTGTAAAAAAAATCACACACGTTACGGAAACAGCAATAAATGGAAATACTTTGATGCGGGACGGACATCCGGAGTCTCAGGCTCGTATGACTGACAGTGGTGAAAGCCGAAAGGAAGCCACTGGCATGAAAACGGATGCCCAGACCGCAAAACACGAAACCAGAATTGGTTTTTGGAATGTCAGAACTATGAACGAGGCAGGAAAGCTGAGACAGATTACAGCAGAGATGAGGAATTACAAACTACATATCCTGGGAATAAGCGAGAGCAGATGGACAGGGATGGGGAGAAAAAAAACAGCTACAGGGGAAACAGTACTTTATTCTGGTAGAGAGGACGGTCAGCACAACGAAGGTGTAGCCATTATCCTTAAGAAAGGAATGGAAAGGTCTCTACTGGAATGGAAACCCATTAACAACAGACTAATAAGAGCAAGACTGAGAGGGAGATTCACCAACACCACAATTATACAATGTTATGCACCAACAAATGACAGCGACGAAGAGATCAAGGACGAGTTCTATCAACAGGTACAAAAGGAAATGGAAACTGTACCCAGGTACGATCTTATTATAGTAATGGGAGACCTAAATGCGAAAGTTGGAACACACAATAATTATAACGAAAGAGTAATGGGGAAATGCGGCAGTGGAACAGTAAATGAGAATGGGGACAAATTAATAAGCTTCTGCAGTATTAACAACCTGGTCATCGGAGGAACACTTTTTCAACACAAAGAAGTGCACAAGTTAACATGGGAATCACCAAACGGACGAGACAAAAACCAGATAGATCACATAATGATCAATGGCAGATGGAGACATGCACTACAAGACGTGAAAGTAAGAAGAGGCGCAGATGTGGGAAGTGATCATCACCTAGTAGTAGCAAGACTGAAGGTGAAACTCAGAGCTGCTGGACCAGTTGCAGTCAAACAGAAAAGATACAACATCACGAAACTTAAGGACCCCCTCACCAGAAAAGCGTTTGTGGTCGACGTAAAGAGACGATATCTGATTACCAAAAGCCAGGAAAGAACAGAGACCGACGATGTGGACCAGAAATTCAACACCATCTCAACAATATATAAAGAAAGCAGCAAGTCATGCTTGGGATTCCAGGAAAGAAAGAGCCAAGACTGGATAACACCAGAAACGCTAAACACCATAGCGAAGAGAAAGGAAATGAAAAGGAAGAAAACAGAAGCTAAGTCTCCCAGGTTAAAGGCAATATATAGTGAACAGTACAGTCAGCTGGACAAGGAAGTAAAACGTCAAACCCGTGCTAACAAAAGGACATTTCTGGATGACCTTGCAAGACAGGCAGAAGAGGCAGCACTGAGAAATGAACAAAGCACAGTTTATAAAATAACTAAAGCTATCAGTGGAAAACGAGGTGCAAACAACATAACGTTAGTAAGAGACAAGCAAGGAAATCTCATCACCACAGCACAGGGGCAGGAAACAAGGTGGGCAGAGCACTTCAGAGAAACACTGAATAAGGAACCACCAGAGACTCAGCTGAATGTTCCTGAGGCTGAAAGTGACTTAGACGTAAATACAGACATTCCACGAAAAGAAGAAATTATCACAGCTATCAAAGGGCTAAAAAATGGAAAAGCGCCTGGTCACGACAATCTGAATGCTGAGCTATTCAAGACAGACCCTGAACTAGCAGCAGAACTATTAGAACCACTATTTGCACAAGTCTGGGAAACTGAGACAACACCAATAGAGTGGAGTAAAGGAACAATTGTCAAATTGCCCAAGAAGGGCGACCTTGCAGACTGCAACAACTGGAGAGGAATTACCCTCCTCTCAGTTCCCAGCAAAATACTAGGCAGGATAATCATCCAGAGAATTTCAAAAGCAGTTGACCATAAACTGAGGAAAGAACAAGCGGGCTTCAGAAAGAACAGAAGATGTGCAGATCATATATTTGCCCTCAGGAACATTATAGAGCAGTGCTCAGAATGGCAGAGACAGCTGTACATTAACTTTGTTGATTTTGAAAAGGCTTTCGACAGCATACACAGGGACAGCCTATGGAAAATTCTGAGGGCTTATGGAATTCCCAGCCGCATTGTTTCCATTATAAAAAAGCCTCTATTCTAACTTTACGTGCAGTGTTGGATCGAGTAATGTAACTTTCGAAGTGAAAACAGGAGTACGACAGGGATGCCCCTTATCAACAACATTATTTTTGACAGTCATAGATTGGGTGATGCGCCAGACAACAGAGGGCAGTCCAAGAGGAATTAGATGGACAATGTTTTCTACACTGGAAGATTTGGAATATGCAGATGACATTGCACTGCTCGCGCATTCACACCAACACATTCAAGACAAAACTGATAGACTGAATAAGTATGGCCAGCAGGTTGGCCTGAACATCAATCTGAAGAAGACGGAGGTCATGACACTAAATGTGGGCAATCCTGAGCCAATAACAGTAAGGAACCAGAAGTTAGAACAGACAGACACATTTACTTACCTAGGAAGCATAGTAACACCTGACGGCGGAACAAGCAAGGACATTAACAACAGAATGAATAAAGCGAGAACAGCCTTTGCTATTCTCAACAACATTTGGAAGTCTTCCCAGTACAGCACAAACACCAAATTAAGACTGTATGAGAGCTGCGTACTTTCTGTGCTTCTCTATGGTGCGGAATGTTGGAGAGTAACAGAGAAGGAAATGTCGAAACTGTCCTCCTTCCACACAATCTGCCTAAGGAAAATTCTCCGAATCTTTTGGCCAAACACCATCAGCAACCAAGAACTACTTATTCGGAGTAACCAGGAGGACATGCACACCATCATAGCTGGCAGACGCTGGAGTTGGGTTGGCCATGTCCTCAGAAGGGACCCTGATACCATCGCAAGAACAGCTATGCTATGGACCCCCGAGGGAAAGCGAAAGAGAGGCCGACCAAAAAACAACTTGGCGGAGAACTGTGGAAGCTGAGATGCAAAGAATGAACCACAGTTGGGGCACTGTACGAAGGATGGCCGCCGACCGAGCAAAGTGGAATCAATTTGTTGCTGCCCTACAAGACGCCACCAGGCGTGATGGCCGCTGACTGCTTTGACGGTTGGCGGTTATGGATCAAAGAAGAAGAAGAAGACAGCTTGACTGTAGATAACATCTGTTGGCCTGAATTCTGGTTTTGCAAATTTTTGTATTCATTGTGGATATTTGTTCGTAGTTAGCGGGAGGATGGTGGGACTTAATTTGTTCATTTTATACCGCGAAAGCTAGGTCGAATGAGCAAATTAAGCATTCTATAGAGTAGTATCTGCTTGGTTCATAGTGAGGAGCCAGTATATTGTGCTGGTTGGATAAAAATACTGCCTCATTTGAATTTAGCAGATCCATTTCTGTCTAGTTGTAAAGTCATGTTTACATATTGCTTGTTCTCATAAGTCTAGTCATTGTATTATTTTATTAAGTTTGTTACATTATTGTTTGTAAAATTGTCCATCTCTACTCTTGCTTTCATTTAGTTCATAGATATCATAAGTGTTGTGATATGCGTCTTGTCTTGTTCTATTGTTATAGAGCATTAGTATAAGTTATTGTTATATATATGTCATATTTACTCCTTGGTTTAACAATTTGTATTTACTTTAGTTGCTCTAACCCTGTCTTCTTGTCAGTGCTTGGTGTAGTTACAATTTTTTTCTACTCCATATTGTCTATTTGACTAACTTCTATATTATTGCTTTTATAAACTGATGTGAGATTGGTGGATTGAGTATTGAATATTTAGCTGACATATTCATATACATACAAGTTAAAATATTGTGTATTACTGAGAAACACAATAATAAGCAACCATGACTTCATTAAAGGATTTATTGAAGATTGGTAAAGAATTTAATTTAGAAGGTGAATCCTTGCAAGCTTATGTGGATAAAGAGATAAAGAGACAAGAAGATCTCAGAAAAGAAGAATTGGCTGAGAAAAGGAGACAAGAAAAACTCCATAAAGAAGAATTACTTGAAAAAAGGAGATCAGAAGAGTTGGCTCTTGAAAAGGAAAAATTAGCCTATGCCAGATCTCAAGAGGTTAAAGCTCAAGAGGAGATCAAATCTCAACAAGCTATAAGATTAGCTGAGATTGAACTAGAAAAACTAAAATTACAACAACCACAGTTGCATCCTGGGGTAGGTGAAGATAAAAATAAAGATCATACTACTGCCATAAGAATTAATCTGCCGAAATTTAATCAGTCCATAGACTATATTTCGTGCTTCTTAAACAGATATCAGACTTATTGTGAAGAGTTTAAGAGTGACAAATCTACCTGGTCTATTAGACTTATGAATTTATTGGTAGGTGAACCATTAACTGTAGTCTCTACTTTGGATGAACAAACTAGAAAAGATTATGATGCTGTAAAACTTATTTTGCTTCAGAGATACCAATTAGATGATGAGAGTTACAGGCAGAGATTTCGGTCTTTGTACCCTGATTCTGGAAAAGATTTCACTGAATTTATTTCAGCTGTTAAATTAAATTTTTCTAGATGGATTGAATTATCCAAAACTGAAAAAACTTTTGAAGGATTGTCAGACTTAATTTTAAGAGACAAGGTCTTGTCATCTATTAGTGCTGATTTTCTTGCATTCCTACAGGAAAGAAAACCAGAGAATCTGACTAAGCTACAAACTTTAGGGCGCCAATATCAAGTGGCACATCCTAACAGAGTACTGAGTAAAAACAATATTAAAGATTCATTACCAGCTGTATCTGCTAGGTCATTTCAGGACAATGCACCTAGGTATAGATCAAACAGTATGGATAAGAATCAAAGATTTAATCCATCTCATAATTATAGCAGAAACAGAGGTAGATACAACTTTAATAAACATCAACCTCAAAGAAATTTCAATTCATATGAAGAAGAACACTTTTATCCACAAACCTCTTTTAGATCAAATAATTGGCAAAATAGAGGAGGATATAACTCTAACCAAAATAGAGGGCAAAAATCTTTTTACAGAGGTAATGATCATAATTCACATAATAAAAGATTTTATCATAACAATACTACCAGGCAACCTAGAAACTCTGAACGTACAAATGCTGTAGTGCATGATAATGATCATAACCATGATGATATAGTAACACATGCAAATTCATGCAGTGTGGACTTGGACAATAGTGATAACTGTACTAATTGCAATTCTTTATTTCAGCCTCAAGGTGTCCCAAGGTTATTGTGCGGACATCCCCTTCCAGTCATGTCATCATTTGAAAGTACTGGGTCATTAATTTTAAATAAAGGTTTTGTGAATAATCAATTAGTATCTTTATTAAGAGATACTGGGGCAACCACTGTTGGAGTTCGCAAGGCATTGGTAGACAAGTCGAACTATACAGGAAAACATGGGAAATGCATCACATTTGGAGGAACTGTGGAATATTACCCCACAGCTGAGGTATTCTTGGATACGCCATATCTTACAGGAAGAACTCTTGTATGTCTGTTGGAAAATCCAATTGCTGGGATTATTTTAGGAAACATACCTAAATTACAGGATTGTTCAAAGGAGGATATCGACAGATGGGAAAAACAACATTTACTTTGGTCTAATGCTGTGACAACTAGAGCTCGGGCTCACATGGAGAAGAATCAACACATACCACTTGTTGATGTGTTACCTGAAGATGTAACGGAGGAAATTACTTCACAAGAAGATGAAGAAGATGAGAATACTCATGATGATGAATATCATCATCAACAGGAAAATAAGGATGATGTACAGGTAATGGATGATGTCAATACTAATGATGATACTTTATTTCAGATAGAGCTCATTGATAAGGAAACTTTTATACAAAGGCAAAAAGAAGATATCTTAAGAAAAATTTTTTCACATTGCTCATTTAGATGATGTAATGGTAGATGACAATGCTAAACACTGGTATACTATAAAGAATGGGATTTTAGTAAGAAACTATCAAGATGCTAATTCCGTAAAGAAACAGATTATGGTACCAGCTTGTTTTCATCCATTTGTCTTACGACATGCGCATGACATTGAATGTGCTGGACATTTAGGTGTTGCCAGAACCAAGCAAAGAGTGTTATCACACTTCTTTTGGCCTGGTATTACAAAAGACGTAAAACTATTTTGTCGTACGTGTACCACTTGCCAAAGCTTGGCAGTTAGAAAACCAAAACATGATGCTCCTATTCAGGCATCTGATATATCTTTGCGGCTTTTCGCAAAGATGGCCATTGATATCATTGGCCCTTTAAAGGTTACATCAGCCAGAGGTCATCAATAGGTGTTGACCTGCATTGATATGTGCACTCGCTATACCATTAAAAACCATTACCACAGTAGATATTGCTGATGCACTATTTTTGATTTTTAGCCGTAATGGTTTCCCTGAGAACATTTTATCGGATAGAGGAACTCAGTTAATTTCTGATGCAATGAAACAGGTTATGGATATGTTTGGGATTGAGAGATCCCTTAGCTTAATTTATCATCCACAGTCTAATGGGAAAATAGAAGTTCTCAATAGATCCATCAAACAAATGTTACATAAGGTTACAATTAAGTATCCACAAAATTGGGACAGAGTTCTCCCCGCTATTTTATTTGCATACAGAGAAATAAGAAACGAACATACAGGCTTTAGTCCATTCGAATTGGTTTTTGGCGCCAAACCAAGAGGCCCAATGTCTATACTAAAACAGCTATTAATTGGAGCTGAGATGAATGAAGAGGTTCAAACCTCATACCAATATGTGATCAACCTAAGGAAAAAAATAATAGACGCATGCCAAATTGCAGTAAACTCGTCTGAAAAGGCAAAGCTGAGAGCGAGGTTATTTCTTAACCAAAACCGCAAATTACGCCAACTTTGGCCTGATGATGAGGCATACGTATTATTACCCAAGAAAGATAACAAACTTTTAGTGTCATGGAGAGGACCTTACAGGATTGTGGAGAAACTGTCGGATGTTGATTATATTGTTTCAGTGGACGGAAAAGAAAAGACTTTTCATATCAATATGTTACAGCAGTTTCATGCACGTCCACCACATCTTAGTCCAGTCTTTGAAGTTCTTGATGAATCTGTCACTCGGCACTCTTCTTTGGCTGTCATACAGGAGGAAAATTCTGATTTGACTAATGGAAATGAGTCATTATTAGTATTACCTAGTATTCACTTTTTAGCTACTGAAAGTTGGAGGGATGTTGCCATATCTCCAACGCTTTCTTCTATTCAGAAAGAACAAGCTACTCAATTGTTACTATCTTTTGCGGATGTCCTTACTGATGTGCCAGGACATACCGATATCATCGAACATGATATCGTTCTTACTGATTTTCAACCTATTAAGTTGAAACCCTATCCTATACCCATACACTTACAGTCTCAAGTTAAAGAGGAATTAGAACAGATGGTGAAATTGAATGTCATTTCTCCATCTCATTCCCCTTACAGTTTTCCGATGGTCTTGATTCGGGAAAAAAGATAAATCTATACGCATATGCATAGATTTTAGACGTTTAAATTCTGTGACCATAAATGCTGAACCACTTCCAGTGTTAGAGTCGTTGTTAGTTTTTTTTTTTTTTTTTTTTTTTTTTTTTTTTTTTTTTTTTTTTTTTTTTTTTTTTTTTTTTTTTTTTTTTTTTTTTTTTTTTTTTTTTTTTTTTTTTTTTTTTTTTTTTTTTTTTTTTTTTTTTTTTTTTTTTTTTGACAAATTAGCTTCTGCTACATTCTTCTCGAAATTTGATCTTTCTAAAGGCTACTGGCAAGTGCCATTAACGGAGAAATCAAAGCCTTATACTGCCTTTGCTATGCCATTAGGTCTATTTGAATTCAATTATATGTCTTTTGGCTTAGTAAACGCGCCTGCGACCTTCGTTCGCATGATGCGCAGACTCTTCTCCGATAGAGAAAATCTTATCACCTATATAGATGACATTTGTCTGTTTCATCAATCATGGGATGAACATGTAAAAGGTATTCAGTCCTTACTTCACACTTTACGTCTCCATAATTTAACTGCACGTCCATCAAAAACTAAAGTTGGATTTCGTGAAATCTCATTTTTAGGATATAAAGTAGGAGGAGGTTTTTTGAAAACACGATACTACTATCTCTAGAATTCTAAACCTTGATGTTCCTAAAACAAAAAAAAACAGGTTAGAAGTATTCTCAGTTTACTCAATTTTTATAGAAAATTTATCCCCAATTTTTCTGAAATTACATCAGTGTTGTCATCCCTTGTGGAAAAAAAACTCACCCAACAGGTTTATATGCAGTCATGATTGTCATGTTACATTGAATCATATTAAACTGTTGTTTTCAAAATTGCCTATTTTGAGATTGCCTGATTCTTCCAAACATTTCACCCTCAGAGTAGACGCATCCAAAATGTCCATTGGAGGTTCGTTATTACAAGAATGGAATGGCTGTCTGCATCCCACACTCTACGTAAGAAGAAAGCTGACGCCTACAGAACAGCGTTACCCCATCATTGAAAAGGAATTACTGTCACTGGTGTTTTGCTTCTCGAAACTACAAAGGTACTTGCTGGGAGCAAGTTTTACATTGGAGACCGACCAGAGAGCCTTGTCGTACTTGAAGACAGCACGTTTCAAAAACGAAAGAGCTGCCCGTGCCTCTCTGGCCCTTCAACCCTACCAGTACCAGATAAAGCCTATCAAGGGAAGCGTGAATGTGATGGCTGATGTTTTGTCTCGCTTTGTGAAACATCCACTGGTTGACGAATCGAATTCTGCCTCAGCACATATGTAATGATCAAACCTGAGTTATGTTGCCATTTACAATGCAAGAACTATGGTACAACTTTGACGTTGGATGAACTGCTATAGAGACAATCCATTGACAATAGTGGCGCATACTTTATAAATTTCGGCCACAATGCTTCGTCATGTACACAAACAGTGTGCTGAACTACGAACGGTACATCAAGCATCATGATGATGATGTTTTTACGTATAACGTAAGTCAACTAATATTTCGAATCTTTTGCCATGTGATGACTGATACGATTGTTCACGGACTATGCTGCTGTACTACATGCAGGTTATGAGATGACTATTTTCAAGATATAGTGGCAATGCGATTTGTTCAAATAACATGCCTCGAATTACCCTTCATCAACTTTTCCTTTAAAATGGACTGCTACTAATACAAAAAGGGAAACAACTCAGAAATGCTGGTTTCTGGAAATTCAAAGGGGACATAACTAAATAAATTTGTCATCTCAACTTGGACTTTGAAAAATGGAAAAATACAGAATGAATTCTTGTCCTATTGCAGGGAAGACAAACATTGACAGTTGAAATACATCAAACTTACAGATTTCAATGAACTACTTTGTAACTACAGATGAAAATAACTTTTCAGCATCAAGAATAATCTATGAATGCGTGAGAATTATGATCAAATGGAACTTTGTTCGGAAATACGTGATTGAATGTGACTTTCATGCAACAGTCATTATTAACATTAAATAATTAATATCATTAATTACTTGATATGTGTTTTGGTCATATAAACCATGACATGTTACAAACATAGTGTGGTGCATTATTTTAATGTGTTCAGATATTACTTAATATAGTGTCACATTACAGTGTGTTAACATGATCAGTCATCCCATCAGACTACATACATACAGATATTGATAACTATTTTGACATATTGTCGCAGTCACGCATTATGAATTGAGTTGTCTGCCTCATATGATCTATTGTGTCTTTGATTGCTATGTGTGCATTTCATTGATATATAGGGAGACTTACATGACTGACATGACATAGGGTGTTTGTTGACATGGTGTGCTGTATGAGTGCCTTGACTGACACATAGTGACATATTTTTTCGCACTGCCTTATTATTAATATGGTGACCTCACAGTAGTGTCAAAAGAGATGTCTCCGAAATAGACAATGGGTTCAGTAATATCATTACTGGATTCCACACCTTGTGTGTCTAATTGTCGATTGTGGAGCATGCATCTAGGTGCTATATAAATGGGGACAGTTGTGGAGGTTAATGTGTCATCTGGTTACTCCAGTGATTATATAAATTTGCAATGGAAATAATGAAAAGTTCCTTTTCATTATTTTACTGCAGGGGGGAGTAAATGTTATGTTTAAATATCATAACATGGATTGCAAACGATTACTTCCTGGTTTATTGTTTACGGAAGGTTGTCATTGGTTTCAGGAAATGACGTCTTGATTTTTGCAAAAATGTGCAGCAGACGTGAGTTTTGATTTGGGACAGACTAGCGTCTCTAACCGGGAGTCTGCTTGTGTCGTTTGACCAGTATGCATGGAATGTGTCCAGTAGGACCTGATTTTAGATTGTGTTAATTGCCTTTGGGCATCTTTATATTGCACCTGCAAGATCGATTACCATCACTGCCTTATGCATTCATTAACTGTATAATGTCAGATTAGTCTTAGCAGTGTGTATGGAATTCTTGGGCACGTAAGTTGACTGTTCCATTAAAACTGAGAGTGTCAGAATCAAGGACAGTAGAGACATGTGCTAGTAAAAGCTACAATGTCATACCATATTCAGTGTGGAGTATTGTGTCATTAAACGTATGAACTGTGCCAAGAAGTTAGGCCTTGTTAACTGAGTACCTGTGGTGCGGGCCAGGGGGTTTTGGAGGGACTGGCCATATTAAATATATATTATAATTCCTCAAATGGAATATACAAGGAGAACCCTGGAGGGTACTCAGCAGGCCACTGTAGATTAAGGAGTGTCAAGCATTAAGTCTAATGCACTCTTACCACAGGACATCGGAAGGACTGTTCCTGAAGAAATAATAATAATATTCATAAATTTACCCGTACCAGTCAGCTTCTGCCATATCAGTGAGACCTATGCCATCATCAATGTATCTACGATACATAAATGGAAAAGGTCCAGGATACATGAACTTGATATAGTATAAAAACACCATATCATATCGAATAATCATTTAGAGTCTGCAAGTGTGCTAAACCCCACCCAGGAAACAATCATTAAACGTTCATAATCCGTTGAATTCAATTCGTACATAGTTTATGACCAATCAATCAATACCCTTTAGCTCCCCAATGAGCCATTTTTGACAGTTTTCACACTGCTGTGTACTAAAAGGCCCCTCAAAATTTGATACAAGAGGTAACGTAAAAATTTGATACAAGAGGTAACCTCAAAATTTGATACAAGAGGTAACCTCAAAATTTGATACAAGAGGTAACCTCAAAATTTGATACAAGAGTTAACCTCAAAATTGGATACAAGAGTTAACCTCAAAATTTGATACAAGAGTTAACCTCAAAATTTGAGGGACCTTTTAATCCACAACCGTGTGAAAACTATCAACAGTGGCCATTTTGGTACCCAGCCATGTAACCGGACACGATGCAAGACATGCCAGTATGTAATCCAAACACGGACATTTTTTTTTTTTTTTTTAAGTGAAATTTATTTGCTTCCTTTTCAATTTACAAATCGTGTATATTTTACAAAGTGAAATACATGGAAAGTACATGGACAAGTTTTCAATTTAAAATCATGAGCATTTTACACAAAGGAAACATAACAAAAGGGTTACATGGCAACATCAAAACTCCTCTGTTCTTGCAAGTACTTTTGTACACAGGCAAACCCAAGTGATAGAATTTATGTGTTTGTGTCAAGGGCTTTGGTATGTATAAATCCCGAGAAACAAATGTGAGAAGGAAAAGAAACAGGATGTATAGTATTGGTGCACGTATGTCTAACCATATATATATACATATTCTAAGAAACCCATATTCAGTACATTCCTTTAGATACTAATATTAATGAAGGCTTCTTAGTATGACATACTTTGGGAGAAGAGCGATAAATAAAAATCGCACGCGTGCACGCGCACGGTGAAAAGAAAGGTAGGACTGTATTCTGAAGATAAGCCGGTACAAGCTGGTTTTTGGAAACAATGAAGCCTTGGATGCTTCATTTGGACAGTTTGGCTGACAGGACAAAGGACACTTGAAAATTTTGTCTAGGCGAGGTATTGAATGCTCCGGGGTTGAAAGTATAGTGGCCAATTGTGTGCTGGCAAGTTGAGCACACAGCCTTGAGCCATAAAGGCGGCTAGGCACACCGGCATTTCGAGAAAGGTACAAGGGGTAGTTTGTAATCATGTTCCCTAAAGCATATCCAATTTGAAATTCCAAAACATGTTCAATTTACAACATACAACAAAATACATTCATAAACTGTAAATACAAGGTGAGGAAAGTAAAATACTAAAGTTGGGCATTTCTGTACATTCATGTAAAATTGACTGTGTCCATTAATAATTTCAAAAATTGAAAAACATTGAAAATACATTTTAAATATTTCATATGAACAAAAAATATCGCCTGGGCTTGGTGTTAAAAGCCTCGCCCTCCCCGCCCCCCCCCCTCCCAGGTAGAGGGAGAGTGGCCATTGTGTGCTGCATAACGCTTCTCTCTTGGCTAGGAATATGAAACAAACAAAAACCTGCCATACAAGGCTCACGTATATACACAAATTCAGTTTGTCGTAGATTTCCGATAGGAGAATTAAGACTAGGTTTGGTCCCTTCTGAATAGGTTTGAATAGGTGATAGACTCAGTGAGAGTTAGTGAAAGGTAATAGAATTTCCACACACGTGAGATGATAGATTTTGATATAGTGGCTGTCTCTGAAAGCGAAAAGAATTCTTCTCTCTCTCACCTATCTTCTACAACAGTTGTTACAGCGTCAGACAGACTACACCAATATACATATTACGTATATTTCTATCACTCACAGGCACGCACATACACGTGACGACAGGTAAACACACAGACGTGGGAAAACTATAACAATGATATATATATTATCTAGAACGAGCTGACCAAACACTATTATTAAGTTCAAGAGCGATTTTAATATCAGGAAAAAATCGGCTCACAACATCAAAGAAAGTACATCAAGGAGAATACATATACACATAGTCATAAAAATTCAAGGAAATGTTGCAAGGATGATAGCCCCGTTATAGTGTTAACTCTAGGTTTAGCCCGTCCCCGTTAAGAGAACAGATGATGGCGCCCGAGTCACAGATACATAGGGTTTGAGTCTAAGAGTTTTTCTTGTTTTATCTCGTAATTATATGCACAGAGTTTGAAAAAAATCTGATTTAACCTAAGACAAAAACACAAGAACTCTAGCCTTAGCAACAAATTATGCAGATTGAAAAAAAATTAGGACAGCAACAGGGTGTCAAAGATATAATAGTGAAAATATCACTCAAACCAGCGTACACTCATTCATTCCGCCATGGCCTCTCATCCATGTACTCACGACTTTGCTCGCTGCCTCTTGGAACACACTGATTTTAGATCTTCACACAGACTCAAAAACTGCAGTCTTCTGCCAAGAAGTCCCCAGTTCCAAAAGACGTATTTAACTTGGAGTCTCCGGGAACGACTACTTGGGTGTGCAAATTTGTTCCAATGTCTGATTAAGTCACCTAAAATTATTCCAGGCGCGGGAGTTAGCAGAGCACAGTGTCAATAGCGTAGGTTTCTAGAAATGATGAATGTCAGGTCGGTGCCTTCCCTCAGTATAGGATTCACTTTAGTCACACCACAGATTTGTCCACAAAAAAGATATATATATAGTCGGGAAATGTTAGTTAATACTAGAAGTATTTCGCGCCACCAGGCAGAAAGATTACGTAGAGTTTTCTAGAAGAAATTAAGATCTGGCTCCAAGGTCCAGTATTTATCATTACAGTCTTTGAAAACCCGTTATTGGGATATAGTATTTCTGGCTAACTCGGGTTGCATATGCACTGTTAGTCCAGTGGTACTTAAGAAACCCACGTGGTTCAAAATAAGGACTGTCTATTTCTTCACAAGTATGGAAACTACTACTAGGTGCTGGTAAAGTTAGGGTCACCCCAAAACTTTCACTGTGTGGAGGAAAAATAACACATATAATATAATAAACAGAATCTGTACTGGTTATAACTGACATTTAAACTTGCAAGCAGAGAGCTTTGCTTATCATTTAAACTTCCCGTGACGTAAGTTATATTTAAAAATCAGCAATCCTCATGAATTAGGAACACGTGCGTATTCCGTCACCATTCATGAGGCTCGATTCTAGAGTTTATACGTTAGTTTAGAAAAATACACTCGACTGAGTATTAGCGGTGAAATTAAATTCATAAATAGCTACAATTGCCGTTATAAGCTAGAAATTTTAATTTTATTCTGCTTTCCACTGAATGCTTCCCTAGAAAATATAATAGCCTACCACTTTATTTCTCTTCTGCGCTAAAGAAATAGATTAAAATGAATTAAGCGATTTAACACTTTAACACTCACAAAATCTATATATCTATCATATTAATTACCTCAACCACAGAATTACAGGTAGTCGCACAACTTAAGAATAAAAATGCTGAAAATATTTCTGGAAGTCTAGAAGTTCGACAAATTGCCGAAACAAACTGAGATACTTCGCTAACAGCTATTCTGTTTACGAGCAACCTATCTACTGTGAGTCTATGAGCGAGAATGAAATTAAAGTTTCAAACTTGGCCAATATCTTTAAAATCGGACACAGGATCCTAATCTTATTTCGCCAAGCGAAATAGTCTCCCCTGTCCGTATAATCACCTTCGTCCGCTTATCGCCTGACGTAACAGCCATCAGTGGCCGAGGGCTTGCATGAGTTGCAAATCTCAGACCACCGTCTGCAGTGCGGAGTGGATTTTCACGCTAAGCCGGGTTTTTTTTTTTTTTTTTTTTTTTTGACGAAAAACCTCATGCGTTTACTGAAATGCAGACTCTCTGTCCACTTTCCATGTCCCTCGGGTGAATTTTCACGCCCCAGGCCAGAGACACTCAGACGAATGTCTAGCGAATGCTGTAAATTCACGCCTATCGTCCGACCAGCGTGACTGACATGTACGCAATACCACCCAGGTGCGATTCTCAGTTTTAGAGAAAGGAAAACAGGTAAAGTTTGCGAATTATATGAAAATAATATTCGCAAAACGAATGGATGAAAAATATACAGGAAAAAGGAAATACAGAGATAATAAAAGAGAGAATTCGGGTGAAAGAATAGGAAGAAGATGTAGGAAATTAAATGAATATAAACCCTACGTGACACTTGGCTAGGCGTGTTTCAGCCACCAAAGTGGTGGTTGATTACACTCAGCCTTGAGCAGACTTAAGGTGGCTAGACACACTGGCGACGAAACAGATTAAATTTAAGAGGGGTGGTTCCTAGCTTCCATTCCAAATCTCGAGACACGTACATTTTATAACAAGGAATATGAAACAAACAAAAACCTGCCATACAAGGCTCACGTATATACACAAATTCAGTCACTTCAAACTATACTTGTGTAAAAACCAAAGCGCAGGTCAAAAATTAACCAAATACATTGGAAGTACTCTTGGCCTCCAGAGCAGAGGGGTTGGTAGGAGATACAAAAGGCTGTCCAGGGAGTAAAGAAACCATGAGGGCCCCGGTTTAAGCATAGCGGACAGTTTTCGTTGTAGAGCGCGTCCGTTTCAAGTGTGAACAAGTTTCAACAGGAGATGGTTTGCACACACAAATGAAAATCCCAGAGAAAGCTAGCACGCAGGAAGGACAAAGTAGGAGTGAAAAAGGGTGGTATAGTCAGGTTTCTTAAGCCATGTCCATTTAAAAATTCCAAAACATGTTAATTGTACAGCATACAATAAATTACACTCATAAACTGTAGGTACAATGTGGGAAAGGTAAATTTTCAAAGTTGGACATTTCTGTACAGTCAAGTAAGATTTGATAAAAACATATTTTTTTTTGGGTTTTTGTTTCTTGTTTTTTTTTTTTTTTTTAATAACAGATGTGGTCTATTTCACATATAGGAAAAAAATACTCTTCATCATTTTAAATAAATGAAACCAAACATGGTCTGATATTACAAGTACTTATAACTATTACATAGTAGAAAAACCATCGCACGCACACACTCACAAATAAAAATCATAGGTATGGATGATTTCGTTCCGAAGATGTAAGGAAATCAGAACGTAGGCGCCCGGATATAAGATGGGTGGAATGGGGTGATAAGCCCCAGGTAGTAGAGTGGTCCTACGTGTTACGGACTGCTTTGTTCTCAGTCGTGTGCAAGTTCAATTTAAGGATGTAAAAGTTGAGCACACCCCTGAGTCGCCTTTCAAGAGGCAAGCACGCCCTGGTAAGAAAGAAAGACAGAAGTAAAAGTGGGAGTTTTGTAGCGTCTAGGCCACTCTCCTAAGACGGGGAAAGTAGAGGAATGTTGTTCCGATGTGCATTAAAATCAGGTGAAATTGACAGTGATTTTTGCAAAAATACCTGTAAAAGTATATGGGGATTAAAATGGCGGTATTTAAAAACTGCTAAATTGCTACAACTCCAAATCAAATATCTGTATTGTGACAGTAACATGAGCAGTTTTGTATGTGTATCGGGTGTTGATCTTGGGAGCGTGTTAAGAAAAATAGATCTATAAAAGTCTACGGGTTGTATCGGGTGTGAGGCGATCATATCTTGCAATGCTTTCCTCATGGGTGTGACTGTATTGCACCTGTAATAAATATGATCTTCAGTTTCCTGTATGCGTGTTTTGCACAGCTGCCAAACACGTACAGTGTCATTTCCTAAAGCCACGTTCACCATCACCAATGGCTTTACACGCGAGTCACGGAACAGACTGTCAGCAACAGTGTGGTGTGTCACACCAGTGAAAGGACATTGTTTAGCAAAAGATGAGTATTGTAAAACTCATTCCGGTGATTCTATGAGCAGTCAAGAACGATAGTCTATGATGATAAAAGTTACTAAAGTCCAGGATAGTTGAAGACTAGAGCTAAAACTTGTGTGGAAGACATGTTTCTTTGTGTAATTCAATTGGAAAATCCAAACTTATATTTTATTAAGTGATATACATAAATGTACAATCATCAGCTGTAAATATACTTATCCATTGAGCACCATCTTCAAACACTCACCATTCAATAACAAATTAGATTGAAGTAAATAAAGATGATATTTTAATTGTATTTAACAGCTTTATTCAATTACTTAAGTTGAAGTTGAGTTTTGTTGAATTATTATCACTTGGGGTCACACAGCAGGGTGGCGCAGTAAGGTCTGACTGTTCTGTTCAGTACCAGATACTTTCACAGCCGTGACTATCGAGTGATACCAGTGTACTTCTCTGTCACTGGGACCTCACACATTTTGGAGAGTAGTATCCTATTTCTTCTCCAACACTATCCTCACGCATCTAAAAACCCTTACGCTACAGTCTGTCCCTGACGAAGGCCTTGCGGCCGCAACGTAGGTTTTTTTCTTGTCCTTTCTCCTAGTAAGACGTATCACTATTTGAGGGAACAAAACCCTAAGAACACCTAATCATTAACAATAAAGAACAAAAGACCCTTTTATGACCTATTGATCGCAGCTATTCAACAGGTGCGTTTGACGCGCTTTGATGGTCTTGAAACTGGTCACTCGTGAAACTAGGGTAGTGTGCCGTTCAGTTGAAACCTGGATCAAATCCCTAAAGTTGGAATTACTTAATTAAGTTACTTTTCCGTTGTCTACTTTCTTTCTTCATGTCTTTCTAGGTAGTGTCCTTCATTTATCTAGTCATTATCTGTTTAGCAACTATTCCCAGGGATAAGACCATAATATTTCCCATTATACAAACACATGCCATAAATATTTATCATCATGATTATGGAGAACATAACTAATAGCACTTAACTCTTTGACTCTGGAACAACGCTCAGAGCGTTGGTCAGATCTGACACCCGTGCCAAAACAACTCTCTGAGCGTTGTTTTTTTTAGTATATCACGAATTAAAATTACGGCACAGGGTGGAAAATTATTGCGGAGTCAAAGAGTTAATGGAAGTACATTATTATTCAGCCATTTATCATCCATCAGCTTCTCAAGGAGCATAGCCTTTTAACAAACTTGCTCCCAGTCTTCTTGTCACGTGCCATCAGCTCAAGGTCTTTCCATGTCTGTCTCCAGTTCTCTTCTCCATATGTTCTTTGGTCTCTCTCTACCTCCCTTACCCAGTGGATTCCAGACCACGGACTGCCTGGTAATGCTAACATCATGTTTCCGCAGTGTTGTCTTGTCTTGTCTTTGATCCACCACCTGAGCGTTAGCTCTTGGTGACTTTGATGCCATAATGTGAAACTGTACGGTTCTGGTTAGTTGTTCAGATCTGCAGTATAGGGTATTTTCAATGGTTGGGTTCTTTGGCAGGAGTTGTTGTCTCATCTCTTTTAGTGCTGGGCAGAGCAACAGGTGATATTCCACTGTTTCATATGGGTGTTGGCAGCGTCTACAGTTTGGGCTATTTTCTGGGTCGATTCTATTTCTGTGAGAGTTAAGTAAGCAGTGTCCTGTCCGTAATCTGAAAATTTGCGTTTGGTCTTGGCGTCCAAGCTGATTTAAAGCATCTTTCTTAGATGGTGCTGGTAGATGCTTGAAGAGCCGTCTTCCTGTTTCTGACATTGCCCAGGTGTTTAGCCAGTTCTCTTTGCAGTTGTTTTTAACTATTTGTTTTGCTGTAGTAATATTGACTGGCTGGTCAGGTTGTAGCATTGAGGATCCTCTTTTCGCTAGTGTGTCTGTCACTTCATTTAAGGGAATGTCTACAAGTCCCGGTATCCACTGCATGAAGATGTCAATCCCATATATGTCTTTGAGCTTGTGACACATTTCTATGATTTTTTTAGTAGTGTCTGTTGAGCTTATTCTCCAGTTCTGTATGGCCCTAAGGGCAGCCTGTGAATCTGAGAATATTACGATGTCGTTCGGCTGTGTATCGTTATTCTCAAAAAGCTCAAAGATCTTAAACAGGTTTTTTTTGGATGGTAGCAGTTTCTGCTTCATAGTTGGAGCAGTGGGCTCCACAAGGGCCTGCTATTTTGACTGGATCACCTTTGTTGGGGAGGGGGGGGGGGGGGGGGGATAATGATGGCTCCGTTTCCTCAGTATGTGTCATATACATCAAGAGAGTCGGTATATATATATATATATATATATATATATATATATATATTATATATATATATATATATATATATATATATATATATATATATATATATTTATAATATATATATATATATATATATATATATATATATAAAACAAGAACAGCTATGCTATGGACCCCCGAAGGAAAGCGAAAGAGAGGGCGACCAAAAACAACCTGGCGGAGAACTGTGGAGCTGAGATGCAAAAAATGAACCAGACCTGGGGCACTGTAGGAAGGATGGCCGCCGACCGAACAAAGTGGAAGCAATTTGTTGCTGCCATACAAGACGCCACGAGGCGTGATGGCCACTGACTGCTTTGACAATCTGCGGCTAAGGATCAAAGAAGAATATATATATATATACTGTTTTTAAAAAAAAACGCAACATTTTTGGTGTTACTTTTATAAAAGATATTCACGGGAGCCGCGCTGGTGTAATGGCTTCGGCGTTGTACTGGCGACCAGGTGTTCATGGTTCAAACCCGGGCGTCGGCGTTTGAAGAAATGTTTACGGCCGGAAATTTGACTGAATAGCCTGAACGGCTCCTGTGATAAACCCTCTGTGGATGGGAAGGAGCGAAGCTCCTGACCGGGTTGGAAGGAAAGTCCTCAGGTTCCCCAGCCTCGCAATGATATGTCATTGGGCCGAAGGGCTGAAAGCCCAAGTGCCGCTGGTTAAAAAAAAAAAAAAAAAAAATAAAAGATATTCGCTTATTGGACATCAGTCAACCTATCGACTGTGTCCACCTGGTCATTAACTTCTCGTGGTTACCTGAATTGTACTCACCTCATGATTCGTGAGGTCATGAAAGAGGTCAAGGTCAATACAACATTTTTGACAATAACCTCTGACCGTTTGATCTGAAATTCGACGAGCTGCTGACATTGACTGGACTGTGGAGGATGCAGATGCAAGTCGATTCCTGAGGTGACGCTGCCGTATGAAGCGGTATTCGGCAGGAGTTGTGACTCTGGGTCTTCCGCTGCGCGGCCGGTCTGCCACTGAGCCAGTTTCTTGAAATCGTCTCCAAAGGCGACAAATGGTGCTTCTAACCACATTAAATTGTCTGGCCACTACACTTTGTGACTGTCCAGTCTGTAAACGTCCAATGATAATGAGTCGTTGTTCTGTAGTGAGATGAGCCATACTTACGTATTGAATTTTCAACTGAATTTATTCGAGGAGCGTCAATCTTTTATAGGCATTCAATAATATGGTCAGAGAGTTTTGTGTTCAGTAAGTTTCACGGGATTCTCATAAACCTGTCACGAGTTATTGTCAAAAATGTTTTTTTGACCTTGACCTCTTTCCTGACCTCACGAATCATGAGGTGAGTACAATTCAGGTAACCATGAGAAGTTAAGGACCAGATGGACACAGTCGATAGGTTTACTGATGTCCAATCAGCGAATATCTTTTATAAAAGTAACACCAAAAATGTTGCGTTTCTTTTTTTGAACAGTATATATATATATTATATGTACACGTTACTATGTTATCTCTGTGTTTTCAAGTGTACAGATTTCTAAGTTGCCTGTTTTTTATTTATTTTTATTTTCACACATTTATATTGTGATAGGGTGGGCGAGAAGATGATGATGATGATGTATTGTGATGTGTGATCACTCTCTTGCTACACTCGCACCGACCCGAACAACAATAAAACTCTTGATTCTAGAGGCAGGGACTATATTTATTTTTACAGCCCATTCAGTGACAAAGCAAACATTAAACAAATAAACTAGCGAACATAACACCAAACCAAACAAACAAAACACCCAACAGTGCCCGATGCTAATCTGAAGAAGCAAACAAAGCACAGAATAGTTAAAATCATAATATAATACTGAATGAGAAACACCACGCTCTCACCTGTCAAACTGTCCTACGCCGCCACCTGACACACTCAACTATCACACACACACACACACTCATGTGTGTCATCCAATGCGACTAGTAAGGTGTTGTGCGTGGGGCTGGCAATCTCACCATGTAACACAGGTTGCTACAGGAACCACTACTGCAAGAGCACACACTCAGCTATCACACACACACACACACACATGCATGTCGTCCAAATGAGACTAGTAAGGTGTTGTGCGTGGGGCTGGCAATCTCACCATGTAACACAGGTTGCTACGGAAACCACTACTGCAAGAGCACACACTCAGCTATCACACACACACACTCATGCATGTCGTCCAATGAGACTAGTAAGGTGTTGTGCGTGGGGCTGGCAATCTCACCATGTAACACAGATTGCTACCGAAACACTACTGCCCCAGCATATGAATACTTAATATGGAGGCAAACCACACTGTTGGCCCCATGCTCCCTCAGGAGCGGAGAAGAGAAATATTTACCTTGAAGTGAACCCACGTGCTCTCACAACCATTCCTCACATAACCATAATTAAATAATCATAAAATGGACATAAAATAATATTCAACTGTATGTACAACAAATACTCTCAGTGATGAGAATAAGCTACTACCTCGTAACTGATCTATCTCAATCTTCGTTACTGCATTCTGAAGCATGTCGTATGTGACGACTGGTGCGACTGAGAATCTCATCACACGAAACACATCGTTACCGAAACAAATCACTGCCATAGCATAAAAATGCTTCTTGTCGGCTTGTGATAGACACCAGCCACATTGGTGTTTCCATGCTCCGCCGGGAGCAACCAGAGAAACACATGTCTCAACAAAGGAGTGGCCTCGCGCTCTCCAGAAATCTAAATACATATTCTCACCTCACAGTAACCCATTAAATATATACAGTAGAATTATGATAAGTAGGCTATCGTGAAATACACTCAATTACTTTTACATTAGAAAAATAAAATATAATTATTCTCGACTTAAACCAAACTGGAACTAAATACACAACGTGTCACATGGCGTAACATTATAGGTTTACCACGCGGGGCGTGTTATTCGCCGCTTTTTATACAGTCCTCGCCACGTGGCTACAATCTTGCTATTGTTAATCTTATCTACATTCCCGTGAAATAGCTTCATACTATATCTGCCTTTCTGATAACATTTCTGTCCAGTTTCATGTATAAAATACTCTCCTACTAAATTTGCCCGGTCTGATGGATGAAATACTTGATACTAAATTCTCACATCTGGATTTAGGCTTTGCGTGCCTAATAAAACCTATCAAACATTATTTTCACTCATCTATCATTCTTCAAGACTAAATCATAATGTCCTAAAAAGACATTTCCTTTGGAAACACATCTATCTATTTCACTAAACATTAAAACAGACTCGTGCTGAATATAATTCTAGAATTATATAAAATTAATTCTAATTTAAATTAACTCACGTGCTCAATGCATTTACAGTTTGGCTCTGTCGTCTGTTCTCTCTGGCGGCTGATACTAGGAAAGGTCCGCTGGTAGCTCGCTATCTCTTTTTATAGGCACTAGGCTAATCACTCACTTTACTGCGCTAGGCGTATTAATCTTGACTACTTAAATATCACACGCGATTATCGCTTAGGAATAGCGAAAACACAAATAAAACCTACAGCTATTTAATATAACACAATTCTACACCACAACTTAATTTAAATGCATTATTATGGCATTTTCATCAATCTTCTACTTCAGATTTTTCACAACCCAGGCTCGCGCCGTCACGTGATCTGACAGTCACGTGGGCCGACCGAAAATATATGGGCGACAAACATGCCTTGAACTGAAGTGGGGGTGGGGCCTCAGGGGTGTCTTCCCGGCCCATCACAATATGTTCCCTGTGTTTTTTGTGTGCACACATTTCTATGTTCCCTGTGTTTTCATGTTTAAACATTTATATATTCCCTGTGTTTTTCTGTGCACACATTTCTATGTTCCCTGTGCTTTTGTGTGTTCTGTGAATAAAGTATATTTTATTCAACGATACATTTTACTTGTCAGAACTGACACCCGTCCCCTAGAAATAATATTGAATAATGACTTACAATTATCACACAAGTGAAGGTACAACAACTTGCATTTTTATTGTTATCAAATGCACTAAAAACAGAAAATAATGTTCAATACATTGTATGGCAAATAATACAATTAGATGGCCAATTATCATAAATCAGTAATTCATCCTGCTGGTCGCAAATATATATTTTTATAGTCCGATGTGACTCGAGAGCATAAGCAAGAAGTCAGGGAACCGAGGGGTTAGTAGATCAGCAGACACGCAGGTTTGACATGAATACTTTATTGCCTAATAGAAAACAACATGTCAAAATGGCGACTGAAACCAGAACAACAGCGGAGCGACTGAAAGGCCTCACAAACTCAACAATGACGACACCAACTGAAGCGAGATAGCACAATCAGGGGGAATAAATAAAATAAAAAATAAATAAGAGTTGTTGCCTCGTTTTGATGAGCCGCGTCCCGTTGAACTTAGACACATGGTACGTCGGTTATATTAGAGCGCATGATCAATGTATAAAAGACCTTGTGGTTTAGGATTTATTTTAACATTGACAAAATAATACATAACAGCACATTATATTTATAAAAATATCACACAACATAGAAAGACGCTCCGGGAAGGGGGGGGGGGGGGGGGGAGGGGGGGGGAGTCTGATTAGACAAAGAAAGAATAGATCCACTGCTCCATCAAGCATGTCGTAGAAGGCTATTAATATGACATTATGTAGGGGGAACTGGCAAACGTATCATGCTAAACAAATTGATAGTGAAACAAACGCTGCAAGAGAAGGTTAATGTTTTGTGCAGACTTTTCGCAAGGAGATCAGCTGTACTGGTGGATATAAGCTCAGTAGGTGTCGCTAAGGAAAATGATGATGATGTAGAAAGGCGTCCTCATACAACCAACAGATCCATACTTATTGTTAATGGTTGAAGGGACATGCTACGCAGAAACGTTGCGAACAACAAAGAGAAAAAATAAATTGATTTTAATTTTCAAGCGTTTTATTTTTCAATACTGTTGTACCCCAGGCGTGGTCGATATTGAACTCTGACCTCCACCACTGTGTTCAGCACTACACCAAAGATAAGTAGTCCACCAGCTATGTACAACTTAATGTTCTCACAAAGAGCAGCACTGTACAGGTATGCTACCGTTTTGCCCAAGGATATAAACAGTCTTAAGTTGGCGAAGGCTGCCTCCTGGTTGTCATGGAAGACGGAACCAATCAACGCTGTCAATAGAAATAAATGTATGACGGTTAAGAGGTTATCACATTTTGGTTATATAATACTGAAGATGGCAGATGCGAAACAGAATTGAAGAAGAGACTCGGAATGGCCAAAGCTATATTGAACAACATGAGACATCTAAACAACATGAGACATCTAAACAACATGAGACATCTAAACAACATGAGACATCTAAACAACATGAGACATCTAAACAACATGAGATATCTAAACAACATGAGACATCTAAACAACATGAGACATCTAAACAACATGAGACATCTAAACAACTACCTCACAAATTTAAACATAGGAATTATCAAATGCTATATATATATATATATATATATATATATGTATATATATTTACATTCTTCATTACTGTGTGTGTAGGTCATCATCATCACCGTCAAAGAGTAACGTTCAACATTATCACGTGTTACAAACTCGCCATCGCCATTTATAATCATCATTACCCGTCAGCTTCCCGAGGATCATAGGCCTTCAACAAACTTATATTAAGCCTTTCTGTCCAGTGTCATCAGCTCAAGGCCTTTCTGTCCTGTGTCATCAGCTCAAGGCCTTTCTGTCCTGTGTCATCAGCTCAAGGCCTTTCTGTCCTGTGTCATCAGCTCTAGGCCTTTCTGTCCTGTGTCATCAGCTCAAGGCCTTTCTGTCTTGTGTCATCAGCTCAAGGCCTTTCTGTCTTGTGTCATCAGCTCAAGGCCTTTCTGTCCTGTGTCATCAGCTCAAGGCCTTTCTGTCCTGTGTCATCAGCTCAAGGCCTTTCTGTCCTGTGTCATCAGCTCAAGGCCTT
Source organism: Oreohelix idahoensis (assembly GCA_024509875.1). Lineage (NCBI taxonomy): Eukaryota > Metazoa > Mollusca > Gastropoda > Stylommatophora > Oreohelicidae > Oreohelix > Oreohelix idahoensis. Next base: position 228,597 of record JAMPIV010009111.1, read on the forward strand.
TCTGTCCTGTGTCATCAGCTCAAGGTTTTTCTATGTCTTTTTTATGCCCTTCATGTTTGTCTCCAGCTCTTTGTTCCACCTGTTCCTTGATCTCTCTCTACCGCTCTTATCATGCATGGAGGCATATCTGGAGTCATCTTTATATGAACACCAACTATGCACAATGCTACAGTATAATTACGTGGAGGTGAACCTATGTCTGTGAGGCTAATTACATCCTCGTTGACTTTTGAAATCATCCACACACTTCCAGGGATTCCTCCTGTGGTGAAGCTTGTTGAGAACCCAGCATTGCACACTAAGCTTGGAGAAGTCACTTGAACTCCAGGCTTAGACCAGGTCGACTGCATGTAGGAGGATCTCACTTTGGACCCTTTGATAGGCAGGGGGAGCTGAGAAGTGGCTCTGTGCAGGACGTGACAATTCCTTGGGAGAGCCCAGAACCAGAGCACAGCATTTTAGCTCTGCATAGTTGGAGAACCCCCTTGGATGGCGGGGAATGCACAGTATGCCACACACTTCTTACTGCTAGCTTGGGACCGGATGTGACAGTCCTTTAAATGGAAGCAGGGCTGGAGAAACTGGAACTCATGACTTCAGCTCAACAAGTTTCGGAATGGCAGGAAAGCCACAGGAACAGCCTATATCTACAGTGTAGATAATAAAAAGGAGTTTTCATCAAAGTATTGGCTGCAAAAGAGCAGAGAAGCTCAGCAGCCCTAGTTAAACAACAACAACAACCTCTCGTATCCTGGAGATTCTAGAACAAGGCCTGATTGCCTGGTAATGCTGTCAACAGGTCTCCTCAGTGGGTGACCTATCCATCTCCAGCATCACCACTACTATTACTGGCAACAACAACAACATCAAAATGGAGCAGAGATCATTAGCAACAATACAAAGATTATAACATATATCACGAGATAAAGGTATAACAGACGGTATCAAAAACTCCATTGTATTAAATTATCGACAACACCACACAACTAACAAGACACAAAATACGTCAGCACACAACCACCAAGATGTAGAAGAAATCACCACAGGCAGCATCAAAATTACAACATGCTCTAACACATACATCATCAAGATTACATCATTCATAAAATTTGACATATTATATCGCTACAATGCTACCCAGATATAATCGCCATCACGTGAGAGATCATCAACATTTTAATCATCAACTAGAAGAAAGTCAATATTTAAACATCCATCATTAGCAGTACTATATCAATACCGAGATGAATGTCTCTTTTCTTAACACCTTGACGAGAATGAAGCTAACAAAACTGTTGGTCCCCGTGACAAAAAATAAACTGTGCCAAAACATCAATCTGCCCATGCTGTTGTGCTGTTTGGAGCAATTTATCTTAAATCATGGGGGTGTCAGTCTGAGGAGTAATCTCCATGTAATCGTTTCTTTTGGCAGGTTTATTTCGATTAGTGGGTATATTCGTTCTTTGCCTCATCAGAGACCAACAGAATTAACTTGGATATTAATATCATACTTGTTATCAAAATTAAAACGAACAGAAATATACATTTAATCAGATTAAATCTTCTTAGTCACTTTTTTTCCCCAAAGTTTATAAAAAAAAACGTCCCGTAAATCTAGTTTGTTTCATTCTCATTTGAAATGCCTGTGTACGAGCTATTTTTAGGTGTCTCATGATTTCACGCAACGTGGAGAGTGCACGATCAGGTTACCACTGTTTGTGACAGGAATTATGAACGTTCTTTCATAATTAATAAGAATGTTTTAAAGCACAATAAAGTCTGAACAAAATGTTTTAAAGCACAATAAACTTTGAGCAATTAGTACCAACATCTGTTACGTATAATATAGTGTCATTGTTTGAATATGATTTGCAGACTGAGAATGAAATGTCTTAATTTATTTAATAATCAGTAAAGAGAACAGGCCAATGGAAGATGTTGTGTTTCGAAAGTGTATATATGTCTTCTAGTTTGTTTGTTTTATTTTTTTTTGTTTTTTGCTTCTTTTTTCTGTATTTTTGTTACACATCGTGCAATAAGCAATAGGTCCCGTGCAGTTCCAGATGGTGTCTCGTGATATACATAAAAAATAGTGTCGTAAATTTTTTAAAGATAGGTCAGAAGATATTTATGGTCCCGTCTGAGCAGAGGTGATAGTGGTAAAATATGTGAGAATAAATGTGTAAGAAATAGATATTTCACGAGGGAATAGTGTAAGAGGAAGATCAGTCTCTGGAGTGAGTAGTTTCTCTAGTCCAGCCTATCTGTACGACTATATTTTAATCAGACGACCTTTCTCTCCCTATATGAAATATAAGTTACACTACACACGCCCACGCACACACAATTATGTGACAACAATACGCACAAACGTGCAAAACTATGGATAAGTGGGTATGGGTCTGACCGACACACTAAGGTAAGTTTTGTTTAGTTTATTATCACTTAAACTTTAAAACATCAAAACATATATATCAAATATAATCATGTTTACAGACATAGGAAAATAACCCAATATGTGCCCCCCCCCCCCCCACCCCCCTGTTGAGAAAAGATCCCAAAAGAAATTAATAACCCAAAGGTCAAAGATTAACACTAGGGTATAGAGAATAAACAGTAAAGAGAAGAACAATGTTCCTACTTAAGCTATCCATTAAAATACTCAGGTTAGCGACATAAAAAAAAGAAGTGAATACAATGATTGTAACAAAGGAAAATATTTTCTCTCTCTCTCTCTCTCTCTCTCTGTGTCACTCACTCTGTCATCTGTGGTCACAAAAAATCTTGCTTACCTAATAATTGGCGTAGGTATCCCTTAAAAAATTACATTAGTATGTACCTATAGTGTCAGGTGGGCTGCCCAAATCTGGCCCCAGACCAGCCTTGGCATCAAATAATAATTTCCAGATGGTCGCCAAAGTTGGTGGGTTAATTTTTCCTGGATGAGCCCTGTACCACCGTGTTACCTCTCACTTTGCTCACAGGCTTGTAAATCATCGCTGTGCGCAACGGAGCAGAACGCGAAAACGCTTCGAGTGTGAAAGCGTGCGAGTGGTGGAATGTGTGTGACACAGGTATTTAGTTTATGACGTGGACAGGATCTGCTGCGGTGGGGGGGGGGGGGGGGGGGGGATGAAGGTTATCGTTAGGACAGTGGAGTTTGGCTTGGGTTTTCAAAGTGTACGGATTTTTATGTGAGAGCGACAGACCAGTGTTTATTTTTATAAAATATTTCAGAGTCAGGATAATTGACTCAATTCATTATGATGTGTGCCTGATTGTATGTGGCTTAAGGAGATGGACAGTAAGTGATTTGAATAAATACGGATTTGTAAAGTATGAAGGCGTCGTAGACGATACATAGACATTCTGACTTTAAACCGACACAACGACATTATTGCTTATGTCTGCTACTGAACACATTTGTATTTCTGATGTACCGTCAGATCATCATATGCTCTCAAAAGAAGTGAAGTACACTTCTGTTGTATTGTGACATATTAAATGTGATAAAACATACAACAAGCTGATGATCAAGATTATTCAAGTTGGCCATTCCTTACGTTACTGTTTAGACTGCTGTATATTATATCAAAATACCTTACAAGACCAGTGCAGCACATTAATATACTCGTTACCCAATAGCCTTCAATAAGTATAAGGTAACAGTATAAATTGGTGGCCAGTATACACGGGATTTCGTTCTACCCACAAGATTTTATCAAAACGATACTACTGTCCCTAGCCACATCTATGAATTTTCTGAATAGAAATTTCTGCGCAACTTATGCCAACCAACCTTCTTCAAACTAATGCCGGCGAGAAGAAACTCAAAGAGTAAACAGCACACTTCAATCATAATATTAGCTGAACTTTACCAATAGAAGTTCATATTTTCTTCATCAACGTCTTTGAGAAGGAAGTTATCATCACTCGACGCAGTTCCAGGTTGGATTCGTCAAGAAAAATTAAAGTAATCAAACCAAATTTCGGCAGCCAAAACGAAGCTCATTCATTCAACCAGCAAAACAAGATGGCTAGTTCTACATGCGGGAGCAGTCTGCATCGATGAAATTTTGCTCTACCTATTACATATGTTGGAGGCAATAATACTGTCAAAAAGATAAGTGGACTAGTTTGTTGTAGCCTTAGTCTTACACAATTCTATAGTAGAGTTTTTTGGTTGGAAGGGAGGACGGTGTGAGACCTTGATAAGCAGAATTACATCTCATCTTCGGACGGGTCTGCAATCAAGGGTGTCAGTAGGGAAATTTATGTAATATTTTCTCAAAGAGGCCCGGCTCAAAATGCTGTGTGGAAAGCGCTCTGTGTGAATATACTATATTTACTTTATGTTATAGATGTGCTGTCATGTTTTTTCACTGTTGTTTGTATTTGTCGGTTGTTTTTATTTTATTTAGTTTTTCTGCATTTTTGTACGTCTACTGTCGGTCTTCTCTAGCTATCATTATGTTGATATATGGATTTTACGTTGTAAATTCGTCTTGTTTAGTCTAACCTTATAGTGTAAACATACATTTCAAACATTATTTTTTTTCTACACCTTAGTATTTTCTTCTGTTGCTACACTATTGTACTACGTGTTCTGTCTTATAGTGTACGACACTATTGTTTTGTTTGCATTGATTATTTGCTAAGTCACATTTGCAGAGTACTGAATTTTAACGAATTGGCATTGGTGCTGTTTATCGCTCATCAGTACCCATATTCATATTCAGACTAAGTAACTTTTAAATATATATATATATATATATATATATATATATATATATATATATATATATATATATATATATATATATATATATACTTAAACTTACATAATGTCTAGTCTGGAGCATTTTATCCAGCTAGGTAAAGATGTGGGAATGCAAGGCCAGGAGCTTAAAGAGTTTGCCATGGAGCAACTGGAAAGAGAAGAAACGAAACTATAAAGGGATGAGAGAGCAAGAATGAGAGAGATCGAAAAAGATGAACGAATTCAGTTAGAAAAAATAGCAGAAAAGAAAAGACAAGAAGAATTTGAAGAAAAGAAAAGACAAGATGAAATGGCAGAAAAGAAAAGACAAGATGAGATAGATTTAAAGGCTAGGAAAGCCCAATTTCTGCATGAAGAAAAAATGGCTTCTCTAGAGTTGGATAGACTCAAATTTAGAAGCCTTATGAGGCAGCAAAAACATTACTTTTAAGAAAGTATCAATTAGACGAGAATGGGTACAGGCTAAGATTTAAAAAAACTCACACCGAAAGCAACAAGGACTTTAGTGAGTTCATTTCAACTATAAAGTTATGCTTCAATCGTTGGATTGAGTTGGCAAAAATCAAACATACATATGAGGATTTGATGGACCTTATTTTGAGAGACTAAGTACTTCCCTCCATTAGCCATGATTTTTTGGCCTATTTACATGAACGGAAGCCAGAATCGTTACAATCCCTTGAGTTGTTAGGGCGTCAATTTATGACGGCACACCCAGGGAAGGGTGTGAACAACTCTGCCATTAAAGAGGCATTACCTCTTGCATCAGCTCATTCGGTGCAGATAAACAACCCTAGAGCTCGATCGCAAAGTACGGATCGAAATTTAGGCAGGAATAATGACCGAAATAGTGGATCTTTCCGAGGACGGTTCAATTTTGGCAATCAACCTTATCACAATCAGAGAAACTTCCAACGATATTTTGATGGAAGTAGACCATCACAGGGCTGCTTTCAATCTAACAGAGGATGGCGTAGATCTGATAATACCTACATGAACAGAGGAGACAGATCCTATTATACAAAGAACGACCAAAACTCTCCTCCATCTCAACACTGTCCAGGTTGTCGTGTCCTCAGCATTCTAATAATCCTCAGAATGGTAGAGAGAGTCAGAATTATTACCGGGGTAATAACAACTTTAATTGCTCGCGGAGCGTGGATCAAAATAACTCAAACTGGAGTCATAATAGTAACACAGGAGCAGTTAATCCCAATGGGGAAAACACAAATATAGCAAATGCGTGTGCGGCTGATTTATTTAATCCATCAAATTGTTCAGAATGCAGCACTCTGTTTCAGCCGGATGTGGTCTCCAGACTTTCCTGCGGTCATCCTGTGCCCGCGTTGTTACCTGCATTAGTCTCTCATGATGGGAAAGGCTCACTAATGTTTAACAGCGGTTTTTTAAATAATCAACTAGTTTCAGTCTTGCGTGATACAGATTGCACAACTGTTGGGGTACGCAAATCTTTGGTAGACCCATCTTGCTGCACCGGGGAGAACGTAAAATGTGTCCTATTTGGGGGCACGGTGGAATTCTATCCTGTGGCCATTGTGCACATTGGTACTCCATTTTTCTCAGGTCAAGTTAAAGCATGTTTATTACAGGAATCATTGCTGACATAATCATGGGCAATATTGTGGGTATAAAAGCGTGTTCACTCCAAGATATAGAAATCTGGGAACGTCAGCATATAGTACACGCTAATATGGTCATTACAAGAGCACAGGCACAGGCTCAAGAGGAAGAAGAAATGACTAACAATCAGGACAAGGAGGACGATCAACATCTTGTGTTGATGTTAACGAAAACATCATTTATTGATATGCAGAAGAATGACAATTCTTTGAAAAGATTTTTCAAATTGGTAAAATCAGATGATGCTGATTGCTCAGAAAGGTCACAACCTTGATATACAATTAAAAATGGCATATTAATTCGTAATGCTAGAGATGCTACATCGGTACAGCAGCAAATTATGGTACCAACCAATGTTCGACTTTACATTCTCAGACATGCGCATGATACAAACTGTGCAGGCCACATGGGCTTTGCTAGGACGAAATATAGAGTCTTACGGCATTTTTATTGGCCTGGAGTAGTCAGGGATGTCAAATTATTTTGTCGTTCGTGCAAGACATGCCAACAAGTGGCTACAAAGGGTACTTACCATAATGCACCTATACAGGCTGCGGATATTTCGGTGCGACCATTCGAAAAAATGGCCATAGACTTAATAGGTCCACTGTCAGTTCCGTCAGCCAGAGGTCATAGATATGTCCTCACCTGTATTGATATGTGCACCAGGTGGCCGGAAGCAATACCTCTTAAACATATTGCTACAACCGATGTGGCTGATGCACTATTCCTCATTTTTACGAGAGTGGGGTTCACTGACAACATTTTATCAGATAGGGGAACACAGTTTGTGTCAGATGTCATGTCGCATGTCATGAAACTATGTAATATTGATAGATCTCTTAGTTCTGTTTATCATCCTATGTCCAATGGCATGGTAGTACGTCTAAATAAAACGCTAAAACAACTACTGGGGAAGGTGACCACGACGTATCCACAAGACTGGGATAGAGTGCTCCCAGCAGTGCTGTTCGCTTATCGGGAAGTCTCAAACGAACACACTGGGTTCTCGCCTTTTGAGCTCATGTATGGTGCTTCACCACGAGGACCTATGTCGATAATAAAACAATTACTTAAAGGTTCGGAGATGACTCAGGAATGCCAGTCATCCTATGAGTATGTGGTGAATCTACGAAAGACACTTATAGACGCTTGTCAAAAAGCGACTGATTTATCTGAAAAGGCAAAAGAAAAAGCTAGATCTCTTCAAAACCGTTGGAAAAATTTAAGGAAATTACTTCCTGGAGACAAAGCTTACATCCTGCTACCAACGAGAGAGAATAGCCTTCTCATTTCGTGGAGTGGTCAATATGAAATTATTTCAAAATTGACAGATGTTGATTACATTCTTGACGTGAAAGGCAAGAATAAAACTTTTCACATCAACATGCTCAAACAATTCCATGATAGACCTGAATATCTCAATCCTATCTTAGATGCTGTTAATGAAGTCTCCACTGATCATCCTACATCTTACTCTTCATTATCAGTGATTCAAAAAGAACCCACTTCTTTTCATGATGTACCTTTGCAACTTCCTGTCATGTCTCTTTATCCGACAGAATCATGGGTAAATGTATCTATTTGTCTTGATCTATACAGCGAACAACAATCTCAAATTCTTTCTATTCTAGAGTCATATCAGCATGTGCCCGCGTCAGTTGAATGCGGCACTAGTAGTTATATTGATTTTATGTAGTCAGAGTTAATCCTTCATATGTTGTGGTGGTTCAAGTGATAACTGGCGTTCCGCCAGAGATCGTAATACTTGACCTTTTGTTATTTTTTTCAACCCAGGAATGTTCTTCCCTTTGAGTTTGGTGATAAGCAAAACAGTTTCAGCACAACAACTTATATCCGAAAGAAATTACTGTAAATTTCCACAAACAGCAATGTAGAAAAATTCAATTAGAGTTTATTGATGTAATTAGACAAACACTGTAAATTTCACAATGATGATTGGTTATCCGATATGAAAAAAATATGTAATCCAACTGAATAATTTAGGTACATCCAGATAGAAATAATATATGTATATCCACAAGAAATAATTTACTGATTTGTTTACTCAAAAACTTGTCTTGGTATCCTCAAAGACGAAGTTCTCCTAACGCTATTTGTAAAAATCCTCTAGTCTAAAATCATGGTATCCTTGGAATCATAAGTCCTGAAATCGCTGCCTATCGCCCACAACTCTTCTATTTATACTATTTCTTCTTTTTTTCCCGCCTTTTTCCACACGACCCGTCCTTTTTTCACACGACACAATAATTAACATTTGCACTCCTATCCTCAGCTTTTCGACCTTTTTGCACACGTCAATCTGTTATTTCGACTTTATTTTCACATGTGTGATCTTTTCCAACTTAACAATAGGATTTTAAAAAAAACCAGATCACACAAACATTCATTTCCCACTTTCGCGCTTATAAAACCCATTCATTATTATCTGGGACTGACCTACGTTCGCCCTGTCAGAGCAGTAACTGCCAACTGAACTCTGAATGAACGCTGCGTTTTGTGTAAAAACGTCTTATTTGCTTTTAAGGTCTGTCACTCTTACGTGTAGCATCTTCTAGCACATATAAACGCTGTCGTGGAATATTCTAATCCACATATATAAATTATTAGGTAAATATGAAGCCTAACAAATAAAATTAATAAAGAAAAGAGCAATGGTAAATAACAGTGCTGTCACAAAGAAGGTACTCGAAATTCCCCTTGTTTTCTGCTTCGTCTGCAAATTGTAACGCTTTCACGTTGATAGTAAAAGCTTACTGTATTATACCCGCTTTCTTCAATGAAACGTGTGCTGTATTTCTGGGAAAAACATTGAGAGGCAGACTGCGTAATGACCTAAATTAATCCTAACATTAATTATACTGCGTTACCAAAACGAACGAACAGATGGACTAAAGGATAAAGAGAGAAGGGAGGGCTGAAAATCAGGAACGCATGCAACACGCTTCGCGCGATACACAAATGCTGCCATCACATGTGTAAGACTACATGCACTAACTTTTTTTCAGACGGACAGTGATAAATTCACTACCCTTCCCAGAGTTAGGTTTTAAAATCATAAAAAACGCTTATTAGGAAAGATAACAATAGATGGGTTTACGGTTGAAAACATAACAGTACCCAGACAGCACATCTTCGAAACAGGAGGTAGAAAATACATATTTTGAACGCAGCCACGTAGCTCTTTTAAATTTGGATATTTGGGTTCCTTAGGGCTTGCTGACAAAGAATATGTAAAACGTTACGCAAATAGTCCAGGAATTAATAAATTATAACCAAAATAAAATAGTGGGGATGCCTGACAACATAAAATCATTTCTGCTCATAAAATTTTTTATAACGTGTTTGAAAAAACCTTACGTGACATAAATAGCCTACCCTGTAAACTCCAAATTGATTGGAGCGCAACAAATGAAAGACTAACCACGATTGGTCGGACTATAAATACTATCTTTCGTTGTTAGGGGAGACGTGAAAAGGTAACATTTTTTTCAAACACTTGTCGAAACGTGGCCTCATTGGCTAGACTCGCTGATATACTCACTTAGGAGCGTTAGTTCGAGACCACTAGTGCAAATAATCTTGATAAAGCAACAGTGCGTTGAAGCCAGCTCATAATTGTGTTAAATAAAAGCCTGGAACATAAGCAGATGGGAATTTGTGCCAGTAATTGTGCCAGAATTCATTGCTAATCAACGTATCTGTGTTTATTTCCATGAAATTGTGGTAAGCTTGAACCATTCAGTATCTTTTAATGAAAATTGAATGTAAATTGTTAATTTATGCCTGTATATATATGTGTAGTTCAGTGGCAAACAGGAGATAAAGCCTATAATGCTCCAGCCTGAACAGAGGGTGTCGGAGGGAAGTAAAACGGCATGGAATGGCCAAATAGTACACTGACACCTGGATGATTGATTAGACAGAAATAATGCTGGAAGTGCAGAGGCGTGGTAACCATTAAGGAGGTAAATACTGGTATAAAGTATTTCAGATGAAGCTGACAGTTGGCCTAACGCTCTGAACTCAATGTTTGTGTTGTATTGTGCTCAGTGTAGAACTAGAGTATCAATTAGTTATGAAGTAGAAGGTACATCCTTCTTGTTTTCAGGGACCGTGGTCTTGATGGTACTGAGCAGCACCTGGTCAGAGCTTTGCTGAATCCAGAGTCGGACAGCATACTCCTTGGTCCATTTAGCTATCAGTGAGGTGTCTCCAGAGCCCAGAGGAGAATTCGAGCAGAGGAGTCCTTTCCTGCCGCCATCACTCAAGATAAGCTGATTTGGCCAGCTGAGCTCAACATTATGTCCCCTCATCTTGAAATGACTTTGTAAAAATAACATTCAGAGGGGAATTTAATTGTCTTAATATCAGGAACTGTGAACATCTCCAATACTAGTCCCAAAAGACAAACTATTGAAGTCATGATGACAAATACCAACAGAGCTTGAACAAAACAAAACCAGTATTACCTCATATTACCACTACACAACTGACACACATAGGATATTTTAATAATATATGTCACTACAATATTCATATTGATAAAGTCTGTACATATACTTGTAATTAAAATTGATTGTGATTCCTGGTTCCTTTGTATTTGAATCAGGACACATATACCTTTATGATAACTATGAATACATATTGTTATTTGAAAAGTTATCAGTGACTCCTTAAGATATTCTCATAGAGTGTTATATGTATGTGAGTGTCACAGTGTTGTCAAGAGTAGTGGATTAAATTAAATTGTTTATCTGTCTGTTGTTGTGACTTACACTTCATCATACACATACCCTAGACACATAACGTAGTCATCACACTATTCCAGAATAATTCTGACTGAGATATATAGATATGTGGTAGCAAGTAAGGTTATCTATAATACACTACTCTTAATAGATATAGATACCTTCACAGCTGATCTCAGTCAGTACACTAAGTCCCCTATAAATATTTATAACATCCCACTTCACCACATATATTGGGGTCTCGCTCTTGGGATTTTGAATCTTTCCCTATTAAAAATATTGGGGGTAATTCACTTCAGGGAATATAAGAATTAAAAGGTATCCTTGGGTGGAATTAAATAAGGTTGAGCTCACGGTGCCTGTGTTGTCCATTAGATATATTTAGAGATTAAATTGTTGGTTAGACATTGTAGAAATTTACCTGATAGACAATGGCGGACCTGGCCAAGTTTCGATCTGCTGCTGTTCAGACGGCAAAAGAGTTAGGATTAGATGGGCAAGTTATGGTTGCCTATGTCACGACGGAATGTGACAAATTTATTGAACGCGAAGAAAGAAGATTAGAAAAAGAAGCCGAAAGAAGGTTAGAGGCTGAAAGGGAAATTAAGAAGTTACAGTTTGAAGCTGAGGCTGAGACTAAGAGGTTGCAGATTGAGGCTGACAAAGAGGCTAAGAAATTGGAAGCAGAAAGAGAAGACAAAAGATTAGCTGCAGAAAGAGAAGCCGAGGAAAGAAGACAGGCTGCAGAAAGAGAAGAGAAGAAATTAGCTGCAGAAAGGGAAGAGAAGAGATTAGCTGCAGAGAGGGAAGCAGAAAAGGAGGAGAAAAGATTACAAAGGGAACATGAATTACGACTAAGGGAGTTTGAGTTTCAAGGCCATGCTCCTGAAAATGGTGCCAGTCCCTTTGCCTCTGATGCTACGGTTACTCAGGGAGCCTCAACCTCAGCTATGAACTTTCATTTAGATCATTTTGTTGAGAAAGACGATGATATTGAGAGCTATATAAATAGATATGAACTATTAGCTACCACGTATGGGTTAGAGAGAGAAAGGTGGAGCTTAAAGTTATCTCAGGGACTTCGTGGGGCAGCTTATGAAGTTTTTGCAAAAATGAGCAGAGGTGATCAGGAAAATTATGACATGCTAAAGCAGGCTCTTTTGTTAAGGTATGAAAAGAATGCAGAATTTTATAGGAAAAAATTTAGGAATGCTAAACTACTATCAGGTGAAACCTATCACCAGTTCTCTGCACGAATAGAGACATACTTGGAGAAATGGACTTCTCTGGGGAAAACCCAAGATCTTAAGGAAATGGTCCTTATAGAGCAATTAAGAGAGTCCATGGCTCCAGACCTGAGAAAGTTTCTCATGGAACAAGGTGCAGAGAGGCTGGGTGAGTTGCTAAATGTTGCTGAAAGGTATCAAGCAGCTCAAGCAGAGGTAACAGGTAATAAAAAGAAACAAGTGGATAACTTTAGGGCACCACAGAACTTTAATAAATTTGATCCTAGGGATCAAAACAAAAGTAAGCACCAATTTGATAGGCCACGGTATGAAAATAAAAATAAATTCCCACAATTCGATGAAAGGAAATATAATGAAAGAAAATCTTTCAACCAAGGAAAAAGGTGGTGTAAGAATTGTCAGATGGACAATCATGACACTGACCGTTGCAGAAGGAAACCTGTGTATATGGCAACCCTTCAGGTCAGGTCGACCTCAAGACAGGAGGAGGATATTATGTTAGATACCACTCCAGAAGAGATGAGGAAGGCACAGGCTGGGGATAAAACACTCAAGCCTTGTTTCAGAAAATTGTCAACTTGTCATACAACTCCAGGCAAGGGAGATTTTTACATGAAAAACAAGTTGATGTATAGGAAGACTGGAGCTAGATCCAAAGGTCAAGGACAGCTGGTACTTCCTAAAAGATATAGGGCAGACTTAATAAGGAGCCTACATGTGAAACCAGATGGGGACCATGAGAAGATAGGTACCATCATTCAAAAGGTGGCTCACAATTATTATTGGCCCAAAGCAAGATGGGACATTGAGAATTTTGTAGAAAGGTGTAGCATAGCACATGAGGGAACACCCACAAGTGGGAACATTGATCAGGACCTGGACACGCCACGGGGCAAAATTAGGCCTGACAATAAAAAGAAATATAGATTTGATAAAGTGGACCAAATGGAATGGGAAGCCCCTTTTCACGGACAAGCTTCACTTAACTGTTTTACAATGGCCACTATGCGGAGAGTGCAAAAAGATGTCTTACCCCAGGATAAGCCGAAAATCCCTCAATCGGACTTAAACAAACTGGAGGAAGAGGATGTAGGGAGGAAATCTCTCATCAAGAATTTTAAGTGGGGAGAAAGCCCCAAAAGAATTGGTAGCGGTCGTTTTGTGAATGATAATTCTGGGAGGAAAAATCATCACTATAAAGCTTCGAGTGGAAGAGACCATACCGGTGCATGGACAAATAGGTCCACACCATTAAAGGTCCACATGTAGCTATGTTAAGAACGTGGACTGATGAAAAGGCAGAGGAAAACATTACATCTTCATACCAATATGTGAATGAGCTGACCACTCGGTTAAAAACTGGCTGGAAACTTGCCAATGAAAATTTGAAACAAGCCAGGAAGAAACATGCTGCCTATTATAACAGGAAGGCGAAAGACAGAAATTTGGCTGTGGGAGAGAAAGTACTGCTTCTTTTGCCCGGGAGTCAGAATAAGTTACAAATTGGATGGCAGGGTCCATATACAGTTTTGGAGAAGGTATCTAGAACAAATTATAAGATAGATAAGAAGGGGAAAGAAAAAATCTATCATGTGAATCTCCTGAAGAAATATTTGGAAAGAGAACATCAGGAAGAGACACACTTGTTGACCTTGTCCATCGCCATGGAGATGAAAAAGGAACCACTTTCATCATTTGAATATCCATTACACCCCTGTGAGACAGCAGCACAGGTGAAAATCAGTACACATTTAACGAAAACTCAGAAAGAGAGAGTGCAACAGGTTCTAAATAATCATGCAGAGGTGTTAACAGACCGACCAGGACATACAAACCTATTGGAATATGATATGAAACTAATAGACTCCACACCTGTCTGTATGAAACCATATTCGATTCCGTTTGCTAAGGAGAAAGCTTTGAAGGAAGAGATAGACTATCTGTTGAAGGAAGGAATTATTTCGCACAGTGAATCTTCGTATAGTTCCGGTGTTGTACTCTTAAGGAAGCCCTCTGGAGAACATAGACTCTGTATAGATTACAGGAGACTGAATGCTATTACAGAAGGACAGGTGGATCCATTGCCGGATACAAATCAGCTGTTTGCCAGACTAAATAAAGCTAAATATTTCGCAAAAGTGGATCTGAGTAAAGGATACTATCAGATTCCAGTAAAGCCTGAGGTTAGACCATACCTAGCTTTTAGTACCTCAGAAGGACACTATGAGTTTAATAGATTGCCATTTGGATTGAAGAATGCGCCTAGTGTCTTCTCTAGAATGATGAGAAAATTATTGGATCCTCTGATTAATCCCTGTATAACAAATTTTATGGATGATATCCTTATAGCAACAGAAACATTTGAGGAACACATTGACTCTCTGAACATGCTGTTTGATCGACTTAGGGAGGCAAATTTAACAGCCCGTCCAACCAAATGTTGCGTTGGATGTAAAGAATTGGAATTTTTGGGACACACAGTTTATCAGGGAAACATGACCCCTGACCCAAAGAATTTAGAGAAACTACAGAAAGCCCCGAGACCACAAACCAAGAAGGACGTGAGATCCTTTGTCTCATTATGTGGTTTCTACCAGAAGTATATCAAAAACTTTAATTCCATATGTGCACCGTTAACTGAATTGACACGTAAAGGACATCCAGATCGCATTACATGGACACCACAATGTGAAATGACTTACCAAGAATTGAAGGAAAAGCTCACAAGTAAACCCATTTTAAAATTACCTGACTTAAGTCAAGAATTCATAGTAAGGACGGATGCAAGTAATATTGGGTTAGGTGCAACTCTACTACAGAAATCAGATGCATTGGATGGGGAATTAAGCCCAGTGGCATATGCTAGCAGAAAGTTGAATAAAGCTGAAATCAACTACTCTACTAGCGAAAAAGAATGTCTTGCAGTAATATGGGCGATAAAGAAATTCAATATTTATCTATATGGGAAGGCATTTAAGTTGCAAACAGACCACAAACCGTTATCGTTTCTAGCACAGGCTAGGCATGAGAACTCCAGGTTACTCCGATGGTCTTTACTTTTGGCTCCATATAATTTTAGCATTGAGTATATATCTGGAAAAACCAATTTGGGAGCGGATTTTTTAAGCCGCCATCCGTGTGATGAGAATCACCGTAAACCCCAGAAATAATAATAAATTTCTCTATGTGAATATAGAATAAAGGACTGACATATAATGTCTGTTTTAAGAGGGGAGGTGTCGTGGAATATTCTAATCCACATATATAAATTATTAGGTAAATATGAAGCCTAACAAATAAAATTAATAAAGAAAAGAGCAATGGTAAATAACAGTGCTGTCACAAAGAAGGTACTCGAAATCCCCTTGTTTTCTGCTTCGTCTGCAAATTGTAACGCTTTCACGTTGATAGTAAAAGCTTACTGTATTATACCCGCTTTCTTCAATGAAACGTGTGCTGTATTTCTTGGAAAAAACATTGAGAGGCAGACTGCGTAATGACCTAAATTAATCCTAACATTAATTATACTGCGTTACCAAAACGAACGAACAGATGGACTAAAGGATAAAGAGAGAAGGGAGGGCTGAAAATCAGGAACGCATGCAACACGCTTCGCGCGATACACAAATGCTGCCATCACGCGTGTAAGACTACATGCACTAACTTTTTTTCAGACGGACAGTGATAAATTCACTACCCTTCCCAGAGTTAGGTTTTAAAATCATAAAAAAACGCTTATTAGGAAAGATAACAATAGATGGGTTTACGGTTGAAAACATAACAGTACCCAGACAGCACATCTTCGAAACAGGAGGTAGAAAATACATATTTTGAACACAGCCACGTAGCTCTTTTAAATTTGGATATTTGGGTTCCTTAGGGCTTGCTGACAAAGAATATGTAAAACGTTACGCAAATAGTCCAGGAATTAATAAATTATAACCAAAATAAAATAGTGGGGATGCCTGACAACATAAAATCATTTCTGCTCATAAAAATTTTTATAACGTGTTTGAAAAAACCTTACGTGACATAAATAGCCTACCCTGTAAACTCCAAATTGATTGGAGCGCAACAAATGAAAGACTAACCACGATTGGTCGGACTATAAATACTATCTTTCGTTGTTAGGGGAGACGTGAAAAGGTAACATTTTTTTCAAACACTTGTCGAAACGTGGCCTCATTGGCTAGACTCGCTGATATACTCACTTAGGAGCGTTAGTTCGAGACCACTAGTGCAAATAATCTTGATAAAGCAACAGTGCGTTGAAGCCAGCTCATAATTGTGTTAAATAAAAGCCTGGAACATAAGCAGATGGGAATTTGTGCCAGTAATTGTGCCAGAATTCATTGCTAATCAACGTATCTGTGTTTATTTCCATGAAATTGTGGTAAGCTTGAACCATTCAGTATCTTTTAATGAAAATTGAATGTAAATTGTTAACTTATGCCTGTATATATATGTGTAGTTCAGTGGCAAACAGGAGATAAAGCCTATAATGCTCCAGCCTGAACAGAGGGTGTCGGAGGGAAGTAAAACGGCATGGAATGGCCAAATAGTACACTGACACCTGGATGATTGATTAGACAGAAATAATGCTGGAAGTGCAGAGGCGTGGTAACCATTAAGGAGGTAAATACTGGTATAAAGTATTTCAGATGAAGCTGACAGTTGGCCTAACGCTCTGAACTCAATGTTTGTGTTGTATTGTGCTCAGTGTAGAACTAGAGTATCAATTAGTTATGAAGTAGAAGGTACATCCTTCTTGTTTTCAGGGACCGTGGTCTTGATGGTACTGAGCAGCACCTGGTCAGAGCTTTGCTGAATCCAGAGTCGGACAGCATACTCCTTGGTCCATTTAGCTATCAGTGAGGTGTCTCCAGAGCCCAGAGGAGAATTCGAGCAGAGGAGTCCTTTCCTGCCGCCATCACTCAAGATAAGCTGATTTGGCCAGCTGAGCTCAACATTATGTCCCCTCATCTTGAAATGACTTTGTAAAAATAACATTCAGAGGGGGAATTTAATTGTCTTAATATCAGGAACTGAGAACATCTCCAATACTAGTCCCAAAAGACAAACTATTGAAGTCATGATGACAAATACCAACAGAGCTTGAACAAAACAAAACCAGTATTACCTCATATTACCACTACACAACTGACACACATAGGATATTTTAATAATATATGTCACTACAATATTCATATTGATAAAGTCTGTACATATACTTGTAATTAAAATTGATTGTGATTCCTGGTTCCTTTGTATTTGAATCAGGACACATATACCTTTATGATAACCATGAATACATATTGTTATTTGAAAAGTTATCAGTGACTCCTTAAGATATTCTCATAGAGTGTTATATGTATGTGAGTGTCACAGTGTTGTCAAGAGTAGTGGATTAAATTAAATTGTTTATCTGTCTGTTGTTGTGACTTACACTTCATCATACAAACGCTTAGCGTTAAAGTAGGAGGGACAAAGCTAGCGTGAAAGGCCAAGCGGTCACATACGTCCCTGGCCACATAAATGTATCCCAGAGGGAGACATTTGCGTACTATCAACTAAGTACTTCATGCTAGTGACTGTTATAAACGACTAACCTATTGGTAGAGTCTCTTAGAGAGGAAAAAAAAGAAAAAGATATTTTTAAAAAAAATAATTTTTTTTCGTAAAACGAGGGATCCCAGTATATTTATAAAGCGTAAAACGGGGATATATAAAATTTGTTAATACACTTCGCCATTGAACAGTATTGATGTACACTACTTCTTAACAATATCAATATGAACAACGCTGTGCGTTAGTCATCACCATAATGATAACATACTTAATGATAACATTTAAATAAAAAAATTAAAAAATTAAAAATTAAAAAAAAAAAAAATCGCATACGATTTTCATGGGTTGTGCAAACAACACAAATAAAAACAAAAAAAAAAAATACTTTGGCAATATGTAACAGAATTAGTATTTAACAATCTTAAAATGTAGTAGCTGCAACGAACATCAGCCTAACAGCATAGAACTAATGGTCAAACATCAGACCGTGGGACGCAAAAAAAAATGTAATATACGAGCTCGTATATATATATATGGGAATAAACATACATGGCAATGTTAATCTATAAATTTATTATAAAAAATATGAACTGGAGCTGTACGCTCTCGTAACTGTCAATATAGAACGTGGTAAATATAATACAATCATATGATACAGGCGACCCCAATCCTGCCACTGCGGTCAGTGATTTACCAGGATGTATATGGGTCTTAAACACCAAAAATCTGGACAAGTTTGGTGAACTGTCTATGTGTTCGTCGTAAAATATAAATATAGCATTATTAATCTGGTTACATGGAGTTACAAAGTATTTATTTAAAAATGTCTCTAATCTCCAACTTATGTAATAGTCGTTACTATGAGGGAGGACAACTATACCGATACAAAAAATTATCGGGTGTTGGAGTATGAACTATCTCAGTTACCCTGAACAAAGTACCAAACTGTTTATAGGTTCGTCATCAAATATAAAATCCGCATACAAATGCAAGTTCATAATAATGGACAACAATTTGTCAAGAAAATATACTGTAGCGTTCCGCTTACAACGTGACAAATGGTCAGAAAAATACAGGTACATCAATATGTGATGTTTATTTCTCAATACAAGGTATAATGGACAACAAGATATCAAGAAAATATACTGTAGCGTTCCGCTTACAACGTGACAAATGGTCAGAAAAATACAGGTACATCAATATGTGATGTTTATTTTTCAGTTCGAGGTTTATCAACATGTGAACATATCCGTTATCATGTTAGTGATTTCCCATGAAATCGTCATGGTTTGCATGTAACAATGTAGTATTTCGCCAATCCGCGAAATGTGTTGATTAGCATATAAGTTTTACCCAACTTGCAAAATGCACCAAGTCAAATTTTAGGTGAAAATATATATATATGTCTCAGTTATTTAGTGGAGTGGGGTGTATATTGGGATAAATGACGGAGTATGGTTTATCACCGTGGGAGGGTGTTGAGGATTGTGCGCGATTTTCCAGTACTCATTCAGCTGAAGTGGTTCGTGGTGCAACTATGCGAATGCTGCAGACATTCACATGCTTGCAAACCCCGAAACAATCCTCAACAGAGGGGAACGAATGTCAGTCATGGGAATGTACTCGGGGTCTTAGGGGCGTTAGCTGTGTCAGTGGGGGTAACAATGTCCTCATTATCTTTTACCGATATCCGCTGTGGACATATCATCTTCTTGTACATATGGTAGTTATACACAAAACCGCTTAAAATTTAAAACACCAATTATGCTAGGCAAAATCAATAGTCCTGACACTCTAGTGTCTCACTGAATTAAGGAATGCGAGAAGGGTGAAGGGGTTTCCCAGACTACGAAGAAGTATTTATAGAATTTGATAGACACGTCAACATAGGTAAATTCCTTTTGAAGTGGGGGATGCTCGGAATAGTGCGTCGATTTAGAAACGGCCCGTCTGTGATGAAGCATGTCGGAGAAGGTGACAGGAAATGAAAAGGCGTTTGGATGTGTAGGGAAGAATAAATTTGACGTCTGATTCGTCGTATATCTGTGAGAAAGGGTCGTTGGCTTGAATAATGTGAGAAGCCATATACGATCATTGAGGTAAACAGCATCATTAAGAAAAATAGCCAAAATACATTCTCGATGCGATTGAACATTATAAAACGGTCTTTCCATAACACAAAAGGAGAACTATGAGTTAACACATTAAAAAAAAAACAAAACAAAAAAACTCTCATGTGTCACAAAGGACAAATATGTGTGTGCGTATAGTGTGTTTGCTTTTGTCACTAAATTCATCAAGAAGGGGAAAAAAAACAAAAAAATAAAAACTGTTGTAAAGCATAAGTCCTATTATAAAGATTTTCAAAAGCAAAAGTGGTGTAATTTGTACAGTGGGTACTCTTCTAATCATAAAGATTTCGTACCTAACACTTGTAAAAAAATTTTTTGTATAACTAGAGAACTGTGATAATTTAAAGTTCTGTTTAACCGGGATAATATAGTGTTATAGAATGTTTGCAAAAGTTCTTCAATTTCTTGACATAGCGGTGTAAAAGATGTAGTCCTAATGACAGTCCATGTCGACGAAGAATCTGAAATAATTATATTACATTAAAACACAGTGGTGTGACGCCATAATAACTTGTTAGTATATGTGGGTGTTGCAGACGTCGTAACTGTCAATATCGTCAGTATCATCAGCAGGATCTTGACTGAGGCTGACATCTTTCTGAAAAAATAAAATTTCCTACCAAAAAAAAAAAAATGGACACTAGTGACTTTAGATGATGGGGGTAACGAGGGAGAGTGCTATTTGTAGAGAGAGCACTCGTTGGGTACTATTGCTGGGGTGAGTACCTTTTTGTTATTAGATAAGATTGATTCTCCAATAAACCAATAATCGTTGAACTGGACGTTTACGAATTTGACATGAGGAAGTTGGCGATTTCCATCAAGATAACATTTTTCCTCGTCAATCGTTGATCGCTAGAAGATGGCGTATTTCGCACTGTCGAGTGGGTGATGGCTGCAGCCGTCGAGGGTAAGGACGAAATAGTGTTGAAATGGTTCACCTCATGCTGCGTGTTGTGGGGCTGTCTGCGTTTTCCACGCAATCTCTTACGTATGTGCTCCCGAGGCAACCGGACAAATCCCGTTAACAGTGAGGAGTCATCTGCTGCACCAGAATGTGGGCGCCCCGTTGCCATGTGAAATTCAGTGTTGTCTGGACTGAACACTTTCGTGGTCACTCTCGGGATCTGCTGTATCTAGGTCAGATTCGTGTCGGAATGGAGGTGATGGAAGAATAATATCTTCCACAAGTGTGCATGTAGCGCTGTCTGCGTTTTCATCATTAGGCGGTGCTGTGTGTCGAGTATCATTCACGGCTGGTTGCGAGCGATCTTTTAGTTATTTCCCCTTTTTCCCCGACCGCGCTATTTATAGCCCACTTGACAGAGTTCACGTGGTCAGCTTCCTAATGGGAAAAACATGTGGCGATGTTTACTTTTGATAGGGCTTAATTAATGCTTTTAGGCTACTTTTTTATTATAAATACCGGCTTTAATTTTGCGTAAAGCTAGACTAGAAATGTTAGAGTAAATTTTAGAACAAGAACAAACATTTTATCACAATTAGAACAGAAGATATAATAGTCTGAAATAGTGTAAAATTTACGTTTTTTTTTATATTTTGTTATGGTTTGTTTATCATGCAATTTTCACTAAATCGGTCACAATCAACATGCATAACAAAATACAGAAATCAAAAGTAGAAAACCTGCAGAAAATGGATATCAAAGATTTGTTTTGGTTTCATGCGTCAAACATTAATTATTGAAAGTTTAAATTGCAAGTCCACATTTATTACCTTAAAATAACACACCCAATTGTCCCCAAAACATGTTTGAATTGCTTTTATGCTACTTTATTATTATAAATACCGGCTTTAATTTTGCGTAAAGCTAGACTAGAAATGTTAGAGTAAATTTTAGAACAAGAACAAACATTTTATCACAATTAGAACAGAAGATATAATAGTCTGAAATAGTGTAAAATTTACGTTTTTTTTTACATTTTGTTATGGTTTGTTTCTAATTCAATTTACACTAAAACGGTCACAATCAACATGCATAACAAATTACAGAAATCAAAAGTACAAAACCTGCAGAAAATGGATATCAAAGTTTTGTTTTGGTTTCATGCGTCAAACATTAATTATTGAAAGTTTAAATTGCATGTCCACATTTATTACCTTAAAATAACACACCCAATTGTCCCCAGAACATGAGAGCTAACAATTATCTCAATCATACATCATGAGTTCTGATCCAGTCTGCGCAATGTTTTTCTAATATGTGCTGTTTATGAATTGTCTTACTAGGGAATAGCTTTCTGAACAAAGACATATAAGTCTCTATCGATGCTGTTATTGATTCTTTACTAATTGGTTTACTGTGTGATATTTTGTTGTGTACTTTCTCAAATGCTTCTTTCAGTGAGTTGAATTGTTCTTGGGCAATAAAAGCTATGTTAGTTATATCTTGTTTGTCTGTAATTTTCAGTGTTTGTGTAATGATTGCTCTTGTAAGATCTTTATAAACTTTTTGTGTGAGATATCTGTGGCAGTGATTCCCTATAAATGCTCTGCTATTATAAGCCTGTTGTATGATTTTGTGTTTGGCTAGTACCTTGTCCATGTGTGAGCAAACTGGACCAGACCTAGTACACAGATCTTGAAACTGAAGTTTGGCCAGCGCATCTTGTGCATTTTCAAGTCTAACTTTAAAATTATCTGTCTCCTCCTTATCCTCACAAAGTTCAATACCTACCTGAAAAATTCAATTTTAGCTCCTAATTCTTCTGCCTATTTCCAGTTCCTACTAAATCTCTTCAAGTTCTTAAAAGTTCTAATGTTTGCATGTATCTCTTGCGAATTCTCAAATATCTTTGCGTCTATTGTATCAGCTACCTGTTCTAGAAGTCTGTGGTGTTTCAAAACAATGCCTAATAAAATATGAAGGTAAGGAGGAGCTACATTTTCAATTTCAATCTCTAACATTGGTTTGTGTAAACAATTATGGTAATGTGCCACTTGCCTTTTATTCCCTTTCCCATATTTCATATATCTATTGTAATCTCTTATCAACATGGCCAAACTTCTTGGTTTGCAAGTTTTATGCTCTCTGGATGTCTTTGATGAAAATGTTTGGTTTGTCTGGAGCTCAAGGAATATACCCATGTCTGTGGTGTCTCCAGCAAAACAAGGAAATAATCCCCGAATAAGAAAACAACAACTTGTTTACCATCCCACTCTAAATATTTTAGTGACTCTATCTGAGCTTTCATGCCATTCATAAATATTTCTAAATTATCATATGTATCTCTGACTCTAGCCATTGATAAAAGGATGGTATTAGATTTAGAATTTGGTTTCTCTAAATTTACTACCTGCATTGTAACTTTGAATGAAAGAAGATATACAAACAGTTACTTAGAATTCGCTGGCAGCCGTCGTGTGCACAGGATTGTCTACCAAAGAACACCAATGGAACAGTCCTTATCTCACACACAATTTAAAAAAAAATTAATATTATAAATAGAAGATTAACAAGACTTGAAAGATAGATCAAATTATGTGGAAGTAATCTATCTATAGCTTTACATGTTTTCTGACGCTTATATACGTAGCTAAATATCATTATAAATGAATGAAAATGCAAAAACAGATGGTGCTTTACAAAAAGTTATTTTTTTTACTACCTTATTTAAGATTTGTGGGTATCAGGAATGCGTTTAAAGGGATTTAAATGCTATAAAATCTGGTGACAATATGCTTGTTCTTGTAATGCCACACTCACAAAACTGACTACCACACATTCTCAAGATATGAAACCCAAAAAAAAAAGTATGTGGAAATAATCTTTAGCTTCCCTTCGAGAAGTCTTTATAATTATAAACTCAAACGAATGGGCCGATTTTTAGATATTAAATTAATAAAAAGATTACTTATTTTATGAATTTCCTTAAATGATGACGCTGTTTTCAAAAGTCTGTAACTCCGTCAAAACTAATTTCAAACAAATAAAAATGCAATCAAAAAATAGAACACAGAACAAAGTTATAGTACACAAAAGAATTTTAGCGCTGTGTTTATCCAGAACGAGTGTGTAATGATTTATATTTTACTGATTTTACTCACACATCAGCTGATTTTCCCCGCCAAAAACTTAAAGTCTTTTACGGTGCACACAAAATTTTATACCCGGTGTCAGAATTCCGGTCACCGAAACTAAAAGAGCGCTCTGGTATAGGGCACAAACAGCCGTGCATTATCTTGTTCAGATGTGTGTCGTTCTGCTTGTGAAACAGCGTTGTCTGTGTGTTCGTCGCAATTTCTATTGTTGCTCTCTGATTCTCTGCGGCAATATGTATTTATGTTCTCAGATTCTCTGTGTGAGGCTTTTGACGTATCTGTGGAATGAAAGTGGTTCAATGTGGCTTTATGCATGGGTCTGCCATTAAATAAAACTGGTGGTGCTATCGGGCGATGAGTAGCTGTCTTAATTTGTGCTGCATGAGCTTTGGTGACTATGTTCTTCTCGTCATCTTGTTCAAACGCATTTATCACCAACTTGAAATTGTTCTAATTTAGCTCTTTTATCATGTTGTTTCTGCCATTTCTTGAAGGCTTTCTGTGCATTACGATTAGCTATCTGATGTGCTCTATACTTCTCTTGTAGTATGACTTCGATGGGATTTTCACCTTGATACTTCCTCTGAGGTTGCAGGAGATTATCTAATGGGAAAGTAGGTTCACTGGTCGTGGGCTGTTCAAATCTGTAGTATACTTGTCCTCTGGGTTCCATGGTATGTCTTCTGTCATCAAATGTTCGCTTCACATAATCACTGGGGTTGCGACGGGGGTCGCGTAGGGAGTATGTTGGGGCTGATGAGGGGGTAGGGAATTATGGTTGTGATCATGTCAATAACGTTGCGAACACCGATGTGTTGTTTCTGTGTAGTGCGGCTAGACTCTCATGTCATTCTTGTGATAAGTTCTTCTGTAGGGCTTCTGTGTTTCTTCTTAACTGTGTCCTCCACATACTCCTCTTGCATCATATCGTTCACAAGCTGTCTTACCTCATTTTTCTTCATTTTCTGACTTCGTTCACGATTTGCTTGCTCTATTCTTCTCTGGTGTCTCTTCATGTTCTCGTCATCTAACATTTTCGTTAGAACCATATCTATTTCAATTCTTGTTTCTGGAAAGTGTGTATGATATTTTTCCTGTAGCAGTCTCCATACTATACTCCTTGATAAATGAACCTCAGGCCGTGCTATGATGGCTTCTATTACCTTTTTTAACTCCCTATGTTTGGTTCATCCACTTTAACCATTTTCTTGCTCGTGTCCTTCACTTCTTCTCTCACTTCTTTTCCCAACTTTTCCACCATTTCGCACCTCTCCGTGCATTCTAACTCATCTTCTTCATCTGACGATACACTGTCTGAGTAACTTGATGAATCTGAGAACACGTCTCTTTCCACTATTTTGATTCCCCAGTAATTAAGTTCCTCCATTACTCTCACCACAAGTCTGCTAATTTCTTCTTTCCTTTCTGATAAGTCTATCAAACTTTCTCTCCAGAAATCTCTGTACATATTTTAGTACTACTGTGTCAGGTTTAGCTCCCTTCAGTTCGTCTTTTAGTGCGTTCTTCATCTCCTCTGTGCTTACACCTCCCTGTTTCGTCTTCTGTACTGTTCTTGTACGCCTATAAGATGTATCCATGTCCTGTACTTCTTGTGGATCTGTTTCGATAGGATTTCTTCTTACTGCTGTTCCTATACGCCTGCATGATGTGTCAGTGTTAAGGTCAACATCTGTTTGTGTTGCTGAAACTGCAGCTCTATTCTCTGTTTGTGTTGCTACACTGATCATAGTTGTTTTCTTCACCTGTGGTTCTGGGTCATTGACCTGACTTGACCTGTCAACGTTTGTTTGTGTCGCAACACAACTGATCTTTGTTTTCTTAACTTGTAAGTCTGGCCTTGGTTGACTAGTAATCGTGGGGGCCCAACGTGTGTCACTTGATGTTACAAAACCGACCTGGTGATGTATGTTAAGTGGTGTTCTCCATTGTTTTAGAGCTCTGATATGTGCCCTTAATCCATCTTCTGTTGTTATTATACAAGTTTGTTGGTCAGTCGTTGTAACATTATTTACTTCCCATATCTTTCGTTGTGTGATTCCGTTGATAAAATTTCTAACAGCTATGCGATGGTGTCTTCTATTTAGACTACTCCAATCTGCTCTTGTTTTGACAGTGTCTCTTTCCTATTTTCTAATATGTTGTTGTTGCTGCTGTTGTTGTTGTGCATATAACGCATGTTGTTGTTGCTGTTGTTGCTGTAGTATATATAACGCCTGTTGTTGCTGCTGTTGTTCTTGACTTTCATCCATTAGTGATTATGCCTGTCTGCTTTCACCAAGAAAAAAGGGCAGGTCACGGCGCCAATTAGTGTAATATGTGGATGTGTATGTTTATACGGCACTAGTAGTTATATTGATTTTATGTAGTCAGAGTTAATCCTTCATATGTTGTGGTGGTTCAAGTGATAACTGGCGTTTCGCCAGAGATCGTAATACTTGACCTTTTGTTATTTTTTTCAACCCAGGAATGTTCTTCCCTTTGAGTTTGGTGATAAGCAAAACAGTTTCAGCACAACAACTTATATCCGAAAGAAATTACTGTAAATTTCCACAAACAGCAATGTAGAAAAATTCAATTAGAGTTTATTGATGTAATTAGACAAACACTGTAAATTTCACAATGATAATTGGTTATCCGATATGAAAAAAATATGTAATCCAACTGAATAATTTAGGTACATCCAGATAGAAATAATATATGTATATCCACAAGAAATAATTTACTGATTTGTTTACTCAAAAACTTGTCTTGGTATCCTCAAAGACGAAGTTCTCCTAACGCTATTTGTAAAAATCCTCTAGTCTAAAATCATGGTATCCTTGGAATCATAAGTCTTGAAATCGCTGCCTATCGCCCACAACTCTTCTATTTATACTATTTCTTCTTTTTTTCCGCTTTTTCCACACGACCCGTCCTTTTTTCACACGACACAATAATTAACATTTGCACTCCTATCCTCAGCTTTTCGACCTTTTTGCACACGACAATCTGTTATTTCGACTTTATTTTCACATGTGTGATCTTTTCCAACTTAACAATAGGATTTTTAAAAAAACCAGATCACACAAACATTCATTTCCCACTTTCGCGCTTATAAAACCCATTCACTATTATCTGGGACTGACCTACGTTCGCCCTGTCAGAGCAGTAACTGCCAACTGAACTCTGAATGAACGCTGCGTTTTGTGTAAAAACGTCTTATTTGCTTTTAAGGTCTGTCACTCTTACGTGTAGCATCTTCTAGCACATATAAACGCTTAGCGTTAAAGTAGGAGGGACAAAGCTAGCGTGAAAGGCCAAGCGGTCACAAGCAAGTTCTGACTAATATTCCAGGCCGAACTTCTATAATCTCTCACAATATTGGACTCACAGATCACAAACCTATTAAATTAAAGCCTTACCCTATCCCTATCCACTTTCAGGATCAGGTTGAAAAAGAATTAGGTCAAATGTTTCTGCTTAACATTATTGCACTATCAGAGTCTGCTTATTCTTTCCCAATGGTTATAATCAAGAAGAAGGATAATAATATCAGATTATGCATGGATTTTCGTAAACTCAATTCCATAACGGAGTCTGACGCAGAGCCAATGCCAGTTCTTGACGAATTACTGTCAAAACTTTCTAAAGCAACCTACTTTAGCAAATTTGACTTATCCAAGGGGTATTGGCAAATACCTCTCACGGAAAAAGCAAAACATTTCACTGCTTTCGCTACCCCTAAAGGTCTCTTTCAGTGGAATTTCATGTGCTTTGGCTTGGTAAACGCACCAGCGACTTTCGTTCGGATGATGAGGAAACTATTTTCTCATAGGTCTGATATCATCTCTTATATAGATGACATTTGTTTGTTCCACAACTCTTGGGACGAACATGTTTCTGGATTGAAATCTTTTCTCGAAATTCTTCGCTCTAATAATCTGACAGCGAATCCTTTGAAAGTTCACAAAGGTTTCAAAGAAATTTCTTTCCTAGGTCACAGAGTGGGCCATGGATTTCTTAAAACTGAGGATAAAACTATCTCGAAGATTCTTAACCTATCAATTCTTAAGACTAAGAAGCAGGCGCGGAGTCTTCTCGGCCTTATACAGTTCTACAATAAATGTATGCCTCATTTATCTTCAGTTACGTCAGTTCTATCTGAGTTAACTACAAAAGGCTCCCCTAATAGAATTGTCTGGACGGAGGCCTGCAACATAGCTCTAGTCCATTTAAAGCATTACTTTTCATGTGCACCAATTTTAAAACTCCCTGATCCTCATCTCCCATTTATTCTCAGAACAGACGCCTCGATGTACGGTATTGGTAGCTCCTTGATGCAAGAAGTAGATGGAATGCTTCATCCTGTGATGTATGTGTCGAGGAAGCTCACAAAGACAGAAACCAGATATCCAATTATTGAGCGCGAGTTTCTCGCGATCATATGGGCTGTCACAAAGCTTCAGCGTTACCTTCTTGGTTCTCGTTTCATCATTGAGACAGACCAAAAGGCCCTGTCGTTCCTTCACAAGTCCAACATGAAAAACGCACGAGTCGCACGTTATGCAATTAATTTGCAAATATATGACTATATTATTCGACCTAATGAGGGCAAGTCCAATGTGCTTGCAGACGTTCTGTCTAGATGTACACAGACAGAAATGGCCGATTCTCAAGAATCTGACATTGCTGCGACCCATTGACCAAGGTACAGTGCTGATCGTCTACAAATACCTCGCTAACTTAAAAGAGCTATCCTGACAATATCCATAACCAGATACAGATTACCATTGTTATCAAGAGAAACAACTCAAGTCATTTGAAGTCATGATAACAGATGTTTTATGTGAATACATTCAAATCGTTTTACACTACATCAAGATCCACGAACAGTACACAGGATCTGATTTCCAGACAGTCATGACGTATGCGGTAAATGAACCAAATCAACCAGTATCTCAGATAAACAGTATAAGGCTCTTTGTCATAACTTAATGGCAATCCTTCACAAAATGACTGGGATGCAGAATTTTAAAAAGATCATATTTCCTTTTCCAGCAACCGAACTTCAAAATGTTGGGGCTCAGAGACTGTGACACTCAAGAGGCAACATATGAAAAGAAATCTCATACAAGAAACAATCAATTCGATACGCCTATGGAGAACTTCGCTATTTGAACATTCTTTTATTTTTTAAAAATTAAACCAGTTATATGACTCTAAAGTGCTAAAATTACAAATAGTAAGCTTTCACACTAATGAAAGATGAACCTATCATTGATGACACTCAGTAACTATAGTTAATCAGTTTTACACAATGCTACAGACAGCACACACAGGATCATGTGTACATTTACATTAACGTAATTATTATACTTACTTAATACTATTTAATTAGTTAGATCTTTCAGTTCATTCATCTTTTAATTAAATGCATTCAGATATTTCATTTTCCAAAACTTCACAATGTCATTATCATATTTCTTCACATTTTCATTGATTTTTCTCATTTTTCCATGGTGCTGACTACATTCCATAGACTGTTGCTCAGGTATGACGGTAACTTCTCGCATTTTCTAAAAATGACTTCCTATATGGAAAACTTTCAGTTTTCGTTGGGGCGGGGTAAAAGTGTTACCTCTCACTTTGCTCACAGGCTTGTAAATCATCGCTGTGCGCAACGGAGCAGAACGCGAAAACGCTTCGAGTGTGAAAGCGTGCGAGTGGTGGAATGTGTGTGACACAGGTATTTAGTTTATGACGTGGACAGGATCTGCTGCGGGGGGAAAACGAAGGTTATCGTTAGAACAGTGGAGTTTGGCTTGGGTTTTCAAAGTGTACGGATTTTTATGTGAGAGCGACAGACCAGTGTTTATTTTTATAAAATATTTCAGAGTCAGGATAATTGACTCAATTCATTATGATGTGTGCCTGATTGTATGTGGCTTAAGGCGATGGACAGTAAGTGATTTGAATAAATACGGATTTGTAAAGTATAAAGGCGTCGTAGACGATACATAAACATTCTGACTTTAAACCGGCACAACGACATTATTGCTTATGTCTGCTACTGAACACATTTGTATTTCTGATGTACCGTCAGATCATCATATGCTCTCAAAAGAAGTGAAGTACACTTCTGTTGTATTGTGACATATTAAATGTGATAAAACGTACAACAAGCTGTTGATCACGATTATTCAAGTTGGCCATTCCTTGCGTTACTGTTTAGACTGTTGTCTATTATATCAAAATACCTTACAAGACCAGTGCAGCACATTAATATACTCGTTACCCAATAGCCTTCAATAAGTATAAGGTAACACACCGCATATAGTTATTGAAGCAAAACGTTCTCGGGGCGTTCACAGTTATAACAAATGAGAAAAATAGTTCCTGTATTGTCTAGCCTCTGGGTGCTAATACAACTGTTACGTTATAAAAAAACTGATGATGATAAATCCTATCGGCTTTTCTCTGGGGTGAGTGCCGATTATGAAACAGTGTATACTCCTGGATAAAATTCACTTGGGTAAACGACTGTCAGAAGTCGGGAAAAATGTTATTTATATTGCCACAGCGGGCTGATAAAAATTGAATGGAAAAATCTGGGTATTTTGTAAGTCCCGTTACTCAAATTTACAGTTAACAAATGTTAGTGTCTCGCCCTGGCGATTCCTGTTCACACCGGTACGGGGACGAACGCCAAGGAAAACGACAACTATTATTCCTTCAGTAACTGAGAAAAAGACCACAGTAAAAAACCGCTGGCCGCTGGGTTTTGATCAAGCGCTGTATTAGGAAGAAAACAAAAGATTTCTAAAATGACAAATCCTAGTCTATCAAGCGTAAGGTATGATCTCTTATCCTCTCCGTCACCTAATTAAATTAAAAGGCATACGGCATTTTAAGCCTGCACTATCGCGCGTCGCTTTAACGAGTACAGGTTTGGTAAAAGCATGCCGCCTTTCCCTCTCCGACCCGGTAAACACTCAGCGCACAATGTCAGTTATAAGTTGATTATGACTACGCTCCCTTTGTAGTGGTGTTTGATGGTATTGTATGATGGTGATATTACTAAATGTAATGCATGAGGCCAGCTGTGAAGGCTCCTGAGATAAAATGTAGTTGAGAATTGTCAGAAGGCCTTTCTTGCTACCACTACGACCTCACACTTAATTTTTTTTTATGAATGTGGCTACGTAAAGTGTCTAGGGTTATGATATGTAGTGTGGTGTAATAGGTTATAGATATACCCACAGATATTTAACAAGACTAATAATTTTAATAAATGTTAAAATACACTGAACTAACTCACGTGTGTAAAATTTTTTGATAGAATTATATTACATTTATTTTGTTCTGGATCAATTTTTTTAGGTTGACCAGAACTTAAAAGGATTTAGAGATTATGAAAGAAATGCATGGAATATTATATCATAAATGCAATAGTGTACATATATATGTACTATACTAGTTAGTTTTATTAAAATGTTCTAGTAGTCATCTACTTGGGAGGATAGTTACTGTTTGTGCTGTTGGGGTGGCCTCATCACACCTGTCTATATTGACTACACAGTGTCCAGAAAATGGTGGGAATTTTTATGGGGGGTATTAGTAACTACACAGCGTTGGTGAATGTCCAGCAGACCAGAGGCTCACTCATCTGGTAGTTGTAGCTCTGGTGCTGAAATCAGGTGGTCCCACCTCTCCGTGCTGGCGGGCAATAATGGTGGTCTCTGTCACAAGTACTGCACAGATACACTCGAGTAAAGTCACCAACTGAATAGACACTGCTTGGTTGACAACAGAAACTCGCAGCTCTGCAATCAAAGTATGGGCCATGTGTCAAAATCTATTCTCCACCCACGTCTGGACACAACACTGACACAACAACCACATCATACAGACAGGTCAGATCTCTCTGACCAAACAGCACATTTACCATGGTGGTTTTACATCAGATAGATCCTCCCAGACTATAGGTTCTGAAAAATATTTATTAGTTGTCTGCCCTAAAAGAGGATAGGTAATATGTTTCATTATTCTCAACACTTGATCTGTCTTGCCTAACCCTTGCTGGAGTTTATGTACATTGTTGGTCCCTAGACCCTGACTAGGGCGGGGGGTCTAGAGCAAATCCCTACTTGTTTGTAAGGCTAGATTTCGATATGGCAGTATCAAATCACTCGAACATGAAACAATATTCAAAATATATAAGGAAATAATTTCAATCTTACCAGATTATGAATAAATAACACAGAATTGCTAGCAAAACTCAGCTGAGCTGCTGGCTATAGTATGGCGTCCCTAAATTTATTACACTTTCTTTCATATGGAAATCACCACACTTTAAAATCTGTGTCTATCACTGAACAACTATTGAAGAATGGCCCCACTTTCGCGTCTGAGCGCTAATGATATGATTGTCTGTGGCCAATCACTGCCTAGGTTTATTTTAAATTCAAATTTCCTACCATAAAGTCATTTCAGTCATGCTTCAGTCAAGTATGGATGGTTATCTGTTAGTCTGTCCGTCTCTACTTGTGTTTCTACAAAATGTACTTGATTTTTGAACCAACCTTTCTCTCCCCTCCAAAATTTTGTCGTTAAAAGTTATATTTAGACACAGCTACCACCCAAAAAACCCTCTCCTCCATACTAAGTAAATTTGAACACCTGCGTCCCAAAGTCGTGTTTTTTTGTGCAATTAGCGACACTTTTAGATTCAATACAGTCTGTCGATGATGTGAACAACACTGTCTTTTGTCATTATCTTCAATATTATCTATCCGTCTGTAAAATTAAGAACATATTAGTTCACTGCTCAGAATAGGCCATCCGGCCAGCTAATTTTTATATTCCTAACATTAATATTAAGAAAAAAAGTACTTTTTAAATTTTTGTAATATTCCTAACATCTGCGTTTAGCCGCTGAATTCAAATCAAGGGCTTGGTATCGCGCAAAAGCGTCCAATAAATGACTGTGGCGTAACATATCTATGGTCCCTTCTGTCGAGTTGCTTACTTTTTATGTCAACTTGGGAAACGTGACTTTTCTCCGTTCCCCCCCCCCCCCCCCCCCCCCCCCCCCCCCCCCCCCCTCCCCCCCAATTGCGTCTCCTTAGCCTTTCTAGTCTCACGCAATCTTTCCAGTCATATTTTTTTCCTTTTTGATCCGCCGTTCCCCTCCTGTCTAGCAAGTCAGTTATTATGGAGGATGATGACCCGCGGTCTAGGCGATCATGTACTATTCGCAGCCTACGCATTATGTTTTTATCCTTAAATGTTATCTTTGGAGGGATTTTACCGTTGTATCTCTGTCAATTTCACTACACCCTTAACAACTATCGTTTTTACACATGATATTAAATGCTAGTCTTGTAATTACACACAATGAAAATATAATGCGCATTCTACTCTGTCACTTTATCCGTCACTCCTAGCATTATTTAGTCAGCTAAACCGTATCTTCTGGTGAAAAAAACTGGTTGATGGATTTTTCATTACTGAATCACTGGTAAGAAAATATCTACGCGTTTGCTATTTCGTTAGTCTTAACGCTAGGAACTCACAGTGGATAAAATGGTAAAACTTTACACATTTAACACTTAAGCACAACTTATATTATTACCAGAAAAACCGAATAATCCCCACGAAGGCTATTAACACATTATTTCCCATAGGTTCTAGCGTACGCGTTCAGACTATCCAAAATTTCCTGAGTGACGTGATAACTGACTGGGAGAGAAAACAGTATATATACAGATTTAGGGGAATATCTCTAAAAGATGTGAAATTTCACACCTTGGTCGTATCAAGGAAAATCAACGAGCTTGGCTTCCGAGATAAATGATTCTACGGTTCGCTCACTGGCGATGCCGAAACGACATCAGAAGGCATCCCATGCGAACGGGCCTTCTTAGATTATCTCCCCCTGCCGTAGATCATATACCTGAAAATGTCAGACATCAAAGGTGATCGGGACGTATTATTATCGCCCTTGAATATATCAAATAAACAAACCTTTTAATTCTACGCGCGTCTGTCTAATTGCCGATAATTGGCAAATCAGCACGCGTGAGAAACTCAGGTAAACTAACGTGATTCGCTCCCCTGGTAAGACTGCTGGGTGCGAAAATTGGTAAACACTCATCAGCGCATGTAAACAGGAAAGATAGGCGTGGGTTTAAGATATGAGTCAGACAGACAGCGAAGTTCGTGGTTTTTGCGTAGCAAAATTAAAACACTAAATGGGGGAGCAAAGGTGTTCGGATTTCTGAGGCTATATTTACATTTCCACGTCACAAATAGGACCATTGTTCCCTCAGGCATGTCGTACAAGGCGAGTAATGTACGGTTATGCTTTGAGCTGGCAACCTTATCATGCAAAACAGATTTCTACCGAAATCAATGCTGCTAGAGCATATGAAACTGCTTGATACAGGCTTCCTGTAATGGATTCGCTTCAGTGGTGTCTCCATGCTCCACAAGAAGAGAAAAGGATAATGTTGATGATTACGATGATGATAATGTTACGCATTATGATGGCCTAGTATATTCGGCCTATGGAATATCAGTTAACGTCATGATATCAAATTATGGAGCTCAATGTTGTAGAATGTCAAATAAATTTTAAGAACATTAACATGGAGTGATCTGCATTCCTTAATTAATTGTGACTGTTGTGTGTTCATTTGGACATTTTTTAACTATACTGAACTCTGACCAACATGTCACTAAGAATGGACCGCAACAATGACGAAAACGCAATAGAATGAACAATGTAGATACACATCCACAAAACGAACAGCGTTGATTACACCTTTACCTGAGCTTTGAGTTTGCCACACGCCGTCTGCCAATCCCCACACAGCGGGAATTAGAAAAAACGCGTATGTATCAGACGATGAAGGTGTCCATAGCAACAGGACCACAAGTGTTACTAAATTTAGAAGCAAGGCCCACATAAGCATAACCGAACGTTTGATGTATTTTCCTAGAAATCCAGCTGCAGGTGACATTATTGTGTCACAGATGCCGTAGCAAAGCATGGTATAACCAACCCAGCCGATTCCTATTTGACAGGTTACGTACACCTAAATGGAACGGTAAACACCGTATTAAGCTAAATGATAATCTAACATTGATATTTTGATAATAATAATACTAATCATCATCATAATAATAATAGCCTTTTCAGTCATAACTGACTATGGGAATGCGCCTCTGAGGTGACAGCCCTCAGCTGTTTATTTTCTTGGTGTTCCTTTCAACGTTTTCTCCTCTCTTCTGCTCGTTGTGTGAGCTTTTCGCCCAATCTGAAGTGGCGCCGTAGATAGCATCGCCACTTGGTGAGATCGGCAGCTTCATCCTCCCAGGTTGCTGGATTTATGTCCAGTGCCCTCATGTCACTCTTGCACACATCTCTGAATCTCAGCTGCGGTCGCCCAGCTGTTCTTTTGCCATCTGCCAGTTGTCCGTAGAAGATATCTTTCGGAATGCGACCATCTTCCATGCGGCGAACATGGTCAAGCCAGCGTTGTCTGCGCTATCTAAGCAGTGTGCACATGCTTCGAAGGCCAGCACGTGACAATACCTCCACATTTATCACGTCATCTTTCCACGAAATACCGAGGATGTGGCGTAGACTCCGTAGATGAAAGGTATTGAGCCTTCTTTCTTGCTTAGCGAAGATTGTCCATGCCTCGCTGCCATATAGGAGTGTGCTGGTGACGCAGGCGTTATATACCGCGGATTTGGTCTTTGTTGTGAGTTTGGAGTTTCCCCAAACACGCGTTATGAAGCTGGCAAGGTGGCTGCAGCTTTGCCAATGCGGCTGTCAATGTCTGTGTCCAGTGAGAGTTTGTCATTGATGGTAGACCCCAGGTATGTGAAGTGATTCAGCACTGCCAATTCATAGTTATCGATAGTGATAACTGGTGCAGTACCAACATCCTGATATTTTGATATTGTATTTATATAATATGTTTCACTTGTTGAAACATCAACATATGAATATAGAGATGTGGTAATGGTACATATTATCAATCCATCAATTAATACCGTTTAGCTGTCCAAGTAGTATATGTCTTCTACAAACACACGCCAAGTCATCTTGTCACTCTATTTCTATCTATGTCTTCCTCATCATTTTCATACGTCTCCATTTCTCTTCTCCATGTATTATTGCCTCTCTTACGCTGGGGATTCAGGAAAAAGACCTGTCTAGTAATGCTATCGACAAGTTTCCTCAATGAGTATCCTATAGGTCGCCAGCGTCTACTTCTCATCTCTTGTTCCACTGGCAGTTTTCTCATTCTTGTCACCATTTCCACATTGGTAGCCTTGTCATACCATTTTAAAATGTCTTTTCTACGCAAGCAAGAATGTATGTATGCATGTACGTATGTTTCCATGTATGTAAGATTTGTATATGTATGTATGTGTGCATGTCCGTATATATATATATATATATATATATATATATATATATATATATATATATATATATATATATATATATATATATATATATATATATATATATATACCAGATACTGCCACCCCGTCATCGTGAATGGAGAGATCCACTAACTCTTATTAATTTTGTGCATTGATTAAAGATATGTCCCAGAAAAGAGAGTTTTCCACGGCTTTGAGAGGTGTATCAATTTATGCTTCCGGTAGAATCGTGCAGGTGTCGTGGAATATTCTAATCCACATATATAAATTAAAAGGTAAATGTAAGGCCTAACAAATAAATTTAATAAAAGGAAGAAGAATGGTAAAGAACAGTGCTGTCACAATGGCTGTACGCAAAATCCCCTTTGTTTTATGCTTCGTCTGCAAATTGTAACGCTTTCACGTTGATAGTAAAAGCCTACTATATTATTACCCGCTTTCTTCAATGAAACGTGTGCTGTATTTCTTGGAAAAACATTTGAGATACGCAAGCTGAACAATGACCTAATTTTAATATTTCATTCATTCCATTTTATACACAGCGTAACTAAAGACAGATAAAGCAGGATAGAGAGAAGGGAGAGGCAGAAAGCCGAACGCATGCAAAATTAAACACGCGTCTCGCTATTAATGCCACCCCAACAAGCGTAACGCGATACACAGTTACTACTATCACGCGTGTAAGGCCACATGCACTAACTTTTTCGGACGGACAGTGATAAAAACACTAACCTTCCCAGAGTTAGGTTTTAAAATCACGAAAAACGCTTATTAGAAAAGATAACATTAGATGGGTTTACGTTTGAAAACATTACAGTACCCAGACAGCACATCTTCGAAACAGGAGGTAGAAGAAATTGCATATTTTGAACGCAGCCACTTAGCTCTTTTAAATTTGTATATTTGGGTTCCTTAGGGCTTGCTGACAAAGAATATGTAAAACGTTACGCAAATAGTCTAGGAATTAACAAGTTATAACCAAAATAAAATAGTGGGGATGCCTGACAGCATGAAATCATTTCTGCTCATAAAATTTTTTTATAACGTGTTTGAAAAAAAACCTTACGTACGGAAATAGCCTACCATGTAAACTCCAAATTGATTGGAGCGCAACAAATATAAGACTAAACACGATTGGTCGGACTATAAATACTATCTTTGGTTGTTAGGGGAGACGTAGGAAGGTAAAATTTTTTCAAACACTTGTCGAAACGTGGCTCCATTGGCCAGACTCGCTGATATAATCACTTAGGAGCGTTAGTTCGAGACCACTAGTTCAAATAAGCTTGATAAAGCAACAGTGCGTTGAAGCCAGCTCATATTTTTGCTAAATAAAAGCCTGGAACATAAGCAGATGGGAATTTGTGCCAGTATTTGTGCCAGAATTCATTGCTAGTCAACGTATCTGTGTTTATTCTATGAATTGTGGTAAGCTTGAAACATTCAGTATCTTTTAATGAAAATTGAATGTGAATTGTTAATTTATGCCTGTATATATGTGTAGTTCAGTAGCAAACATGATGTAAAGCCTATAATGCTCCAGCCTGAACAGAAGGTGTCGGAGGAAAGTAAAACGGCATGGAATGGCCAAACAGTACACTGACACCTAGATGATTGACTAGAAAGAAATAATGCTGGAAGTGCAGAGGCGTAGTAACCATTAAGGAGGTTAATACTGGTATAAAGTATTTCAGATGAAGCTGACAGTTGGCCTAACGCTCTGAACTCAATGTTTGTGGTGTATTGTGCTCAGTGTAGAACTAGAGTATCAATTAGTTATGAAGTAGAAGGTACATCCTTCTTGTTTTCAGGGACCGTGGTCTTGACGTTATTGAGCAGCACCTGGTCAGAGCCTTGCTGAATCCAGAGTCGGACAGCATACTCCTTGGTCCATTTAGCTATCAGTGAGGTGTCTCCAGAGCACAGGGGAGAAATCGAGCAGAGGAGTCTTTTCCTGCCGCCATCACGCAAGATAAGCTGATGTGGCCAGCTGAGCTCAAAATTATGTACCCCATCTTAAAATAACATTGTAACATAAACTTAAGAGGGGAAGTAAATTGTTTTAATATCAGGAACTGAGAACATCTCCAATACTAGTTCCAATAAAGACAAACTATTGAAGTCATGATGACAAATACCAACAGAGCTTGAACAAAACAAAACCAGTATTACCTCATATTACTACTACACAACTAACACACATAGGATACTTTTAATAATATATGTCACTACAATATTCATATTGAGAAATTCTGTACATATAACTTGTAATTAAAATTGATTGTGATTCCTGGTTCCCTTTGTATTTGAATCAGGACACATATTCATTCATGACAGCAATGAATACATATTGTTATTTGAAAAGTTATCAGTGACTCCTTTAAGATATCCTTGTAGAGTGTTTTATGTATGTGAGTGTCACAGTGTTGTCAAGTGTAGTGGAATAAATTAAATTGTTTATCTGTCTGTTGTTGTTTTGACTTACACTTCATCATACACATACCCTAGACATATAACGTAGTCATCACACTATTCCAGAATAATTCTGACTGAGGTATACATATGTGGCAGCAAGTAAGGTTATATATAATACACTACTCTTATTAGATATATATATACCTTCACAGCTGATCTCAGTCAGTACACTAAGTCCCCCATAAATATTTATAACATCCCACTTCACCACATATATTGGGGTCTCGCTCTTGGGATTTTGAATCTTTACCTATTAAAAATATTGGGGGTAATTCACTTCAGGGAATATAAGAATTAAAAGGTATCCTTGGGTGGAATTAAATAAGGTTGAGCTCACGGTGCCTGTGTTGTCCATTAGATATATATTTAGAGATTGAATTGTTGGTTAGACATTGTGTAAATTTACCTGATAGACAATGGCGGACCTGGCCAAGTTTCGATCTGCTGCTGTTCAGACTGCAAAAGAGTTAGGATTAGATGGGCAAGTTATGGTTGCCTATGTCACTACGGAATGTGACAAATTTATTGAACGCGAAGAAAGAAGGTTTGAAGCCGAAAGAAAGTTAGAGGCTGAAAGGGAAATTAAGAAGTTACAATTTGAGGCTGAGGCTGAGACTAAGAGGTTGCAGATTGAGGCTGACAAAGAGTGTAAAGCATTGGAAGCCGAGGAAAGAAGACAGGCTGCAGAAAGGGAAGAGAAGAAATTAGCTGCAGAAAGGGAAGACAAGAGATTAGCTGCAGAAAGGGAAGCAGAAGATAAGAGATTACAAAGGGAACATGAGTTACGACTAAGGGAGTTTGAGTTTCAGGGCCATGCTCCTGAAAA
Source organism: Oreohelix idahoensis (assembly GCA_024509875.1). Lineage (NCBI taxonomy): Eukaryota > Metazoa > Mollusca > Gastropoda > Stylommatophora > Oreohelicidae > Oreohelix > Oreohelix idahoensis. The sequence continues at coordinate 268,565 of JAMPIV010009111.1, forward strand.
TGGTGCCAGTCCCTTTGCCTCTGATGCCACTGCTAGCCAAGGAGCCTCAACCTCAGCTATGAATTTTCATTTAGATCATTTTGTTGAGAAAGACGATGATATAGAGAGCTATCTAAATAGGTATGAACTATTAGCTACCACGTATGGGTTAGAGAGAGAAAGGTGGAGCTTAAAGTTATCTCAGGGACTTCGTGGGGCAGCTTATGAAGTTTTTGCAAAAATGAGCAGAGGTGATCAGGAAAATTACGACATGCTAAAGCAGGCTCTTTTGTTAAGATATGAAAAGAATGCAGAATTTTATAGGAAAAAATTTAGGAATGCTAAACTACTGTCAGGTGAAACCTATCACCAGTTCTCTGCACGAATAGAGACATACTTGGAGAAATGGACTTCTCTGGGGAAAACTCAAGATCTTAAGGAAATGGTCCTTATAGAGCAATTAAGAGAGTCCATGGCTCCAGACCTGAGAAAGTTTCTCATGGAACAAGGTGCAGAGAGGCTGGGTGAGTTGTTAAATGTTGCTGAAAGGTATCAAGCAGCTCAAGCAGAGGTAACAGGTAATAAAAAGAAACAAGTGGATAACTTTAGGGCACCACAGAACTTTAATAAATTTGATCCTAGAGATCAAAACAAAAGTAAGCACCAGTTTGATAGGCCACGGTATGAAAATAAAAATAAATTCCCACAATTCGATGAAAGGAAATATGATGAAAGAAAATCTTTCAACCAAGGAAAAAGGTGGTGTAAAAATTGTCAGATGGACAATCATGACACTGACCGTTGCAGAAGGAAACCTGTGTATATGGCAACCCTTCAGGTCAGGTCGACCTCAAGACAGGAGGAGGATATTATGTTGGATACCACTCCAGAAGAGATGAGGAAGGCACAGGCTGGGGATAAAACACTCAAGCCTTGTTTCAGAAAATTGTCAACTTGTCATACAACTCCAGGCAAGGGAGATTTTTACATGAAAAACAAGTTGATGTATAGGAAGACTGGAGCTAGATCCAAAGGTCAGGGACAGCTGGTACTTCCTAAAAGATATAGGGCAGACTTAATAAGGAGCCTACATGTGAAACCAGATGGGGACCATGAGAAGATAGGTACCATCATTCAAAAGGTGGCTCACAATTATTATTGGCCCAAAGCAAGATGGGACATTGAGAATTTTGTAGAAAGGTGTAGCATAGCACATGAGGGAACACCCACAAGTGGGAACATGGATCAGGACCTGGACACGCCACGGGGCAAAATTAGGCCTGATAATAAAAAGAAAAATAGATTTGATAAAGTGGACCAAATGGAATGGGAAGCCCCTTTTCACGGACAAGCTTCACTTAACTGTTTTACAATGGCCACTATGCGGAGAGTGCAAAAAGATGTCTTACCCCAGGATAAGCCGACAATCCCTCAATCGGACTTAAACAAACTGGAGGAAGAAGATGTAGTGAGAAAATCTCTCATCAAGAATTTTAAGTGGGGAGAAAGCCCCAGGAAAAGAATTGGTAGCGGTCGTTTTATGCATGAAAATTCTGGGAGGAAAAATCATCACTATAGAGCTTCGAGTGGAAGAGACCATACCGGTGCATGGACAAATGGGTCCACACAATTAAAGGTCCATATGTAGCTTTGTTAAGAACGTGGACTGATGAAAAGGCAGAGGAAAACATTACATCTTCATACCAATATGTGAATGAGCTGACCACTCGTTTAAAACTGGCTGGAAACTTGCCAATGAAAATTTGAAACAAGCCAGGAAGAAACATGCTGCCTATTATAACAGGAAGGCGAAAGACAGAAATTTGGCTGTGGGAGAGAAGGTACTGCTTCTTTTGCCCGGGAGTCAGAATAAGTTACAAATTGGATGGCAGGGTCCATATACAGTTTTAGAGAAGGTGTCTAGAACAAATTATAAGATAGATAAGAAGGGGAAAGAAAAAATCTATCATGTGAATCTCCTGAAGAAATATTTGGAAAGAGAACATCAGGAAGAGACACACTTGTTGACATTGTCCATCGCCATGGAGATGAAAAAGGAACCACTTTCATCATTTGAATATCCATTACACCCCTGTGAGACAGCAGCACAGGTGAAAATCAGTACACATTTAACGAAAACTCAGAAAGAGAGAGTGCAACAGGTTCTAAATAATCATGCAGAGGTGTTAACAGACCGACCAGGGCATACAAACCTATTGGAATATGATATGAAACTGATAGACCCCACACCTGTCTGTATGAAACCATATTCGATTCCGTTTGCTAAGGAGAAAGCTTTGAAGGAAGAGATAGACTATCTATTGAAGGAGGGAATTATTTCACACAGTGAATCCTCATATAGTTCCGGTGTTGTACTCTTAAGGAAGCCCTCTGGAGAACATAGACTCTGTATAGATTACAGGAGACTGAATGCTATTACAGAAGGACAGGTGGATCCATTGCCGGATACAAATCAGCTGTTTGCCAGGCTAAATAAAGCTAAATATTTCTCAAAAGTGGATCTGAGTAAAGGATACTATCAGATTCCAGTAAAGCATGAGGTTAGACCATACCTAGCTTTTAGTACCTCAGAAGGACACTATGAGTTTAATAGATTGCCATTTGGATTGAAGAATGCGCCTAGTGTCTTCTCTAGAATGATGAGAAAATTATTGGACCCTCTGAATAATCCATGTATAACAAATTTCATGGATGATATCCTGATAGCAACAGAAACCTTTGAGGAACACATTGACTCTCTGAACATGCTGTTTAATCGACTTAGGGAGGCAAATTTAACAGCCCGACCAACCAAATGTTGCGTTGGATGTAAAGAATTGGAATTTTTGGGACACACAGTTTATCAGGGAAACATGACCCCTGACCCAAAGAATTTAGAGAAACTACAGAAAGCCCCGAGACCACAAACCAAGAAGGACGTGAGATCCTTTGTCTCATTATGTGGTTTCTACCAGAAGTATATCAAAAACTTTAATTCCATATGTGCACCGTTAACTGATTTGACACGTAAAGGACATCCAGACCGCATTACATGGACACCACAATGTGAAATGACTTACCAAGAATTGAAGGAAAAGCTCACAAGTAAACCCATTTTGAAATTACCTGACTTAAGTCAAGAATTCATAGTAAGGACGGATGCAAGTAATATTGGGTTAGGTGCAACTCTACTACAGAAATCAGATGCATTGGATGGGGAATTAAGCCCAGTGGCATATGCTAGCAGAAAATTGAATAAAGCTGAAATCAATTACTCAACTAGCGAAAAAGAATGTCTTGCAGTAATATGGCAATAAAGAAATTCAATATTTATCTGTATGGGAAGGCCTTTAAGTTGCAAACAGACCACAAACCTTTATCGTTTCTAGCACAGGCTAGGCATGAGAACTCCAGGTTACTCCGATGGTCTTTACTTTTGGCTCCATATAATTTTAGCATTGAGTATATATCTGGAAAAACAAATTTGGGAGCGGATTTTTTAAGCCGCCATCCGTGTGATGAGAATCACCGTAAACCCCAGAAATAATAATAAATTTCTCTATGTGTATATAGAATAAAGGACTGACATATAATGTCTGTTTTAAGAGGGGAGATGTCGTGGAATATTCTAATCCACATATATAAATTAAAAGGAGGAGCCGCGCTAGCGTAGTGGTTACAACACCGCTCTGGCGACCGGGTGATTCAGGATCAAACCCGGGCGACGGCATTTGAGGATTTTTCGTCGACCGGGAATTGGACTGGATTAACTCGAGACCTGGCGAGCACATTTGAAGGAGTGTTGTCGACTAGGGATTGGCGGCTCCTGAGCCGACCCAGCTGCAATGGGTACCTCCGAAATCGGAGAGTATTTGCCTGAATGGCGAGGGACACCTGTCTCTGTACAAGTAAAAAGGGATACTCACGTAAAATCAATGTCAGGTTAGACATAGTAATAACCTGAGATTTCGCCTCGAGTATTAGCGGGCGTACGCAAAAAAAAAAAAAAAAAAAAAAAAAAAAAAAAAAAAAAAAAAAAAAAATTAAAAGGTAAATGTAAAGCCTAACAAATAAATTTAATAAAAGGAAGAAGAATGGTAAAGAACAGTGCTGTCACAATGGCTGTACGCAAAATCCCCTTTGTTTTATGCTTCGTCTGCAAATTGTAACGCTTTCACGTTGATAGTAAAAGCCTACTATATTATTACCCGCTTTCTTCAATGAAACGTGTGCTGTATTTCTTGGAAAAACATTTGAGATACGCAAGCTGAACAATGATCTAATTTTAATATTTCATTCATTCCATTTTATACACAGCGTAACTAAAGACAGATAAAGCAGGATAGAGAGAAGGGAGAGGCAGAAAGCCGAACGCATGCAAAATTAAACATGCGTCTCGCTATTAATGCCACCCCAACAAGCGTAACGCGATACACAATTACTACTATCACGCGTGTAAGGCCACATGCACTAACTTTTTCGGACGGACAGTGATAAAAACACTAACCTTCCCAGAGTTAGGTTTTAAAATCACGAAAAACGCTTATTAGAAAAGATAACATTAGATGGGTTTACGTTTGAAAACATTACAGTACCCAGACAGCACATCTTCGAAACAGGAGGTAGAAGAAATTGCATATTTTGAACGCAGCCACTTAGCTCTTTTAAATTTGTATATTTGGGTTCCTTAGGGCTTGCTGACAAAGAATATGTAAAACGTTACGCAAATAGTCTAGGAATTAACAAGTTATAACCAAAATAAAATAGTGGGGAAAATTTTTTTATAACGTGTTTGAAAAAAAACCTTACGTACGGAAATAGCCTACCATGTAAACTCCAAATTGATTGGAGCGCAACAAATATAAGACTAAACACGATTGGTCGGACTATAAATACTATCTTTGGTTGTTAGGGGAGACGTAGGAAGGTAAAATTTTTTCAAACACTTGTCGAAACGTGGCTCCATTGGCCAGACTCGCTGATATAATCACTTAGGAGCGTTAGTTCGAGACCACTAGTTCAAATAAGCTTGATAAAGCAACAGTGCGTTGAAGCCAGCTCATATTTTTGCTAAATAAAAGCCTGGAACATAAGCAGATGGGAATTTGTGCCAGTATTTGTGCCAGAATTCATTGCTAGTCAACGTATCTGTGTTTATTCTATGAATTGTGGTAAGCTTGAAACATTCAGTATCTTTTAATGAAAATTGAATGTGAATTGTTAATTTATGCCTGTATATATGTGTAGTTCAGTAGCAAACATGATGTAAAGCCTATAATGCTCCAGCCTGAACAGAAGGTGTCGGAGGAAAGTAAAACGGCATGGAATGGCCAAACAGTACACTGACACCTAGATGATTGACTAGAAAGAAATAATGCTGGAAGTGCAGAGGCGTAGTAACCATTAAGGAGGTTAATACTGGTATAAAGTATTTCAGATGAAGCTGACAGTTGGCCTAACGCTCTGAACTCAATGTTTGTGGTGTATTGTGCTCAGTGTAGAACTAGAGTATCAATTAGTTATGAAGTAGAAGGTACATCCTTCTTGTTTTCAGGGACCGTGGTCTTGACGTTATTGAGCAGCACCTGGTCAGAGCCTTGCTGAATCCAGAGTCGGACAGCATACTCCTTGGTCCATTTAGCTATCAGTGAGGTGTCTCCAGAGCACAGGGGAGAAATCGAGCAGAGGAGTCTTTTCCTGCCGCCATCACGCAAGATAAGCTGATGTGGCCAGCTGAGCTCAAAATTATGTACCCCATCTTAAAATAACTGTAACATAAACTTAAGAGGGGAAGTAAATTGTTTTAATATCAGGAACTGAGAACATCTCCAATACTAGTTCCAATAAAGACAAACTATTGAAGTCATGATGACAAATACCAACAGAGCTTGAACAAAACAAAACCAGTATTACCTCATATTACTACTACACAACTAACACACATAGGATACTTTTAATAATATATGTCACTACAATATTCATATTGAGAAATTCTGTACATATAACTTGTAATTAAAATTGATTGTGATTCCTGGTTCCCTTTGTATTTGAATCAGGACACATATTCATTCATGACAGCAATGAATACATATTGTTATTTGAAAAGTTATCAGTGACTCCTTTAAGATATCCTTGTAGAGTGTTTTATGTATGTGAGTGTCACAGTGTTGTCAAGTGTAGTGGAATAAATTAAATTGTTTATCTGTCTGTTGTTGTTTTGACTTACACTTCATCATACACATACCCTAGACATATAACGTAGTCATCACTATTCCAGAATAATTCTGACTGAGGTATACATATGTGGCAGCAAGTAAGGTTATATATAATACACTACTCTTATTAGATATATATATACCTTCACAGCTGATCTCAGTCAGTACACTAAGTCCCCTATAAATATTTATAACATCCCACTTCACCACAGCAGGTTTGGTTTTTGCTCATGTTCCAAAGGATGGTGACGGTAAGCTGAAGACTCATCTCTCTTTTGATGTCAGCTTATAAACTATGTGCAGTGAAAAGGCATTTGACAGTGTAGACAGAGAACCAATTTGGAAATTGATGCGGAATTATGGAGTTCCCATGAAGGTCATTAACTTAATAAAGAAGATCTATGGATATATGACATGCAGAGTTCTTCATGAAGGTCAACTTACAGAGACGTTTAGGATTAGAACGGGAGTGAGACAGGGGTGCCTCTTGTCTCCATTTCTTTTCTTGCTAGCAATAGATTGGGTTATGAAAACATTGACATCACACAACAGAAATAGAATCCAATGGAATCTGACTAAACAGCTTGATGATCTAGATTTTGCAGCTGACTTGGCTCTTCTGTCCCATAACTATAATCAGATGCAAGACAAAATGAAAATTCTCGATGAGAGGTCACAACAAGTGAGTCTGAAAATACACAGGGAAAAGACAAATATTATGAAAATAAATGCAAGAAATGATAACAAGGTTGAACTTGAAGAAACACCACTAAAAGAAGTAGAATCGTACACATATCTTGGCAGTAATGTAGACAAAGTTGGAGGGATAGGCAGTAATATCAAAACAAGAATACAAAAAGCAAGAGGAGCTTTCAATGCACTGGGAAACATATGGAGAACAAGAGAAATCAAGTCCAACACGAAAATAAGAATCTTCAACTCAAATGTGAAGTCAGTCCTATTGTATGGCTCTGAGACATGGAGAGCAACAAAAACAACAACCAAAAAGCTACAGACTTTTATAAACGGGTGCTTGAGTAGAATAGAAGGACTGAAATGGTATGACAAAGTCGCACATGTGAAACTGATGACAAGAACCAGACAAGTGCCAGTGGAACAAGAGTTGAGAAGAAGACGCTGATGATGGATAGGACACACATTGAGGAAACCTGTTGATAGCATTACAAGACAGTCCTTGTTCTGGAATGCACAGGGAAAGAGAGGCAGAGGTAGACCAAAAAATCACATGGAGGAGAGAACTGGATACAGAGGTGAAAATGATGAGGAAAACATGGAAAGAACTTGAGCATATGGCACGTGACAGGAGGACTTGGCATGTGTTTGTTGAAGGCCTATGCTCATTGGGAAGCTAAAGGGTATTGATTGATTGATTATAAACTATGCACGAATTGAATTCAACGGATTATGAAGGTTTGGTGATTGTTTCCTGTGCGGGGTTTAGCACACTTGCAGACTCTAAATGATTATCCGATATGATGTGGTGTTTTTATACTATATAAAGTTTATGTTAAGGTATTTTTTGGATAATAAAGATACTGATATGTGTGTATGAATGTATGTATGTGTGGTAACAGCCTTCATTAACGCTGTATGAGTTCGCAGTGTGTTGGGCTCAAGTTCAGGATTATGTTAGTGAATATTTTAAAGGTGACAACATCAAGTCTGATTTTCATGTGAGTAATTCAACGGAATATGAACGTTCGGCGATTGTTTCCTGGGCGGGGTTTAGCACACTTGTGATAACAGCCCTCATTAACGCTGTATGAATTTATGTATAAACATTTATAACACATAAGGAAGGGAAACCCGAGGCCTGTAAACAGTATATAAATATTAGACAAACATAAAGATATGTTTTCAGGCACTCGTAAGAAATAAAACCAACGGGCTGATCACCCGTTTGCCAGTCACTTCGATTACGGAAACAACAGCAAATGGATTGATTTGCCGTTGCCCTAAAGACGCCAATAGGCATGATGGGAAACAATGGCAAAGAAAACCTATCTGCTGTTGCCCTAAGACGCCACTAGGCGTAATGGCCACTGACTGCTTTGACGGTCGGTGGCTAAGGACGGAAGAAGAAGAGAAGAAGTAAGAAATAAAGAAGTAGAAAACTAGACAACAGAAAAACAACAGACGTGAGTGGCTTACCCAGGACTCGAACCCAGGACCTTCCGTGCGACAACCCCGCCTAGCTAATTTGCTTTATGTAGATTCTAATGATTCTCCTATATGCCATGTTGTATTTTATTATATCATGTCAGTACATATCAATGTATTTTCTGGAGAATAAAGATTATGAATACGAGTGTATGTATGTGTGTATGTATTATGTATGCATGTATTTATGCATGTATGTATGTACATGTCAATGTATTTTAGAAAGCTTAAAGATTGTTATATATGTGTAACACAAATATTCGATGTAAAAACACCCACATAGAACTTATTAGGACGTCTTCCACACTTTATGTAAATTCTGATAATTCTCCTATATGCCATGTTGTATTTTATTATATCATGTCACCGTTAGCAATGGCTAACTGAATACTGTCACCCCTCATTGTGAATGGAAGGATCCACTGACTTATTAATTTTGTACAATGCTGAAACAAGATTTGTAGCAGAGTAGAGACTTTTCCGGGGGATAGGGCTGGAGTGTGTAAGGGATAGTACCTCACGGTGAGAGGCAGTCACTTCCTCTTTTGAGGATGGCCTGGATCCTATTTGGTTCCCCCACTCCAGTTCAGCTCATGTATGGCTCCTCGAGTCTGCTTGTGTACGGCAGCGCCACCCCCCGGGCAACGGCTTTGACTGGCCGGCCAAACTACATGAGTAAATTGAAAAAGGGAGGTCCCCCTTAAACAGTACACACAACTGCTGGCCGAACGGGCGGATGATCAATAATATTTTGACAACGGCTTCTAGGGCAGGAGTTGGAAAGGCCTGGTATCGGGCTGAGGGCGCACCATGGACTGTAATGGTAAGCGGCCAGAACCATCCAGAAAGCAATGGCAAACTACTGGATGTACAATGCCAAGAAATCCATAATGGCTAATCTGAATACTACACAAAGATCTGGTGGTGAGGCCCCCAGGCCAGACAGATCATATTTAACTGGGGAAGAGATCGTTGGCAGCGTCAGTACAGGTAATCGTGATGACGGCCAAAAGCCTGACTGTGTTACCACGGAAAACCATGTCATCGGTCTTAGAAAAATAATCAAAATAGGAACATGGAACGTCAGAAGCTTATACCAAGGAAAACAGTACATAGTGAAGAACGAGATGGAAAGGCTAAACATCGATATCCTGGGCATCTCAGAGCACAGATGGTCGGGCCAGGGACACTTTTCGATTCCATCAGGAGGAACATTCATATACTCAGGCAAAGAGAGAGGAGGTCAGAGCGGCGTCGGCTTCTACCTGTCTAAAAGGACAGCTGCCTCCCTATTAGGATATAATCCCATAAATGACCGCATTGTCACAATCAGACTGAAAGGAAAAAGAAAGAACATCACAATTATACAAACATATGCGCCAACAGCAGCTGCTGAAGAACAGGAAATTGAAGATTTTTACAATGAACTGCAAAATGCATTAGAGAAAGCAAATAAGCAAGATATTAGGATAATAATGGGAGATTTTAATGCCAAAGTTGGAAACGAAAGATTAGAACATGAAAAAAGAGTGAAAGGAAGTTATGGATTGGGCCAGAGAAATGAGAGAGGAGAACGCTTGACAACATTCTGCCTAGAAAACAACCTAGTCATCACGAATACTCTTTTTATGCAACACCCTAGAAGACTATATATACATGGACGTCACCGGACGGAAAAAGCAAGAACCAAATAGATTATATCTTATTACAACAAAGGTGGCGATCTTGTATCTCATCCATCAAGACGTTCCCAGGAGCAGACTGTGACTCCGACCATGAACTTCTTGCTGCAAACTTCAAGATCAAATTGAAAAAAGTCGTTACAAGCGACAAAGTAATACGTTATGACACAAGCGCCATACCAGAAGAGTACAGTGTCGATATTCAGAACAAATTTGACATTCTTATGGCAGTACAGGAGGAAATGACACCAGATGAACTTGCTAATAACATCAGAGATGTATATATTACAAATGCACAGAGGTTAATTCCTAAAAGAAGTATAAAGAGACGAGAATACATCTCAGACGAAACACTGAAGTTGGTGGTAGAGAGAAGAAAAATGAAGTCCAAAAAAGATACAGAAAATCAGGAGTTGTACAAGGAATACACAAAGCAGATTAAAAAACGAGTCAGACAAGACAAACAAAAATACATAAACGACACCTGCAGGAAAATAGAGGAAATGCGCGAACAGGGATTGAGTAAGAATATGTTTTCTGAAGTAAGAACATTGAAAAACAGCAACTTTAAATCATCACCCCGAGCAATAAACGACAAGAAAGGCGACACTCTAACAGAACGTAAAGATATTCTGAACAGATGGAAGGAGTACTGTCAAGAAATGTATACGGAAATAAACAAAGCGGCAGATAACAACGTCATGAATGAAGCGGAACGTGAACCAGAACCTACCATAGAGGAAGTCCGGAATGCAATCAAACACTTAAAAAGTGGAAAATCTCCTGGTTGTGATGAAATAACAGCTGAAATGATACAGGCAGGAGGAGATGGCAGCGCTCGTATATACCATGCATTATGCTGCAAGATCTGGCAAAGCGGAATTTGGCCCAAGGAATGGAAACGATCAATTTACATACCCTTGCCAAAAAAGGGCAACCTGAAACTGTGCACAAACTACAGAACTATAGCTCTTATAAGCCATGCCAGCAAAATACTTTTACAAATCATAATGAAAAGGATGCAACAAAAGCTAGAAACAGAAATAAATGAAGTACAGGCGGGTTTTCGACCAGGTAGAGGCACTAGAGATCATATATTCAACATGAGGATCATCATAGAAAAGTGTAGAGAATTCAACGTTGACCTACATACTTGTTTCATTGATTACACCAAAGCTTTCGATTGTGTACAACATCAGCAGTTATGGGCTATTATGAAAAATATGGGATTTCCAAACCACCTTATACAACTCATCGCACTGCTGTACCAAGAACAACAGGCAGCCGTAAGAATAGAGGGGGAAACATCAGAATGGTTTGAAGTACAGAAAGGAGTAAGACAAGGCTGTACCCTTTCCCCTTACCTGTTTAACATTTATGCCGAGAATATCATGAGAAACGTAAGAGATGACCAAGAACACACAGAGTTTGACTCATTTAACATCGGCGGGTACCAGATCCCGGAAATCAGATATGCTGACGACACAGTCCTCCTATCGACCAACCCAAAAGGACTTGAACAATTACTTCTGTCCACCAAAAAACACAGCGAAGCCCAGAATCTATACCTAAACACCAAGAAGACCAAAGTATTGACAACAGACAAAGTAAAGACCAAACCAGAAATTGAAATTGATAACGAAGAACTGGAAAGTGTCAATGAATTCGAATACTTAGGATCAATCATTAACAGCTCTGGCGACTGTGCAGTAGAAATTAAAAGAAGACTTGCAATTGCTTCACATAAGCTAATACAGATGAAAAACCTATGGCAAGGCACAAGCAAAGAAACAAAGTTACAACTGATCAGAGCATGTATATTCCCAGTAGCAACATACGGCTGCGAGACTTGGACACTCAATAAAACAGTTGCAAAAAAGATTACATCATTCGAAATGAAATGCTACAGAAGGATGTTGAGAATACCCTGGACAGAAAAAAAGACCAACAGAGAAGTACTGCACTCACTAAACGTACAGGAACATTGGCTCCTAAATACCATCGCAATAAGGAAGCTGAAATTTTTCGGTCATATAAAAAGACATAATAGTCTGGAAAAAACAGTGATGGAAGGCATGGTCCCTGGAAAAAGGGGAAGGGGTCGACCTAGACGACGGTGGACCCAGGACATCACAGAGAGTCTGAACTTGTCTTTGGCTGATGCAGGTCGACTTGTCCAGAATCGTGATGCGTTCAGAGCAGCTGTAATGGAGACAACGTTCTGGAAAGAATATGTCACATGATGAGAGACTTTTCCACGGCTTTGAGAGGTGTGTCAACTTGAAGCTCTCACATTAGTAAGTGGAAATTCTTAACATCGTCTATAACATCACCCGAAAAGATGGCTACAGAAATTAAGGATATCAGTGAAAGACGAAAATAAAACAAGTCTTTAAAATTGACATTTTATTTCTAAAGAATATATATTAGTTTATGAAGCCACCGGAAATAAACTATAGCTTCGTTATCAATGGCGACCAGATACTGTCACCCCTCATCGAGAATGGAAAGATCCACTGACCCCTTACTATGGTATGCGTTGCTGAAAGACACGTGACCACAGCGCGGACAGGTGTCAGATTGTGTGTCCAGTCGAATCGTGAATGTTTGGTTTTTGCTCATGTCCCAAAAGACGGTGACGGTAACTGAAGGCCGGAGACTTTTGATGTCAGCTTGTAAACTGTGTACGAATTGAATTCAACGGATTATGAACGTTTGGCGATTGTTTCCTGGGCGGAGTTTAGCACACTTGCGGACTCTAAATGATTATCCGATATGATATGGTGTTTTTATACTATATCAAGTACATGTTAATGTATTTTTATGGATAATAAAAATTCTTCTATGTTATGTTGTGGCAACAGCCCTCATTAACGCTGTATGAATTTATGTAAATTTACTTTATGTAGATTCTAATGATTCTCCTAAATGCCATGTTGTATTTTATTATATCATATCAGTACCTACCAATGTATTTTCTGGAGAATAAAGATTCTGATATGTATTTATGAATGTATATATGTGTGTATGTATGTGTGTATGGTAGTGTATGTATGTGTGTATGTATATATGTATGTATGCACTAGGTATGTATGTATGCACTAAGTATTATGTATGTATAGTATGTACGCACTATGTATGTATGTATGTATGCACTAGGTATGTATGTATGCACAAGGTATGTATGTATGTATGCACTAGGTATGTATGTATGTACGTACGTAGTTACTTGTAGGTAGGTTGATAAGTATGTATGTTGTATGTATGTGTGAAAAATATTTTATGCAACTAATCTTTGCATTTTGGAAGAAAGAGAGTTCTTCAGTGTTATGCAGAGCCAATCCTGACATGGAAGCGAGTCATGGACAATTTGAATTAGAACCGAAGCAGACCCTCCTCCCCACTCCCCCTTGAGGCCTTAGAAAGTGGGTTTACATAATAATATAAGAACATCACAAGCAGCTAAAAATAGTTATGATAATGTCGTGAAAGAAGCTAGTGCTCACATGAAGCTTATTTAGCATATTAGAATGAAGTAATTCAGATTAGATGTGCATGTTATGACAAACGGAAAGCTGGAATATATCGTGACAACAGGAAAGATTGAAAGATAAAAGAAATAAAGGATGATAAAGAGAAAAAGATACTGGGCAGTTTGACATCGTGACACAGATAGAAGTCAATAACAGAACTGATAAATAGCATTCGGGACAGGTAGGTATGAAGAGACAAATTTCACCTACGCCTGCTATCAGAGGACTTAAAGAAGAAGAAAAATCTATATTGTTAAAAAACAAATAAAATACTTCACTTTTGTAAACTCTGCAAACATGACAGTATATTCCAACCCGATGTAGAGGAACAGCGGTACACGGAGAAACATGTTGAGGTCCGTCACAAGCAGTTTTATTGTTGACAAATGTAGATCTAGTGTCCTTGAACCCGGGGTCACAGCTCGTGGCTGAGGTTATAAAACGATAATTGATTTATGAAATTGATGATTGCATGACTCATCCATCATAGTCCTCATTAGTCCAGTGCTACATCATCATTGTTAATTAAGTCTTTCTTCTCTCCTTATGGAGATAGTACCACCACTGCAGCTACACCAACGCATTCATCGCTCTTGCAGCGGGAGTCTGTTAGAACAGCCCAGGCAAAAGCAGCATTCTACAACATGAAATGTTTATTATGCAACAACTCATTGTCAATGGAAGTAGGAAAAATAGTTCTTTAGTGTTAAACAGAACTAATCCTGACATGCAGAAGTGAGTCGTAGACGATTAGTTCGAAAAAAAAGTAGAAAAAGCACTAGACGCCAAAGAGATGATGTGTTAAACAAGAATGTTAAAAGTAACAAGGACAGCTAACAAAAAAAAAAAAAAATGAGGATGTCCTGAAAGATGCCAATACATTCATTCATAACCCTCCACTCACAAAGGAGCATAGGCCTTCAACAAACACATGCCAAGTCCTCCTGTCACGTGCCATCATCTCAAGTTCTTTGCACGTTCTCCTCATCATTATGCAAGTACATAAAGGAAGCTTATTCGCCTTGTTAGAAGGAAGCACTCCATCGTCTTGTGGAAGAAGAAGAAAGCTGGGGTATGTTGTGAAAACATGAACAATTGAATGAGACAGAGCTAAAGGACGACAATGAGAGAAAATACTAGACAGTCTGACATCATGGGTTGGAAATAACTCAACAACAGAATTTATTAGTAGTACTGGATAAAGGAAGTTGTGGAGAGACATAATCGCCTACACCATCAGACACGATATTTGAAGAAGAACAAAACAAGACAAGCAACACATGGAAAAAAACTAGACAAACGTACCTTGACCTTGATGGGTTTGAGAAACAAAATAGTTACAAGAAGACCTGTGAGAACAAATGCCATGTAGACGCTCAATAGAAGGTATCGCAATGCGTTGTCCGGTTCCCTGATGACCGAAGACCGGTTGTTGGCCAAAGAGAACGGCGGACAGTTGAGAGCTCCACACTCTACCGTTGTCAGATTAGAAGAATTGAAGCTAATGTCTGTGTCCATGTCATCAGAGTGTTGGAGAACCGCTGACGAAATTAGATTTCCCCAAACCTGAATATGAAAATTAAAAACTTTACTGGAACTTGAATGTTAAAGATCGCTGGTTTGTTTGGTTCTTTCTTTTTACCAATTGTTCAGGCAATCTTTGTCACATCAGTTGACCTGTTGTCTTTGGTAACAGATCAACATTTTGTATGTTACTGATGGGTCTTTCTTTCCTTCAAACATAATATGATCCCGTGTTTGTCACATTATTAAACATGTAGTCACCACTGTCTGACGTCTTGTTTGTCACGTTAGTAAACATGTGATCACCAAAGCTGTCACCATATGTTTGTCACGTTGCTCAACATTTAGTAACCATTGTTTTGACCTCCTGTTTGTCACGATGGTAAACATATAGACACTTCTGTTTGACCTCTTATTTGTCCCGTTAATAAAGATGTAATCAAAACAGTTGTGGCCTATTGTTTGTCACATTAATAAACATGTAATCACCACAGTTGTGGCCTATTGTTTGTCACGTTAATAAACATGTAATCACCACAGTTGTGGCTTATTGTTTGTCACGTTAATAAACATTTAATCAAAACAGTTGTGGCCTATTGTTTGTCACGTTAATAAACATGTAGTCACCACAGTTGTGACCTAGTGTTTGTCACTTTGACAAATAAATAGTCACTATTGTTGTGACACACCTTATTTGGTTTCTTAAATAAGTATATTGTCACCGTTGTTGTGAGCTTCGTTGTAGTAAACCCGCAGAGAACTACGTGTGCTCTTACATTGTACTGTCTGTAGCAAGTTGTTCTTACATAATTAAATCTCTATCCCCTTACACATCATCATCATCATTTTCACTTTCGCTCCTTATGGAGCATGGAACCACCACAGCAATTGGTTCCCTAACAGGACGCTTGAACCATACATTCACATGCTTTTGCAGCAGTGGGTACTTTAGCGATGTTTTACATGATGTTGCAAGCCTCATGCACAATATTATATTAGCCGCTTTGTACGACAATGCTGTAGGAGCAAATTTCCATATTCTTTCTTTGTCTCATCAGAGACCCCCCGGGGGAACTACAAGGGGCACTGCCTAACACAAATCTCCTTTTTCACATATTACGACACGCTTCTTTGGACGCAGCGATCCTGTCACCTGCTCACAAACGTCGGATCCCACCGAAGTAAATGATGGCTCTATAGGTGATAACATTTACACTTTATTGTTTGATCAAAATGAGAAAGAATATGACATATTTTCATAATTTTCACGTTTCTTTTTGGTATGTACTTCATACGCCATCATTAACCACCACGTCCCTGTCTAACATAGTGTGACAGCGCCATCTTGTCATCGCCATTTTGTCTGTCGTTCTCTACCTTTTTACTACAGCATAGCGATTTGGCAGCCATTTGAGTGTTACTCAGTCAGGATCTAAAAATAGAACATTAGTCGTATCGCTTACGGATAGCAGCCAATCAGAGAAGAGAAGCGTCCAGGCTAGCGCGTCAGTTTAAATTCTTTATCGTTCTGACCGCCGGTCGCGGAGAGAGAACAAGCTATTGAGAAATACTGAAGTCTAGTTAAAGCAAGAACATGCCTAGGACTTGTGAGTAAAATATTATTCTCCAACATTCTAAAATCTTTATAGTGTTAGAAAGGATATAGGATCACCATCTTTGTGCCGAAGTATTTTAAATAAGGTTGTGTGCTGTCCCCCTGCCTATTTAATTTATACACGGAAAAAATTTTCAAACAGATACAGGAAATACCAGGACTGAACATCAGTGGAAGATCAATAAACAATCTTAGATATGCAGATGATACCGTGTTGTTAGCTGAAAGCGAACAGGAGTTACAAGAACTAGTAAAGCAAGTGAACAGTATAAGTCATGAATATGGACTCGACATTAATATTGAGAAAACTAAAACTATGATAATTAGCAAAACAGACGATAAACCGACATTAAAGATAAGCGTAAATGGGAAAATCCTGGAACAAGTCAAGAGCTACGTATATCTTGGTCATATAATAACAGAAGATTGCAGATGTGAAACAGAAATCAAGAAGAGAATAGGAATGGCCAAAGCTACATTCAACAACATGAAACATATACTAACATCCAAACAGTTATCTCATAAATTAAAACTGAGAATCATAAAGTGTTATATATATTCTGCATTTCTGTATGGTGCAGAAACATGGACGATGAATAAGCATTTGGAAGAAAGAATTGAGGCTCTTGAAATGTGGATATATAGAAGAATGGGGCGTATCTCATGGAAAGAGATGAAAACAAATAAGGAGGTCCTAGAAAATCTAGGTATGAAAAGAGAACTAATGAGAGAGGTCAAAGTTCGGCAGCTAAAATACTTTGGCCACATAAAAAGGCATAACACCTTGCAGAAGACCATAACAGAAGGGAGAGTTGAAGGCAAACGTGCAAGGGGAAGACAGCGCTATAAGTGGGAAGATAACATCAAGAGATGGACGGGAAAGAGTCTATCAGAGTGTACCAGAAAGACAAGAGACAGAAGACGTTGGAGATCCATTACAGCCAACCTTCGTTGTGGAGATGGCAACTGATGATGATGATGATTTTAAATAATTATATACTTAATTCAATGTTATTTATATTTCGCGTGCGGTTGGTTTCAGATCTAGATTTATTCAGACATGGCGTGGCTGGAGCAGATGGTCCATGTTCAGGAAATATAACACGTGGCCGGTACTAGAACTGACATATTCGGTTATTACATTTGTGTAAATGAAATTAATGGTTAAGTATTTCCATATTGTTTGGGGTTAAGGAAACCTTCAATGGTCTTATGTAAATCCGGCACATCGGTTTGAATAATATTTAATTGTGGCGCGATTTAGATTGTTATATTTATTAACTACGGTGCTGATGCGGAAATAGTTTATTTTAGTGTGGTGAGTGCTGCAATTTATTAATATCTTACAGCTTACTAGAATAAAGTCCTGTGCTTCTTCAGTAATGTTAGACTGATAATGTGGTGTAAGTATTAGTAAGATCGGCTATAGCTAATTGGTGTTAGCTTTCTTAGTTTCATAGTCCTTTATACAGTGTAAAATCTCTATTGGTTATCTGTACTGCTTTAAATAGCTTTGCTAAGCCATTATTTCTATAATATTTAGTATTATAATGTAAGGTTACTATAGAATGTACAACCACGCAGCTTAGCTGGGTTGTTAGCGTGGCTGTATGCTGTCCTCGCAAGATGGCAGCCACTTGTTATAGGCCTAGTGATGTATTTAGTTCTAGTCATTAATATGCCTTGTAAATATGATACCCCTACTTTTGGTACGTTGAGCACATTTGAGGCATAAACGTTCCTGTTTGCTTCTTGCGGAGCAGGGCGACACCAGTGCTGCTGAATCCAACAGAAGCCTGCACGAAGCATTTATATGCTGTGGCAGTGGTTTGTTTCTGTAACAATGTGTTTTATATGGTGAGTTCCCAATCTCATCAGTAGGCATATACGACATGCTTCAGAGTGCAGGGACGAATATTGAGATGGATCAGTTGCGAGGTGGTGGTTTATGCGCATTAATGAGAAGTATTCGTTGTACATATCGTTTAATATTATTTAATATTTTATGCATATTTCATTATTATTTAGTTATTGTTATGTGTCGGATAATTTACGAGAGCACGTGGGTGCACTTGGGAACAAATTATGTCTCTTCTCGCATCTTATGGAGCATATGGCCACCAGTGTGGCTGGCCTCCGCATGGAGACCGCACAAAGCATTCAGATTCTCTTGCAGTAGTGGTTTCGGTAGCAATCAGTGTTACATGGGGAGATTGCCAGCCTCATGCACAACACCATACTAGTCTGATTAGATGACATGTATGGGCTGAGTGTGTGTGCATGATAGTTGAATGTTTCAGGTAGCGTGGAAGAAGGACATTTGACAGGTGAGAGCATGGTGTTTCTCATTATTTAACTATTATGATTTTAACTAGTCGGTGCTTTGTTTGCGTTTCAGATTAGCAATTGAGCACTGGCTAGGTGTTTTGTTTGCTTTGTTTTATTTGTTTAATGTTTGCTTTTTGCGCCTTGTCACTGACTGGGTTGTATGAATAAATACAGCCCCTGCCTTAGAATCAATTTTATTGTTGATCGGGTCGGTTGCGATTGTGCAAGAAAGTGATCACAATTCACAACAGCCCACCCTATCACAATAGGACTTCAACACCACCCGCTACACCTTTCTTGCCTGTGCCATCCGCTCAATGTCAGTCTATTTCTTCTATATCCCCTTTATGTCTATCTCAAACTTTCCCTTCTCATTATGTGTTTTGGTGGTCCTCTTTTTCTCTTTGTGCGAAGGAAATGCGAAGGAAGACCGTCCTGTAATGCTATCGGCATGTTTTCTCAGTGTGTGTCCTATCGAACTTTAATTTTTTTCCTCATATCTTACTTGATTACTGTTAGTCTGCTTGTTTCCTTCACTTCCATATGGTGCCATAAAGGCAATCGGCTCTAGAATCGAATATAATGTATATTTAAACCATGTACAAATGATTGTCTATGCTATGAGATTATTTACTGGTGTGGATGCCTAGATAGGAGTAACTATGAATGTACTATGTAGGGTGTTTGTTAGACCTGGTGTGGACAGTCGTTGTTATTTTTCACGACTACCAGTACCTGGGTTAGCCTACTTCATACTCATCTGTGTCTTGTGGATAGGGTGAGACGACATGTACGACAAGGGGTTGAAGAACTAAGGCACTCTCGGAGCAGATGAGGAGATGATGTGATGGCAGAGGTTCGTTCCAACTCTGAACGGGGTCGGGCGTAGCTCCTCCGGTGGAAGAAAACTATATTGTCTTTCTAAGTGGGGGGGGGGGATGTCACAGAGGTGTCGCGGGACGAAATAGTAGAAGGGCAACATTACTAACTCTGAGTTTCGGCAACCCTGGGATAACTGGTTTGCTTAGATCAGGTGACCGGATGCGAAGCGGTATTTTTTCGGGTGCCAAGATAGGCGGTGTTCATTGAGTCAGGTCCGAGAGCGGATATACTGAGTCTTTCCCTGCCCAGCAGTTGGCTGAGAAGAGTGTGCCATAAGTTTCATATTCTGAGTTTTGCTTTCCTGTGGAGTATTTGGAGTGTAGTGTGTAATGCTAGTTTGAGATGTTAACTAGTGTCATTTTTCTATATACCGCAGAGTTTACCTTGTCCAGTTTTGGAGGTTGGTTCATTGTTGGAAAGTAGGGCCGCTACGGTGAGCGGTGCTCAAGTCATTGCTAATTCTAGGCCGCCATGTTGTGTCATAGGCGGTTATTAGCCATATCTATTAAGAGAAGTTTGCTCTGGCACGTATTTATGTGTATTCATATATAAGTCATATATTTGTAGCCTTGAGTGTCGATATTGTGTCCATTTGTTCATTAAAGGGATATTCCTGGTACAGGCGTTATTTCTTATTGTCAGCATTATATGTGGTGGTCGTGCCTCTAGGAGGAAGAGCCTTGTTTATCATTAGTGATGGTATGTGTATGCAAATCCACAGCATGTAGTGCTCTTGACAGTGATCTTACTATGCTATTCCAATCCTTCTGTTCCGCTTCGCTGTTTACTATCTCATATTTCTCGATTTCTTTCATTTTCATCTTTCATCCCTCATATATTTTTCTCTATCTTACTTTGTCTCTATTAATCTCCCAACATCTTCGTGTGCCACTTTTGTAAACACTGCTTTTCTCTCTACCTATCTCCTGCTCTATTTTAGTAAGTCATTGACTCTCCTAATCACATTATTCTCTCCGCTATCTATATCTCCATATATCCAGTTTACATTATATTTTTTCTCACTCTTTATATTCTGCACTCTTTCATATCTCTTAATATTCATCTTCCTTAAAAAAAAATTAATACTCGTATGTTGCCTCGTTTTGGCGAGGCTCGCCCGTTCAACCTAGACACAGGGTCCATTGGTTTTATTAGGGCTCATGTTCAAATAGAAAAGACCTTGTAATCTGTTTCAGTGAATGAACCACTATTCATCTTTATCTATTTATCCAGACTATATTAGCTTAACTATTTGAGGAAAGAAAGTTAGATTCCAGTGCGTCAACTCTGACCTCTTACCTGTGTGCTTTGAAAAGCCATGAAGAAAATACCGAAAAACATGCTGAGGACATCTTCCATATCTTGACCTGGAAGTGAACAGTAAACCATAATGATTAGATTGTTACTTTTATACAGCAAAAATGCAAGGAGATAATGAGGGCCCACCCCCGCGTATTTCCCTGAGAGACAAAGACAGATAAGAACTACAACTTGCTCAGGCAATATGCGAGACGACAAATATGAAGTTATGTTTGTGGACGGCAGCGCCGTCATCTTATACACATTGATACAGCAACAACTTCTGCTGCAATAATAAGGGAATAAACTACAGGAGTGGGTCTATTCTCCTTATGGAACAAAAAAAGTAAAATAAATAAACGAATAAATGAGAAATGTGATAAGAGGTTAGAAAACACCATAAATTAACTACATAAAGATAAAATTAGATAATCTTGACATCATCACCATTATCTTGATTATCATTATGCTTCAGCTCCTTGAGGAAAATAGGCCTTCAAAAAACTCATGATAAGCCTTCCTGTGCGAAACCATTATTTCAAGGTCTGTCCGAATCTTCTTGTTACATTCATATCCGCATCTGATTCCGTTCAACGTGTGTTTTTCTACCCCCTTCTCCTATATACCCTAGGAATTTCAGAACAAGGATTACCTGGTAATGATATCAATATATTTCCTAAATGTGTTTCTTCTTCAACGCAGAGTCCTTTTCATACTTTGGTTCATTGGCACTTGTCTGGTTCTTGTCATTAGCTCGATGTTGGTGATAGTTTTTATAGTTAAATCTTTCTATTTTATGGAAACACACATGTATGAAAGCTTATAACTTCCTGGTTGTTGTTTTAATTTGTCTCAAAGCTCTAGAGCCATGCCATAGCATTATCTTAACCTCTGAGTTAAAGATTCCACGTTTTGTGTTGTAGGTTATTTTCTTTTTTATATCAGTACTTTCTAATAGAATAAAAGCTCATGCATTTTGTATTATTTTTTTGATATTATTGTCTGTTCCTCCAGTTTTGTCTGTATTACTGCTAAGATATATATATATATATATATATATATATATATATATATATATCTATATATATATATATATATATATATATATATATATATATATATATGAGTTCATATCCTGTAGGAATGTTCCTCCTAGACGTAATCTGGCTATCATTTTAGGCATTTATACTCATAATCTTTCTCTTTTCCCTGTATACTTTAAGACCCAATGACCTGTCAATAAATAATTTTTTTATATATTTTGTCTTGCATCTGGTTTCAGTTGTGTGGCAGACGAGCCAGATCGTCAGCAAAATCTATGGTCTAGCACTCACTGATTTCTATTTATGTTGCCTGATGTTGTTGTTCAACTAACACATTAACACAGGGTTTATAAATCTTCTTTGTGTCATAGATCCATTTGATTGTCCGCTGAAGGCTACGGACTCCTTCTAGGAAAAAATGTACATTAAAAAAATAAATAAATAAATTACATTTTAAATTTTAGATTTTTTACACGGACTCCGTAGAATACATTCAATGACCTCCAAGGGTTAAATGGACCTCAGGTTAAGGAACCCTGCCGTAGCAGCTAAAAATCTAACATCAGGGTCAGAAGGGGACAGAGATGACCTTGATTTTATAAATATACAAGTTCACTGCTATTACTGACAAAGCCAAATCCGGATATTAAGATTCCATTTAGAAATGTTAAGTTCGTTGTAGAGACACAAATGCTATTACAAAATACAGAAGACAAGACTCTCCACATGTAAGCCTACCTTGCCGTGGTTGGAGAGCTTGAGCGCCTCAATGATCCCGGGAGCTATGCCGGCGGGAGTTTTACTCCTGGCAGGGTCACCCAAGCCGGACAGGTCCTGGGTGAGGGGCCAGACTAAATGGGCTGAGGAGTGGGTGGAACCCTATAGGTGTAGATGCAGAACCCACCGGCGAGTGGTACATGCTCTGGTCTGCACCAATCCACCCCCACTTCATGGGTTAAATGCTTTCTTGCCTCATTCTTCACTGTTTGTCGTCTATCACGCCCATGGCGACCGTTGCCTCAATTGGCTGTGTGTGGTGTACCCGGAAACGGGGCCTCCCAGTACTGAGGCAAAGTTAAGTCCCCGATGTCACTTATCGGTGCAGAATTGAGAGAGATGGCTGAGCATCACAATCCCTCCTGTGTTGCAGCATGATGAGAACCCAGCATTGCACACTGAGCTTGGGGGGATCACTTGGGCACCAGACTTAATACTGGCTCTTGACTGGATGGCCGCATGCAGGAGATTTCTACAATGGAGGGTTGGCAGGTGGTGGGTATCGGGAAGTGGCTCTGTGCAGGACGTGAGGATTCCTTGGGAGAGCCCAGAACCAGAGCACAGCATTGTGCAAGCTCTGCATAGTTGGAGAGCCCCCTGGATGACGGGGAATGCACAGTGTGCTACCCCACCTATCCCCAACTGCTAACTTAGAACCAGAAGTGGGGTCCTCTGTATGCGTGCCAGGCCAGGATAAAATGCCTGGGAAAGAGACTGGAGCTCAGAACTCCCTAACTCAAAGTTGCAGGATGGCAGAAAAGCCACGGGAAAGACAGGGCTATTTTGAAGATAACGCAACCATATTTTCACCATACGAGCTCGGACGCCGCCTCGGTAAACAAGGTCCGCGCAGAGCAGTGACACCCCCAGGCTGCTTGCGAATAGTCTACTACTGGGAACATAAACAGATTAGGGATGAGCCCACTCTCCCGTTGAACAGGTGCTAAAGTCGTAGATACTGGGCCAGAAGGCGCACCGGAAACCACAGTATCATGCAACTCGCTTTTTTTTTTTCTATGGAGAGTACACCGTCAAATAAATCTCGTTCTGGTGCTCGCCCTGTGGAGCTCCACCAGGCAGGTGCAGTGCCGGGCTCTGAGCCTCGACAGAGCCCACCCTCAGCTACTGGAGGACCCTCTAGACCGTCTTGTGGAGTCAACAGACGGCGGAGGAGAACTACTGACCAAAACAAAACAGAAAAAGAGAAACCCAGAGTGCCACTTGTCATGATGCACTGGAATGCAGAGGGAGTGAACAGCAAGCAGGCTGGATACAGCAAAAAGACAGAGCTGGAAAACATCTTGTATGAGAAGCAAGTCAGTGTTTGCTGTATCCAAGAGACTCACTTGAAAGCAGATCAAACCTTTAAAATAAGGGGATATCAATGCTTCAGATCCGACAGACAAGATAGACGAAAAGGAGGAGTACTTACTCTTGTAAGGAATAACATTCCTGCACACGAAAGGAAAACCTTCATGGATGGAGCAGAATATCAGCTGCTGCAGATAAAGGTAGACAAGATGGAAATAGAACTCCTGAACTATTACTGTCCGAACAACAAACCCCTGAGTCTCAGCTCTATACAGGTACCAGCCACCAACTTTATAGCAGTTGGAGACTTTAATAGCCACTCCCAGAGCTGGGGCTATAACCATCTGGATCACAGAGGTGAAGAGGTTGAAACTTGGCAAGATGATCACTCCCTAATCCTAGTCAATAATGCCACAGATACTCCTACCTTCTACTCCAGAGGATGGCACACAACCTCAACACCAGATCTTGCCTTCTCCACACCAGATATAGCTGGATCTATTAGTAGAGAAGTAGGAGACCAACTAGGGGGAAGCGACCATCGCCCAATCTTTCTTACTGTCCAGAGTGCAACTCTCAGTACAGGCCCAGCCATTACAAGATGGAACTACAAAAAAGCCAACTGGGGTTTATTCAGGCATCAGGTGAACACGCTGCTGTCTACCCTCAAGGTACAGAACAGAGACATTAATGAAGTGGTAAAAGACTTCAACAGATGCATACTACAAGCTGCAAAAGAAACCATTCCCAAAGGATGCCGGCGTAACTACATACCATACTGGTCCAGCACACTCCAAGAACGTCAGGAAGCTATGGACAAGGCTAGAAAGGACGCAGAGTCTCAGCCTTCACTTGAAACTCACAACAAATGGAAAAAGGCTGTAGCAGAGTTTCAGAGAACAAAGCTAGAAGAAAAGCGGAAAAGCTGGAGAACTAAAACGGCATCGCTGAACCTTGAGAAAGACGGCAGGAAACTTTGGAGATTAGTCAAGTCTCTAAATGAAGAGCATTCCTCACCAAGGCAGACTATCACATTGGATGAAAGTGGCAAACTTTTCAGAGGAAAACAAGCTGCAGACTTGTTTGCTAGAAGATACAGTTCAGAAAGCAACTTACCCATTAACATAGACCATCAGAGAGAGATAAGAAAAGAAATACTGGCAACCATGGGACAGACAGATACTCCTGCCCCAATGAGGGAACCCATCACACTAGGAGAACTACAGAAGGCTATTTCCAAGCTTAAGTTTCAAAAGTCACCCGGCCCAGACAAAATCAGCAACGAAATGCTAGTAAATCTGAGCTCAGCAGCAAAGACAAAACTGCTTGAGATATTCAACCACAGCTGGTTGAAAGGAACGGTACCCCAAGTATGGAGAGAAGCCATCACAATACCCATACTAAAGAAAGGGAAATGTAAGACCGAGGCTGCAAGTTACCGGCCAATCAGTCTCACAAGCTGTGTTGGGAAGACTATGGAGCGAATAGTCAACCAC
The DNA here is from genome assembly GCA_024509875.1 of Oreohelix idahoensis. Classification (NCBI taxonomy): domain Eukaryota; kingdom Metazoa; phylum Mollusca; class Gastropoda; order Stylommatophora; family Oreohelicidae; genus Oreohelix; species Oreohelix idahoensis. Next base: position 294,430 of record JAMPIV010009111.1, read on the forward strand.
AGATTGAAATGGTATTTAGAGTCTGAGCAGATCCTGGTGCCGGAACAAGCTGGATTTAGAGAATGCTACAGTATAGAAGACCAAGTTACTTACTTGTCTCAAGCAATAGAAGATGCCTTCCAGGAGAAGAAAAAGGTCCTAACGATCTGGGTCGACTTCAAGCAGGCCTTTGACAAGGTGTGGAAAGATGGCCTCATTGCAAAACTTAGGACAAGTGGAATCCAAGGCAACATGATGAAATGGATCCAGTCATACTTGCATAACAGGAGAACTAGAGTCACTCTTGACGGTCTGCAGAGCAGAAAAGTGTTGCTCCATCAGGGGGTACCTCAAGGAGGAGTAATTTCCCCAACACTCTTCCTTGTTTACATCAATGACCTGGTGAAAGATCTCCCTGCAGGAGTTAAAGCTGCCTTATATGCAGATGACCTAGTACTCTGGTGCGCTGATGAAAATGTCACCACAGCAAATTATAGAATGCAGCGGGCAGCAGACATGCTAGTATCATGGGCAGAGAAATGGCTTATCACAATAAACACAGACAAAACCTCCACAACACTGTTCTCCCTCGCCCCCAAGGACAAATCAGCTAACATACACCTAGGGACAACCGTGATCAAGGAAGAAAGCTACCCCACCTATCTTGGGGTGACATTTGACCAAAGGCTTACATGGAATAAGCATATTGAAAATGCAGAAGGAAAGGCCCGAAGACGACTAGGCATACTCAGAAAATTAGCAGGTACCAACTGGGGAGCAAATGAACGAAATCTAAAGAAGATTTATAATGGAGTAATAAGACCACACTTAGAGTTTAGCTCAGCAGCATGGTCATCAGCTGCTAACTCACATCTGCAGTCTTTGGACAAGGTGCAAAATCAAGCTCTCAGGCTCATTACAGGAGCCATGAAAACTACACCAATAACAGAGATGCAGAAGGTTGCTGGATTACAGACATTGTCCCATAGAAGAGACACAAAAACCATGATCCAGATGGAAAAGTACAACAGTATGCCAATGCACCCAATGAAGGCAAGACTAGATGATCTGGCATTGGGACGTCTAAAGCGTAGCAGCTTTGTGCATCGGGGGAAAAGACTTATAAGACAGCATCAAGAAGACCTATCCATGAAGACAACACCACTGAAGCCCACCCTATACCCTGTACCATGGGAGCAGGCCAGCAGTGCCCTCCAAATTAATACAACAGTCAGTGGTCTCACAAGTGGATGTGAGTATAATGATCTGCAAAAACGAACTGCTACATTGAGTATGATCCAAGAAAGCTATCCCGATCAATCATGGATACATGCCTATACAGATGGATCAGCAACTAATGCTGTTAGGAATGGAGGTGCCGGTATCTTTATCTCATATCCTGACAACCACTATGAGACTAGGCACATTCCCACTGGTAAATTCTGTTCCAACTATACAGCTGAGGTTCAAGCTCTAGAGCAAGCTGCAAATATGATTTATAACACCAACTCTGACTGCCACCAGGTAGTCATCCTCACAGATGCACTGTCTGTCCTGCAAGCTCTCAAGGGTGGTAAACTCCCGCATCTGAGAAATGAACTAAACAAGGTAGCTGCCAAAAAGAGAACCATACTTCAGTGGGTACCATCTCATTGTGGTGTACCCGGAAATGAAAAGGCAGATAAACTTGCAAAAAAGGGAGGAGAATGTGAACAAGAAGATAATGAAGTCACATACTTTGAGAAAAAGAGAGCTATCCAGACTATCAGAAGAGAACAGAACCAACCCAAAGACGACTATCACACTCTCGACCGGCAGGGACAGACAACTATTTTTCGACTCAGGACAGGGCATAACAAACTGAATAAACACATGCACAAGCTACGATTGTCTGCTTCACCACTGTGCACATGTGGATTAAACGAACAAACTGCTGAGCATGTTCTACAGGACTGTCCTCTGTATGACCAGTTAAGAAAGATATACTGGCCCAATGACTCAACACTAAACTCAAAGCTATATGGAGTTAAAGAGGAACTTCAAACAACAGTCGAATTCATCATGAGAACTCGTCTGACGGTGTAATCATCAAAGATGCGATCGCAAGAAGAAGAAGAAGAAGAAGACAAGAAATTCATAGAGCTGTTGTCATTGGAAAGTGGGGTCCATAACTGACGCACGATAGACAAGTGTGGAAAGAAATAAATTTTAAAAAGTAAGTATAAACTGGATTACCAGTTAGCGCAGAATAGAGAAGTATAGAAGCACAAAAAAGAAAGCATCAGTTTTAAAGTGGGGCCGCAACTAGTGCAGGATAGAGAGCTGTGTTCAGTAGGAAGTGGGCCCCAATTAGTACAAGACAGATACGTGTGCAAACACATAGAACTGTGCTCAATGGATAATGGGGCCCCAATTAGCACAGGATAGACAAGTGTAGAGATAGGAAACTGAGAAGTAAATGGAAACTGGATTACCAACTAGCGCAGGAAAGACAAGTGTGGAACCACAACAAGTCGTTTATTTCCCTTAACCAGCGGCACTTGGGCTTTTAGCCCTTCGGCCCAATGACACGTCATTGCAAGGCTGGGGAGCCTGTGGACTTTCCTTCCAACCCGGTCAGGAGCTTCGCTCATTCCCATCCACAGAGGGTTTATCTCAGGAGCCGTTCAGGGTATTCAGTCAAAATCCCGGTCGTTGACACTTCTTCAAATGCTGACGCCCGGGCTTGAACCTTGAATACCTGGTCGCCAGCGCAACGTTGTAACCATTACATCAGCACGGCTCTCACAACAAATCGTTAATTACCGATATAAAGTGGGGCCCCTGTCGTAAATTTATTTTGAGAGAAAAGAGTCGTAGAAATAGTGGTCCGGTTTAGAGTGGAAAATGATGATGGAAAGCTCAGTGATAGAAAATGTAGATATTAAATAGTTGCTTCACAGCGTGCTGGAGGAGAGTAAAGACAGACTTATTTACGACAAATCGCTTCTCTCAATCTTCTCTTCCGCTCTCCTGATCAAACAATTATTTGCCAGTTTTCCAGACACGCTTCTGCGCGCACACCGATTTGGTGTTTTTCACACACACAGACGATGTAGATACAAACTATATTAAACGAATAGGGGAAATGTTGGTCTGTGGGTATATCCAACACACAGAACTAAATGAGTTTATGTGATTTTATTCACTTTAAACATCAATCACTAACAAATATCAGGTATTACATAAATTATCATAAATACACAAATGCAAATAACAAATTTGGGAGGGGTGAAGAAGATTGGTATCGACTAAGCCCTTCCCGCTTATTAGACAAAGACAAACCCAGTCCAGAGATAGATAATATCAGGAACATAGGTACGTTAACCTAACAGTGAAGTTAATTACTCTGAAAGAGGTGTTACAAAGTTTGGTATAGGTGATAGAAAAAAAAACCTGTTCTTCCCAGCTGTTCTTCCCTTTACTAAGCAAATGGAAAAGAGGGGGTTTTTAAACAGAGTTAACCAATTAGCAACTCCCCCTTAAAGGAACAATGCAGGGAATACAGAAAAATTATATTACTAGGCAAGAAAGTTAACAACAGGTTTACAAAAGAAAACGATTAAATTTCCTGTCATTCATACACACGCGTGAGGATCCACACTCATATACTCACACACTTACCGAATGCAGCCTCAGACGATCCATAAAAGTATATAAAACCAGCAAGAAATCTTATGACATATGAACTGTCTAGTCCTTCGATGTCCCGCCCCAGATGTTTGCGAGGGTTTGTTGGTAACAAATATTCTCACTTATCGCAAGACTTGAAGACTAAGAGTTCTCGTGTTTTTATTATATATATAAAAGGAGTCTATGGGATGGTACTAACACAGTTCGGCACAGGGGTGAAAATGAAGTGGTCTCTTTTAATCCTCCGCTATGGTAAAATTCCTTCAATGCGTGATGATAGTTTTATTAAATCCAATTGAGGAAAAAAAACTAGGCTGTCACAGTCAGGAGAATATGTACTCTCTCACAGTAAACAGTAAATATAATATCGCTACTGGCGATGAGTACCTTCCAGTTTATCTTACAGGTTTGTAAGGGTAATTTGATGATTATTCTTTAAAATGTTCTTGGGTGGGCTTTATTTCATTTAATTCTGACAGCTAGGTCGCAAGGACCGCCACAAGATTATATTTTAAAAGAAATGTTTCTTCAATATGACTGGAAGTTTATAGGATGATTTCTTTATTTCTTTCTTTATTTAGCTGGGACCGCAGGTACGATCACTCTGTGTGAAAGAAAAAAAGACATGTAACATACCGAAAAATCAAGCGCGATAAATTTCCCGTTAAGCCTATAATACACTCGAGTATTTAATTATGTATTTAATAAACACTGCGCGAATTCTAGTGGTTAAAAACACATCTATAAAACTAGGACTTAACTGAATTTATTAATTATAAATTCCTTCGCGACTTTAAAAGTTAATTTAAGCATCTATTATCTTTTGAAATAATATAATAGATAGATCATTATATTTACAACTGGAACTATTTAGATGGTTTAATTTAATAGATTTAAATTAACACAAAATCCACTGAAATAGAATGACTGAACTAGACCACTGATCACTTTACGCAATATATATTACCGCTTTGCACAGAATAGAAAACACTGCAAATTTATATATAAAATCCAGGGGAAAATCTATAACAAGATTTCAATAAAGCTAGTGCTTCTGTAAAGGTCTGGCCAGCGAGTGATAACGTGTCTAGTCTTCATGGTCTATTTAGCTAAAATGGAATGTAAGTTGAGTGGGACATGATAAACTTGACAGCTTATTTGATTTTACGAACTTTTGGGGATCTGACCGCCAAATCAAGAGAAGTAGCCGCCCCCTGGTCTTCGTATCTCCGTTCGCTGCTGCCCGTTTCGGCTTTCCCCTGTTCGCTCGGTTGCGATTGACACCGAGACGCGAAATCAGCGGCAAGCAACTGCGTCTCGTAGCAGAGACCACTACTGTCTTTGATAACGCCGATAGTCTCCCCTGAAATCCCTCAGTCTGTCTCTTTGATCTCGTGCCGCCTACTAAATGAGTCCCGGTGGAATGAGTTCTGGCAAACGAAAAGTTACAACAAATGTTCAGGGGTTCTAATGTTATGAAAAGCTAAAAGTCCCTTTAAATCATCCATCATATCAGGGAAAATTCACTTGTCAAACTAGACGTACGTCACAATCGTCCCCACTTTTAGACATGAAACCATTTTTCATGTTTCATTTTTTGACAATGGAGGTGACCTGATTGGTGATTTTAGGATGAGTGGTATCTTCAGTTTGCTCTTCTTCCTCTGTAGACCAGTTTCTACTCAGGAAATCAGCCCCGACATTCTGTCTTCCCGGAATATATTCCACTTTGAAAGAATAAACGCTTAAAAGAAGCGCCCAACGCATGATCCTTGCGTTAAATTCTTTATTGGCACCAAGAAATGCTAACGGAGCGTGGTCCGTTTGCACCGTGAAAGATGTACCATAGAGAAACTCATGATGGCGTCTGATACCGTCAATCAGAGCAAGACATTCCCTTTCAACTACGCTGTAGTTCCGTTCCGCTTTATTTAATTTCCGACTGCCATAGGCAACTGGAAATAGCATGTTCAGGTCACTGTCATCGGCTTGAAGCAGTGTTGACCCGATGCCCTGACCTGACGCGTCGACTCTCAGTACAAAAGGTTTCTTGAGGTCAGGCAACCTCAAAATTGGGTATGCAGACAACTGTCCTTTCAAAGTGCTATACGCGTGTTCGCACTTTTGATCCCATATGACCTTATCAGGACAACCTTTCTTTGTGAGGTCAGTCAGAGGTGCCGTCAGTCCGTTGAAGTTCTGGATGTACTTCTGATAGTATGCACATAGCGATATGAAGGAACGTACGTCTTTCTTCGTTCGGGGTCTTTTTGCTGCCATTATTTTCTCCACGTTCTTCTTAATAGGCCAACTGCATCCGTGAGAAATAGTGTGCCCCAGGAAGTCTAACTGTTCAAACCCGATGAGACATTTGCTAGGTCTGGCTGTGAGACCCGTTTCCTGTAGTCTCCTGAGGAGCATAGCAACCGTAGCAATATGTTCTTCATAGGTTTCCGATGCAATTAAGATGTCATCCATGAAATTATGGATATGGGGACTTTGCAAAGGTTGTAGAAGCTTCCTCATCATCCTGGTGAACACTCCTGGTGCATTATGCAAACCGAACGGCATCACGTTAAATGTGTAATGTCCTTCACTAGTGCTGAAAGCTAACAAACGTTTAATTTCCTCCTTGACTGGTATTTGATAATAACCTTTGCTGAGGTCAATCTTGGAGAAGATCTTTGCTTTGCTGAGCTTGGTGAACAACTCAGAAACAGTTTGGAGAGGTTCGGGCTGGAATTCCGTTACCGCGTTTAGCAACCTGTAATCAATGCACAGCCGAACTTCCTTATTGGGCTTCTGCAACAGCACTACACTCGAGCTGTAAGGAGATGTAGACTCACTGATAATTCCTGCCTGACGCAGCTTGTCTATTTCTCCGCGAAGTGCATCAGCTTTAGCGTACGGGATGGGGTAAACTCTGGTTTGAACAGGGGTCTCGTTTGTTAATTTCATATCAAATTCAATGAGATTTGTTCGACCAGGTACATCCGTTAAGACTGCACTGTACTGTTTTAGTAGAGCCCTGGTTTCTGTTTGTTGTTCTGGTGAGAGATTGTCGCCGAACTTGACATCTTTAAAGGATTCTGTGGGTTGCAATGGATACTCCATGCAACCATCATCATCTTCCTCGTCTTCCGTTGCTATGGCGACTGCCAGGAGATGCTCGGAGGATGGCACCGGTCTTTCCAAATATTTCTTTAGCGGATTTATGTGGAAGACCTTCTCCTTTCCTTTGATGGAGATCTTGTAGTTGGTACGTGAGATCTTTTTAAGGACGGTAAACGGTCCTTGCCATCCGATGCGAAGTTTATTGCTTCCGGTTGGAAGTAGCAATAGGACTTTCTCCCCTGGTTGTAGTTCTCTCTCTTTTGCAGCTTTGTTGTATCTTTTAGTAATTTTAGCGCGGGCTTTCTTAAGGTTGGTAGTAGCTAGATCCCATCCTAGCTTTAGCCTTTCCTTAAGCTCAGATACATACTTGCTTGCAGAGACGACTGTCTCGTCAGCCTTCTGGTCTGTCAGGGACCGAAGTAAGGCTTCTAGTGGCCCCTTAATAGGTCTGCCAAATAAAAGTGTAGCTGGCGCAAAACCCGTAGACGCTTGGGGTACCTCTCGGTAGGCGAATAAGGCAGCCGATATATATTGGTCCCAGTCTTCCGGTTTCTCCTGACCCAGCTTACGTAACATCATGGTGAGGTACCGTTAAAACGTTCCACGAGCCCATTTCCGGCCGGATGGTAGGGACTTGTGTGGATATGTTTGGCCCTCAAGATCTTAAAGATCTCCTCCATTAACAGGCTACGGAATTGGGATCCATTGTCCGTCAAAACTTGTTGAGGGAATCCCAACCGTGTAAAAATTTGCACAAGGGCTTCTGCGACATGCTTGGAATTAGTGCATGGTAGCGGTACGGCTTCGGCCCACATAGTGCAAGTGTCAACTAAGGTCAGGATGAACCTGTTCCTTCTTTTGGTCTTTTCCAGAGGACCAATAATGTCGACAGCAACCCGTTCAAATGGAGTCCCTACTATTGGCATTTGCCCCATAGGTACTGGGGGTGTCAAGTGCTTGGGTGCTACCCGTTGGCACTGGGCGCAGGATTTCACATACCTGACAATGTCAGAGTTCATTCCTGGCCACCAATAGTGGTTTTTTATTCGCTGAATAGTGGCGTTTTGTCCCATATGTCCGCTAAAGGGAAGAGAGTGCCCCATTTCTAAGATCTGGTTTCTGTACTGCGTCGGTACTAGGAGCTGGTTATTCCCCGTGTCCGGGTTGCCCGTTCTACGATACAATACACCATCCTTAGAAAAGATGTCTCCGTTGTGTCTGGGGTCCTTAGCCATGGGCAGTTTTTTAAAGCAGGGCGCCAGAGTAGGGTCCTTTTTTGCGCCTCCTTCAGTTCATTCGGCAACAAGTTTGGCGCAGGCTCCCTCTCCTTCTTGGCTTGCCCTCTTGTGGTTACCGCTGCCACAATCGGCTCCTTAGGTCTCCCAATGAACACATATCTACATCCCAGGATAACTGGGTAGATCGGATCATCCATTATGGCCGCTTTAATAACTCCTCTGACAAAGTCAGAGTGTATTTCTACCAGTGCGATAGGAAGCGTCCTGGGTGCGTCACTCCTGAAAACTCCACTAAGTTTGACGGTTTCCTCTGTCTCCTGACCTGGTTTGACTAGATGTCTAGCAACAATACAACTAAAACTTAATCCAGTGTCAAAGAGACAAGTAGTTGAGGTACCATTCAAAATTACAGTTCCTCGAGTTGAGGGTCGGTCCCCCTCAGGTTGAGAATCACTGACATTGACTCTACCTTTCGAGGCTGTATGCAAACATCCAACGCGGTTTGAACCGGTTTGTTTGCGCTGATCAGACGTTCCTGGTGTAGGGGTCTTCCCTTTTCCTTGACCTTGGTGGCCGCGCTGCCACGTAGGCTTGGTGGGTTGATCAGAATTGTTGTTTGGGGGGTATCGGGTTTTGTAGAATTTCGATTTTTCCTGGGGAGGTTTCTGGGTATTGTTATCTCGTTGGTTATAATGTTGAGAGGAAGTGGAAGAATAGGATGCCTGCTCTAGATTCTGTTTTCGAGATGGCTCATCGGTGGGTTTACGTTTAGTGCTGGGAAGTTCGGCCATTGCATTGCTATAGCGTTCGGCTTTATTGAGTATGTCTTCAAGCCTGACTGCCCCCTGTTCAGCCAAAAATCTACGAGTTTCATTCGACAAAGTGGATTTTATCTGCTCCACAAGAACAAGTTCGAGGAGTCCCTCATATGAAAGAGGTAGGTCAGATAATTCAATGCACTTTGTCAGATAACCCGTGAGACGTGAAGAGAACTGGGGAAATGTTTCCGTGCTCTCTTTTCGGCTGTTTCTGAACAACTGCAGAAACTTTCGGGCAGTCATCTCAAACTGCTGTAGTAAGGCCTTCTTCAACAGGTCATAATCATGTTGATTCGGTCCCAGCTTTGTGTACACGTCATAAGCATTGCCTTTCAGTGACGTTGAAAGTTTGAGCGCCCAGCGGGTACTCTCTAACCCATAAAGATTCGCGAGTCTCTCGAATTTTTCTAGGTAGCTGTCAATTTTTTCGTTAGGGCTAGGAAAAGATTCTAAAGAAAACGACATAGCAGTTAATTGGGCAGACTGAGTGCTGGAGAGATCCATTGTTTGAGACTGGGGCGAAGACGGCTCTCCATTATTTGAAGTAGAGGCACTCCGACTCTCTAAAGCCTTGAGCGCTAATTCATGCTGTCTTTCCTTGTCTCTCTCTCTTTCCCTGCGGGCGTCCATCTCTGCCTCAATTTTCTTCTGCTCCAATTGACGATCGTCCGCTTCTTTCTTCCTAGCTTCTGCCCTCTCTTCCTCCGCGTCATACCTTTGAAGTTCCTGGTTGATAAACAGATTCGCAGCTTCTGTGTCTAGTCCTGAGTCCTTGGCCTCTTGCCTCAAAATGGATCTTATCCTAATTCTCTCAGCCATTGTCAAAGAACTGGATGCTTCTAAGACTAGAGAATAGTAAGATGGAACAAGAAGGGGAAAAACTCAAAGCCGCTACGAGAAAAACAAAAGTAAAAAAAATTTACTAGAGTTACCTCCTACCTGTACTGTGCAAACTTATCGCTGCTATTATCTGGCAATTAAGGCTCTAAACGCAAGCGACTATGCCACTATATGGTAAGTTACACTGGAAAAGAATCTACTTTTACTAACAGTAGAGAAAAATTTAAATTAAAACAATTTAAAAAGAAAGAAAAAAAATTTTTTTTTTCCCCCTAAATTTTAAATCTCTGACAACAAACTCCGTCCCTAAAGTCAATTATTGAGATGAGACGTTGTTAACTTAATTTTTAAAAATCAGAACAATCCGTCTTTAGCTAAGCTCAACTCTTTTTAACTTCAAAAACCTTAGTGACTGTAAAACAATCACGCAATCCCAGCAACTCTTATAAAGAAAGAAATATAATTATCTCCGCCAGAGGATAATTAAAATAGCAAATATTTTTGTTTATCTGTACTTTCTACTGCTGTGGAGAGAAAACAACCTGTAAATATGCTGTGTGGACAACCCAAATACTTAAAGAACGTTTGTCTAGGGGTGTAGTTATTTATTTATTTCCCTAATTCACAAGACAAATCATTCACACTCTACCTAGTTAGACCCAGACTAAATCAGACTCAAAATATCTTTAACCCGGCTATACGATTGCCTCAAATGTAGCTCAAGATCCCAGAACCAGCCCACAAATATGTGTGCATCAAATGTATCTCAAAATAATCCTGGACGAGCCAGCCAAATATTGTCGTAAATTTATTTTGAGAGAAAAGAGTCGTAGAAATAGTGGTCCGGTTTAGAGTGGAAAATGATGATGGAAAGCTCAGTGATAGAAAATGTAGATATTAAATAGTTGCTTCACAGCGTGCTGGAGGAGAGTAAAGACAGACTTATTTACGACAAATCGCTTCTCTCAATCTTCTCTTCCGCTCTCCTGGTCAAACAATTATTTGCCAGTTTTCCAGACACGCTTCTGCGCGCACACCGATTTGGTGTTTTTCACACACACAGACGATGTAGATACAAACTATATTAAACGAATAGGGGAAATGTTGGTCTGTGGGTATATCCAACACACTGAACTAAATGAGTTTATGTGATTTTATTCACTTTAAACATCAATCAATAACAAATATCAGGTATTACATAAATTATCATAAATACACAAATGCAAATAACAAATTTGGGAGGGGTGAAGAAGATTGGTATCGACTAAGCCCTTCCCGCTTATTAGACAAAGACAAACCCAGTCCAGAGATAGATAATATCAGGAACATAGGTACGTTAACCTAACAGTGAAGTTAATTACTCTGAAAGAGGTGTTACAAAGTTTGGTATAGGTGATAGAAAAAAAAACCTGTTCTTCCCAGCTGTTCTTCCCTTTACTAAGCAAATGGAAAAGAGGGGGTTTTTAAACAGAGTTAACCAATTAGCAACTCCCCCTTAAAGGAACAATGCAGGGAATACAGAAAAATTATATTACTAGGCAAGAAAGTTAACAACAGGTTTACAAAAGAAAACGATTAAATTTCCTGTCATTCATACACACGCGTGAGGATCCACACTCATATACTCACACACTTACCGAATGCAGCCTCAGACGATCCATAAAAAGTATATAAAACCAGCAAGAAATCTTATGACATATGAACTGTCTAGTCCTTCGATGTCCCGCCCCAGATGTTTGCGAGGGTTTGTTGGTAACAAATATTCTCACTTATCGCAAGACTTGAAGACTAAGAGTTCTCGTGTTTTTATTATATATATAAAAGGAGTCTATGGGATGGCACTAACACAGTTCGGCACAGGGGTGAAAATGAAGTGGTCTCTTTTAATCCTCCGCTATGGTAAAATTCCTTCAATGCGTGATGATAGTTTTATTAAATCCAATTGAGGAAAAAAAAACTAGGCTGTCACAGTCAGGAGAATATGTACTCTCTCACAGTAAACAGTAAATATAATATCGCTACTGGCGATGAGTACCTTCCAGTTTATCTTACAGGTTTGTAAGGGTAATTTGATGATTATTCTTTAAAATGTTCTTGGGTGGGCTTTATTTCATTTAATTCTGACAGCTAGGTCGCAAGGACCGCCACAAGATTATATTTTAAAAGAAATGTTTCTTCAATATGACTGGAAGTTTATAGGATGATTTCTTTATTTCTTTCTTTATTTAGCTGGGACCGCAGGTACGATCACTCTGTGTGAAAGAAAAAAAGACATGTAACATACCGAAAAATCAAGCGCGATAAATTTCCCGTTAAGCCTATAATACACTCGAGTATTTAATTATGTATTTAATAAACACTGCGCGAATTCTAGTGGTTAAAACACATCTATAAAACTAGGACTTAACTGAATTTATTAATTATAAATTCCTTCGCGACTTTAAAAGTTAATTTAAGCATCTATTATCTTTTGAAATAATATAATAGATAGATCATTATATTTACAACTGGAACTATTGAGATGGTTTAATTTAATAGATTTAAATTAACACAAAATCCATTGAAATAGAATGACTGAACTAGACCACTGATCACTTTACACAATATATATTACCGCTTTGCACAGAATAGAAAACACTGCAAATATATATATAAAATCCAGGGGAAAATCTATAACAAGATTTCAATAAAGCTAGTGCTTCTGTAAAGGTCTGGCCAGCGAGTGATAACGTGTCGTTGTTGTTGTTGTTGTTGTTGTTTTCGTCTACTATGTTGCTGTAATACCCTTTTCAACCTGAAAGTTGGTTATAATTGGGGTATATTGTGTGTTAAGTTCTTCGGTGCTAGTCGTCTGTTAGTCCTGAAAAGGACTGGTCCTGAAAAGGACCACTAGCTGGTTGTCTGGTTTCCTCTTCGTTGCTTGTCGGCCGTGGTGTGTTCATGGTGTTCATTTCCTGCCTTTCTATCTGTCTTGTGTCGTTTTGTTAGTTTTTGCTTTCCTCGTTTCTGTTTCTCTTGTATTACTGCTTTCCTGTATCTGTAATATTGCTTTTTCGAGTTTTTCAAGTGTTTTTTCGATGACTTCCTCGTCTGATTGTTCGTTTGTTTTGGTCGCTCTTGTGTTTGATGTCATTTCCTCAATGGCTCTTCGCTCTGTTTCGATTCTCTTGAGGATTGTGGAGTTTTCTTCCTTCAGTTCTGTCAGCCTCTTGACATCTGTTTTTATCTGCTGCTGGATTCTTTTCATTTCGTCCATCATATCTTTGACGCTCTGTAGTTCTATTACGTCTTTACCACTGTCGGTTGGTTCTTCGGGAGCCTGCTTGCTTCTGTTTACGACCTGTAGTTTCATTTCTTTCACTTCAGCGGTCAGCTTGTGTAACTGTCGTCTATCTATTATGCGCTGTTTTTCTGCACCATCCGCAGCCACCCTGTGTTTTGCCTCCTTGAAGGGGATGTTTTTGGACACGGCCTCCTTCAAGATGCTCTTTGTTTCCTGAAACACAGGGCAGCCTCGGTACCTTGCCCCGTGGTTTCCATGGCAGTTTGCACAGGTACGGTTTGCATTAATTGATTTGTAGTTGTGGTCCTCCTTCGCCCTGAGGCAGTCGCCATATTGGTGGTTTCCCGCGCAATATCGGCAGACAGCGTCTCTCCTGCATGTTTTCTTGGTGTGTGAAAACTGTTGGCAGTTAGAGCACTGCATGACCGGAGGTATATATGGTTCTGTCCTTTTTGTTGTTGTTTCGAGCGTCAGTCTCTCGGGTCTTGTCGATCCTTCTACCGTAACTATCATCAGGTTGGTATCTTTCGTGGCCCAGGTTTTTAGCCTTTCGACCTGCGTGATTTTAAGATTTGCGTTTTCAGCTTGAAGGCGTCTGTGGACCTCGCCTTCGGAACATCTGGTTTCCACCCCTCTGATGACCAACTTCTTTGTTGTCTTGTACTTTTCCACCACCACTTTTATTTGGTGGGGCAACTGGATTTCCTTTGGACCGGATTCCAGTTCGATCATCAGCGAGGTTGTTTTGTCTGTGTTGTTGAGAGAAAGCACTACTCCCTTTTCGTGCCTCCCTATTTTGGCGATACTTCTCCGTCCAGTTATCACCTCGAGGATGTTGATCACTTTGTTGTCGGGTAGGGCCCTGAGTGAGGCCTCACTTCCTGACGTCTGGGTGATCTTAACAATCCTCTCCTGTATCGTTTCTGAGTTGCTTGTATTTTTAGTGTTTGGTCTTTGTTTCCTTCTACAGGCTTGGTTCGAATCTTGTTCCTGTTCTTTGTTATACGGTGTCATATCTTGCGTCTGAGCCCTTGAGTTGTCAGCTGTTGTTTCCTTAAGATCAGGAATGGTATCTTGCTTCTCAGTGGTTTCGATGTCCAGCACGCCTGGGGCTACTTCTACTGTTGCTTCTTGAAGAGCGAGCCTAAGGGACTCGTCTCCGTCTTCAAGTCTTCGAAGTGCATCTAAAATGGTCTCTGCGATATCTTCCTCTTGTACCTGTCTGTGTTGAGGAGCTGTCTCTATCACTTCCTTCATAGTGCTTGCAGGTGGGTCGGCTGTCATCTCGGCATCGTGCGGCTTCTCTGTCATAGACCGGGTTTCTGCTGACGAGTCGGGTACGTGTGGTGGTGGCAGCCTGGATATAAGCTGTTGTTTTCTTTTCTCCAGCTGTCGTAACGCTCTCCAAATTTCTTTATGTTCTGGGTCTTCTTTATCTAGGCAAAGGGTCGGGCCACTCAGGCTCTCAGTCGGGTCGACGCATGTCACAGCTAACTCCGTCGTGTCCGGAGTTATAGAAGGGCCGGTCCCGGCACGAGTACTTGGGGCAGTCTTGCTCTCTGGCTGTCTGTCATTGTTGATTGTGATATTGTGATTACCCTGGCTGTTCTGCGCTGGTGGGCTGGTGTAGACCTTCCTCTTTTTAGCGTGTGGCTTATGTCTGGGCATTTTGACGATAATGCGATCTTTTCTCGAGTAGTGGCGTCCTGAGAAGGACGTTGGTGTTTTGGTGATAACGTGTCTAGTCTTCATGGTCTATTTAGCTAAAATGGAATGTAAGTTGAGTGGAACATGATAAACTTGACAGCTTATTTGATCTCACGAACTTTTGGGGATCTGACCGCCAAATCAAGAGAAGAGGCCGCCCCCTGGTCTTCGTATCTCCGTTCGCTGCTGCCCGTTTCGGCTTTCCCCCGTTCGCTCGGTTGCGATTGACACCGAGACGCGAAATCAGCGGCAAGCAACTGCGTCTCGTAGCAGAGACCACTACTGTCTTTGATAACGCCGATAGTCTCCCCTGAAATCCCTCAGTCTGTCTCTTTGATCTCGTGCCGCCTACTAAATGAGTCCCGGTGGAATGAGTTCTGGCAAACGAAAAGTTACAACAAATGTTCAGGGGTTCTAATGTTATGAAAAGCTAAAAGTCCCTTTAAATCATCCATCATATCAGGGAAAATTCACTTGTCAAACTAGACGTACGTCACAGCCCCAACTAGACCTAAATAGACTAGTTGTAGATGCAAAAGAATAAATTATCCATTGGAAATTTCAGTCCAGCTAGCAGCAGATAGACAAGTGTGTAAATAATAACGGAGCGATAAATGAAATATGGCGCCCACAGGTAGAACAAGATGGAGAAGAGTAGAAAAATACAACACAACGTTCAGGAAGAGGAAAACCAAGTGTGGAAACAAATAACAAAGCGATAAATAGAAACAGGAGCAATTACCAGTGCAAGATGGACACGTGTGGAAACCCAACATAACCCGTTAATTGGGAAATACCCCAACAAGCACAAGATAGACAGAGAATCGCTTTGGAAATTGATGAGGCATTATGGAGTTCCCATGAAGATCATTAACTTAATAAGGAAGACCTATGAAGCCATGAATGCAGAGTTCTTCACGAAGGACAACTTACAGAACCGTTTAGGATTAAATCGGGAGTGAGACAGGGATGCCTCTTGTCTCCATTTATTTTCTTACTAGAAATAGATCGGGTTATGAAAACATCGACATCACACAACAGAAATGGAATCCAGTGGAATCTGACTAAACAGCTTGATGATCTGGATTTTGCAGATTACTTGGCTCTCCTGTCCCATAACCATAATCAGATGCAAGAGAAAATGAAAATTCTGGATGAAAAGTCACAACAAGTGGGCCTGAAAATACACAAGGAAAAGACAAAGATTATGAGAATAAATGCAATAAATGACAACAAGGTTGAACATGAAGAAAAACCACTAAAAGATGTAGAATCGTACACATGTCTTGGCATAATATAGACAAAGTTGGAGGGACAAACAATGATATCAAAATAAGAATACAAAAAAGCAAGAGGAGCTTTCATTGCATTGGGAAACATATGGAGAACAAGAGAAATCAAGTCCAATACGAAAATAAGAATCTTCAACTCAAATGTCAAGTCAGTCCTATTGTATGGCTCTGAGACATGGAGAACAACAAAAACAACAACCAAAAAGCTACAGACTTTTATAAACGGGTGCTTGCGTAGAATAGAAGGACAGAAATAATATGATAAAGTCACAAATGTGGAATTGATGACAAGAATCAGACAAGTGCCAGTGGTACAAGAGTTGAGAAGAAGACGCTGGCGATGGATAGAACCCACCTTAGGGAGACCAGTTGATAGCATTACAAGCAGCCCTTGTTCTGGAATCCACAGAGAACGAGAGGCAGTGGTAGACCAAAAAACACAAGAAGAAGAGAACTGGATACAGAGGTGAAAATGATGAGGAAAACATGGAAAGAACTAGAGCGGATGGCACGGGACAGGAAGACTTGGCATGTATTTTTTGAAGGCCTATGCTCCTCGGGGAGCTAAAAGATATTGATTTATTGATTGATCAAGAGGAAGACACCGTTATCAGTGGGAACATATCAAGAAATGTATTGAACATAGCTATCCGAAGAGACGAGAGACAGAAATCCATTGCAACCGTTCTTTGATGTGAAAATGGTAGCAGACTTGTTTTAACGTAAGTGATACAGTGGCCGATAAACATGTTCTCGCACAGTGAGAGAAGGAGACGTTGTAAAACAAAACAATACTAATAGTCGCATGATTGTAGCACGTATTGACCACACTGTTACCTGTTAGGGCAGAAAAATGGGCAGCTGAGGTAGTCATATAGACTCCTTGAGCAGTCCACATCAGGCCTGTAGCGATACCCTCTATGAAGGAAGCAGGAATCAATAAATACGCCTGTAAGAATTAAAATAATTTAAACATTTCAAAAGAGGTTTGTATCTGTTCAAAACGCTTCTTTTTTTCCACACCTTATCTTCGTTTGTCACATCAATCTTTCTAATTTAACCCTTAAAGCAACGTTTTTCTATGACATTTTGTTTATATTGATACAATTTTCAAACTAAAATCTAAAAGTCTTTTATACGAGTATTTGGATCTGCGCACTAATATAACCGACTAGGTTGAACGGAACGCGCCTCGAAAAAACGAGGCAAATTTTAATTTTAAAAAAAAATCTTTTATAGCTTCTATCTCACATTGTTATGTCGTCGTACGTACCTAGGTTTTTATTGTAAACAACTTGAGATTCTTATTTATATCTTTACTTCCATCATTTTTTTAATACGCCCGTCCTCATCAACATTATTTTTGTTTAAATCCACAGCCAACAGTTATGAGCCAACCATATTGTGATGAGCACTTTCGACGAAAGGATCGAGATAAAAACAATGATAAAAACAATATCTAATGGAAGAGCAAATTATGAATCCCACTGGTTACATGGAAGGTATGTAAGAACAGAAAAAGTAGGCGACATTGATACGGTCCGTGTGATTTACGGGGTTGAGGTTTTATATTATTCAATGAGTATTACACTACTCAGGCCAATGTCCATCTAGTGGTATGTAAGTGACCCCGCACACAGCCTATCTCCACCAACATAAATGAATACTGTCAAAGGCCAGGTTGGACGATTCACATAAATATTTTATTATACATCTCGTAGCTCCAAATCAATCTTGAATGATATGCACATAAAGTTATGGCATCAACTAGACAGTCTCTAGCGTCGCCGTACAGTCTTGTAACTGGAACAATGTCGAGGACATTTCCATACAATTTTATTATATTATATTTCAACTCACGTTCATCAGGTCAAACATCATTCCTCTTACATAAGTACTGGCATCATCGCACGGAGGCGTATGGATGATCCAGAGATGGTATACATAGGAATATGACCCAACATCTTCAAACACTCAGGAGCATAGAATACATACGACCAACACCTTGAAAATACACACAGCGAATCATCACTAGTGAAGGAACGCTTCACTCAGCAGACGGCAAATCTGGCGTCTGCTATTTGACAACCAAAACTCATGACGTCACTTCCTGTAACTAGGGTCAACGCCAGTAAACAAAATAAACTCTATGTCGAATTGAATTGATATCGACATACATGTTATGAAATTTTACTCATAACAGACATACACAATTGACAAATCAATTGATAAAAGACATAAATAATAAACACAGAAAATAAAATAAAATACACGCGTGGAATAATTCAAAATAAAAACATTGATGAAGGAATAGGTCTAGTGATACCTCAGGTATCAAACACTTCCTGGATGAGGGGGCAAGGAAAATGTTCTACACATCTCACATAAAAACATACCTAGACTATTGTTCCACAATCTGGGATGGTTGTTCCATATCCAACACAAAAAGGCTTCATTCACTTCAAAAACGTGCAGTGCGCCTAGTTGCTGATAAACACCAAACACATTGTATAGATCTATATAACTATCTTAAAATATTACCCCTTAGAAAGCGCTTCCTATTTAACAAAGCTAAATTCGCTCACAAAATCTTGTCACATAATGCTCCAACGTATCTGTGGCCACTTTTCAAATTCAATGAAAAACGTAGTCAGCGCTTAAACCAGTTAGATTTACCCAAGCCGAGGCTAGATTTGTACAAGAAGAGCTTGGCTTACTCAGCTGCTCATCTTTGGAACAATCTTCCACATGACCTGAAAAACATGCACAGTCCCTACTCATATAATCGTAGACTGTTCAAATACATTATGAGTGCGGATTATATGCCGCCCTAAGGGATTATGTTTTGAATTATTATTATCTAATACACTGTATGGAGGGTCTGATGATCTAGTTTTTCATTTTAATATACCTTACTTCTTAATTGTAATCAGATACTGTAATGTATGCTTTTATACTACTTATAATGTTGCATCGCCTCTGAACTAATACCTTAAGTATGCTGGAGAATGTCTGGATACCTAGCAATAAAAGATGAGTAATAGGAAGGGATAAATGCAAGACGGGCCTATATGCATGATTCTCATCTTTCAGTCAATACCCTTTACCTCCCTAAGGAGCATAGGTCATAAAACTGGATCTCGTGTAGTGAAGGCGTCAACAATTCACTCCCTCTGGCAGTATCTGCTTGGGACTCAAAGTTGCTCACCTGTGGGAACATTTTTCGCATGCGCTGACAACACATGAAGTCCCAGCTATTTCAGCAGATTTCCAAATTGTCACGAGTTCTTATTATATGCCACCATTATCTGATTACGTTTCTAATTATGTCTTATTTACTGTATGAATTGTTTTGATTGTGTTTGTTAGTTTTTTTTTTTTTTTTTTTTTTTTTTTTAAGGTATTAATTTTTGTTAATCTATTTTAATTAATAATTCCCCCCCCCCCCCCCCCCTTAAATTTGATTATGTCTGGATGTTACAAATGTATGTTATTATTTTACCTCGATAATTTTGTACGCTTAAATAATGCTAAAAATACATGTGCTATTGAAAGGATACGGTATGTAAGATGACAGAGAGAAGAAGGGCAGAATGTAAGACAGGCCTGCGTGCCCAATTCTTAATCCTTTGAAAATATAGTTTGTTCGTTCGTTCGTTCGTTATCTATCTATCTATCTATCTATCTATCTATCTATCTATCTATCTATCTATCTATCTATCTATCTATCTATCTATCTATCTATCTATCTATCTATCTATCTATCTGTCTGTCTGTCTGTCTGTCTGTCTGTCTGTCTGTCTGTCTGTCTATCTATCTATCTATCTATCTATCTATCTATCTATCTATCTATCTATCTTTATTTACTTTAAAACATACTTTAATTATGGTGATTATTGCAAATGTTTGATGTAATATTACTTTTATAATGATAAATGCCTTAATAATGCTTAAAGTAAATGTGAGGATGAAAGGATACAGTATACATGATGAGAGAGAGAGGAAGGGCAGAATGTCAGACGGGCCTGCGTGCCCAATTCTTAACCCTTTGAAAATAAAGTTCGTTCGTTCGTTCGTTCAGGCATGTCGTATGAAGGAATAGGTCTATGTGATCCATTAAGCATGTCGTACGAAAGAAATAAAATGATGATGTGTATGGGAGTGGCAACCTCATTGTCACGGATTGCCTCCCCTGCTTTGCAGTAGTGATCCAACAGTGGCCAAAACTCAAGAGTATCTAATATGGGCTTCAAACGTGTCTCCTTCGAACAAGATTACTCTTGGCAGAGCAGTAGATAGGATAATGATGCTTCTATCTCAAGGAATTGTTCATAAGATTTTCAGAAAAGCGAGAACAATGCTGAGCACGTTAACTCTATGATATACTGACATGACAACTTTTGTGAAGGATTGAGCAATTATAATTTTAGCTGGTCAAGCGCACACCCTGATTTACTCAGTGGAATTCTTATTATTATGGTATAGCTCTGTTTAGAGTGTATTTAGTAAATTGACCGAGACAAACATGCAGTACATTCAAAATGATTAAATCGAAGTTAAATTTGTATAATTACAAATAACAGATTTAATAATCATTTAGTTTTAACAAGGGTTTAAAAGAAAGAATGAATAATGTTTTTCATGAAGGTATCACCACGGTTGTGATGGGATAAACGTTTATAAAGAAGTTCACGTGGCAGCTTATAGATTTCACTTATCTGCCACTGGTAGGTTCTGCTCCCGCTGATAGGTTGGTTTTTGGTAGACTGATTACCGATAACGCTCATCGCTGGTCAAGGATGTAGGGTGCAGCTTGTTCCCAGAAGTGTCAGGGAGAGTCTACAAAATTGGTCCCTCGTCTTAAAGCTTAGGCCACTGTTCCCTTCTTGTTCTAGAGATAGTACCCTTCAACTGGTACCACCACAAACTATGGTAAAAGAATAGAAACGAACGCTCTCCTGAGTATTGCGTTTCTCGACACATACTTATGTGTCCCATTTCTCTTATTCCACCATCCCATTTATCTCAGAATTTACCCTCGATGAGAATTAAACTTAATACCTCGAGAGAAAACTTTCTTTACATTTAAATTGAATAGCTTTATCTTTATTTTACATTTAAATGAAAAGGTTAATAGTACAGGTAGAATATGTTTACATTTACATCTCCACTGACTGAAAAGTGTTCACAATATAAATTGAATATGTTTTCATCTATATCTACGCTGGTTGAGAAGTTTGCAACTTTTGTTAATTTTAAATTGAATGTGTTTACATAGACATTTACACTGGTTTGAAAAGGTAAATATTATACTTAGAATGCACATCATTTCTTTCATCTTTCCCTCCCTGCTCTTTATGGAACTTGGGACTACCTATGCTTTAGTTCTCTTTAAGAAACTAGCGATAAAGCAGTCACCAGCCCTTGCAGTGGTGGTTCATGAAATCATCATTCTATACGCTAAGGTTGCCAGCCTCAAAGGACTTGGGTATCCACTAGCAATTTTCACATATTAATATTCACATGGCAATATATATATATATATATATATATATATATATATATATATATATATATATATATATATATATATATATATATATATATATATATATATATATATATATATATATATATATATATATATATATATTAATTCACATGTTAGTAATGAAAAATATAGAATGTAAAATGGCAACTTACGCCAATCCTGGCTCACAGACTTTTTGCTCATATGAATAAAGGCCCTTGATTATGCCTCCTACACGTGTACTTCGGGGTCGTTATTTTTAACATTAATTCCCACTATGACTCCGTGTTTCAGATTCCGGTTCCTTATTAAAATGGTTTTCTTGGGCTCTTTAAGTCCGTCAAGATTTCCACAAAGTCCGGCCTGATAAATTGAATTCTGAATTCTAACTTCTGGCAAGGTTTGGTTGTGTCGTCTTTGGCAAGCGATTACTCACAGTGAATTAAGACTGCGAAAAGTTCCGGTTATATTGTCTGTCCTACCCCCGCATCTGTTTGTTATGAAGCTACTCAGGGCTCCAATCATTTCAAACAGGCTTGTTGGGTGGGGTAATTTCAAAATATTCCGACATGGAATAATTTTGCGCGTGATACAAAGGTCACGTCTCCCATATATGGCAATAAAACATCCTATTCCTGGTGTACAAACTCACCAACACATCTGTAAACTCATATGAGAATGTGTTTCAAATGTAACAACATATTACTATCAGATAAAGTAATGTCTACGTGAAAGTCAAACAGGAAACGATTATATCATTCGTGTTTGTCCAAAATGTGTTGCACAGACGAGTAATCTTATCTGTCGCTTGAGCACACAACTCTACGCGAAACCTAAGCATACCAATGTGGGTTTTACCTGCGATAATCTCAGCAAATCTGTGCCGCACCTAGCAAATGTGATGCATTATGACCAACAAGGAGTGTCACATGTTTTGACAATATCAAATATCTGCTACATAGCAGAGATATAAAAAAGTGCGGACCATGGAAAAGCACGCAATTAGTATGTACAATAATTTAACATGAGTACAGCCGGTGTGAAAGAGAAATCGAGAAGGGGTCGCCCCAAATCCATCTCGTCACACACATCATGTAACACAAACAGCCACAGACACTACTGCTGCAATAGTTGATGAATGCTTTGGGTAAGGTTTCCTGCGTGGTGACTCCGTGCTCCATCTAGAGCAAATCTTAACATGAGGATGATGATGACAATTATCATTGATGAGGGAGGAGGTCTAAAGTTGATTTGGTTTTGGTCCTGGTTTTACGGATTATCATCATTGCATACAGGCAACTCCATCAGTGCTCCGATCTCCTACCTTAAATCACAGAAGGAGGATCTCAGCACAGTGCACGAACTCCGAAGCACAAGCGAGGATTCCATGATGTGTATATTGGAATCACACATTTAATAAATATTTTTGTGGTGGGTAGGTTTCTACGAGTAATTTTTAAATTTTGCCAGGGCAGCGGCCTTATGGCCTACTCTTTACGATTTCCAACTGGTGATTGACTTTTAAAGTGCGCAACTTGCACATGTGACCTACTATTTTTTCGTCCTTATCCGAGAAGGCTAAGCATCCTATCTCACTACCCAGGAGACGGGGAAGGGGGGGGGGGGGGGGTATGACATCATTACTACCCACTGGTTCTGAAAAAATATTTCCATAAATTAATTTCCCTCTACTTGGAATCGAACCCGGTACCTTTAGAATTCGAGGCGGAAGCCTTACCTCTTAGCCACTCCGACCCCTAAGTTTAAGTTATTTTTTTTTGGTGACTTTTTTTTTTTTTTTTAATTTCTTTTTAGTCTAAACGTTTAAGAAATAAAAAGGTAAAAAAATGTAAGGGTAGAAGTACAGATGATAGAATATTCTGGAGGGAGAATATGAAAGCAGACGTTCAACGGGGCATTTCGCTAACTGACCTTGGGGTAGTAGTTTCCACCAATGAAAAGACACAAGCAGACCCAGGACACTATCAGTGAATTTTTGCATCCTAGACAACTGATAATGGCCGGGGATATCAGGCATACGATGCTCGTTCCAGCAGTCAGGGCACCAAGGGCATATGTACCTAGGTCTTGGTTGAGACTGCTTTCAATATCCTGCAATACGTAAGAAGAAATTGCTGTCATGTTCTTTAGTGATAGATGATTTTAAAATCCCCACCTTCCCCACCTCCCACATAAATGTGTT
This sequence comes from Oreohelix idahoensis, assembly GCA_024509875.1. Classification (NCBI taxonomy): domain Eukaryota; kingdom Metazoa; phylum Mollusca; class Gastropoda; order Stylommatophora; family Oreohelicidae; genus Oreohelix; species Oreohelix idahoensis. The sequence continues at coordinate 318,106 of JAMPIV010009111.1, forward strand.
TGTCTGGTATCTAAATAAATTTAAAATAATGTAGTCCTTTTTTATTTTCTACTTCTTTTAGCTTTTACATCTTTTCTTTGTGTTGTGTTTTTTTTTTTTCTTTGTGTTGGTATATTTCTGCCCTCTTTGTATTAGTGGCTTCTTTCCTTTTTCTTTTGGATAATTCGTCATCCTTTCTGCTGCCTTTGCCTTGACTTATTCCTGTTACTTTTTACAAATTCCTTTTATCTGCTGGTATTAATTTTCCTTCCTTGTGTTGCTTATTTCTTTCCCTTTTTATGTTGAATTTTTTTCTTCTTCCCTATATTCATCTATTTTCTTCTTCTAGTACTTTGCGACTACTATTAAAGAAATGACGGGGACTTCAGAAGCAGGGTACTAAAGGTCAGTACTTACACAGTTTGCGATGAGTCTTACTGGGATAAAGTTACATAGACACCACTCTCGTTAGGACAACTTGATCTTTGTCAAGGTCAAACGATAGCAATAGAGAGAAAAACGAACTAATATAAATGCACACAAATGAAACAAAGGATATGAATCTGCTAAAGATTCGCTGTTCTCAGAAAATACCACGAGAACAGTGTTCTGTGCAAGCAACACTGTTAAGAAATTATGTAACTTATTTGTTGTCCGTCGACCGTCTCTTTTCGCGCTTGCCTCCACCTTTTTATTATTTATGTTCCAATGTTTTTCACTTTCCTTGTGTTCTCTCTGTATTTCTGATTTAGATTTGCCAGTCTGACAACACCGGTCTTGTGGCTGATTCATGTTTTGTTGTTTAAATTTATTACTTGTTATGCAATCGTATTTCACTACCTTTTTTCCAAATTTTCGTACGTTTTCACACTAACAAAGACGTATATGTCGTAACATATACTTTTTCTTTGTTTTCTGTTCCAGTAGGACTTCATTAATTACTTTCTGTCCAGTGCTAAGCGTTCAAAGTCTTTTCATGTCTTCTTTTTACCCGTCATGCCTGTAGCGGGAGGTTATTTAAATTTATTTATTATGTAAGAGTATGCCAGTAAAGAGTTCTGACCTTACAAGTAATACCCCAGTCTTAGAAATAAGCACTGGTGTATTGTTATCATAACAATAGTCAGACTGTGAAAACCCTGGCCCAGTTGGTAAGAAGTAGTACCAGGATTTAAGGTGTCTCCTCCCTGTGACTATCTTATGATTACTTATATGCTAGGGGATAAGTAAAATGTACATTCACTGAACCCACAAAATGGAAGAAGTGAATAAATCCTCAGGTACAGTTAAAATAGTTTAATAATTGCACTATTATTCTATTTCTACTAGTTGGAAAAAGAATATACACATATATATATATATATATATATATATATATATATATATATATATATATATATATATATATATATATATATATATATATATATATATATATATATATATATATATATATATATATATATATATATATATATATATATATATATATATATATAAATATTCACACAATTACTATTATTGTCTGTTTAGACTTCAAGATGTTAAATAAGAAAGTTACTGAATTCACTGTTATTAGTCCTTTGAATTTAAGGATAACTGTCATCAGTTGACTGAGTTTATGTATGGTTACTTATTGTTTTCAACTATTGGCTGTTTCACATGTATAGGTGGTCAGTGTCAAACAGGACACTTATCTTTCCAACTTGATACTGCTGAAACTGTCCTTTGCTGATATCAGACTTGGTAGGCCCAACAGTAGGGATGCCAATGACCAGTTGAAGTTCACTCTTTGGGGTCCTGCACTTTTGTGGGATTGCCTCGGATGAACTGCACCGGCTTCTGATACTGGACAGTCTGGTTTGAGTTATTTCATGGAACCTGCAACATATCAGCCTTGGCTAGTATCTGGCTAGACTTGTAGCTGACTAGCACAGATGTCAGACCAGTCAGTCATCAGATGTCACCGTTATACAATCATAGTAAGCAAGGACATCATTTCAGTGATATAGCATTAATATTAACATGTCAATTAAGTGTAACTGACTAGCACATAAGTCAGACAAGTCAGTCATCATTTGTCAAAGTTATACAGTCATAGCAAGTAACATCATTTCAATGATACAGAATTAATATTAACATATCCGTAATAAACATCATCTGGTTTACTCTGCTCCTATACATCCTTTTCTGATCTATAACTTGATCCTTCTAAATCATATCAAGTACAAATTCAAATACTGATGCTATCTTAGCAACTACCCAAAATTAATACATAAAATAAATAAAGTGAGTGACCACGTGATCAAGTTGCTTTCTTCGGTAGTACAATTACATAGTTTTGGAATTGAAACCTGGCTGTGGACCACTCCATTTTACCAGCTGTAAATGGGTACAAAGTTGTGCGCTCGAACTAGGGAAGGCAAAGGCAGCGAGGAAGGGGACTATTCACCTTAACCTCGTAAACTGGGATCTTCCATGATGAAGTTTCTAACACTTCATTTCCCTATGACAATCTCTGCCATGGGACTGCCTTTATCTTCGTAAGCGATAAAGCAATATGATAAATATAACTTCATTAGGCCGTGGGGCTATTTGTGATTACTTTTTGTACAAGCAACACTCATCCATAATGCACATGAATAAATCATATTAAAATAATAATACGTTATATCAATGAATATGATACAGGCATATTTTGTGAATTCTGTATGAACCTGAAATAACAAATATTATACACGGTAGTTATCATAATTTCGCTTACCCTCAGACTTCAGATACTGGACTTAAAAATGTTTCTGGCGATCCGCTCACAATTCATGGGTCGTGGCGAAACTCTGCCTCCAGTCTGTCTGAACCCTCTTTCGTTGTCTGTAGCTCAGTTTACCGATACGCTTTAAATACGTATAGCGCGGACGTATCGGAGAGTACCGACGTCACAGCTTAAACCTAAGCCTGAAAAATCCTTCCCGAACAGTGATTTCGGCCGAACTGTGCGTCGACTGAAATTTTGCCTTTATCATTCTCGGCATATATAATATCCATATAGTTCCATCTTATCTAGTTTTATACAGCTGATAAAACTCTATCTTCCTATCCATGTAATTTCCCAAACTGTTATTTGTTGATTTTAATATTTAGAACAGAAGTGGGTTTACATGCTTTTAGCGTAACTGTGGGCAGCCGAAATACGCATATATCTCCGTAAATGAGAACTTCCTACCGTTCCATCTTATATGCAGTTATACACCATCCTTCCCTGTACTGAAATGTAAAATCCTTTTCATACGGATTCCCTTCTGTTTTTATTTATCGTTGGCGATTTCCTCTGTCCGATACACATTTCGCTGATACGCCGCCATTTTGAAAGCGGTCACTCGATCGTAGATGGGTTTATAAATCTAACTGAAAACGTTTGCAATGACTTGAAACCAATTTTGCGACAATGCCTATGTATAGTTCCTTTCTCCATCTGTTTTTATTTTTCTCCCTCTACTTCTCTAACTGTGGTGGTTTCAGAACAAGGAGTGCCATGTGATGCTACCAACTGGTTTTCTTACTGTGTGCTGTCTGAATCTAGAGTCTTCTCCTGACAATTCTGTTCCACTGGCTGTTGTCAGGTTCTTGTCATCAGTTTAACATGTCATACCATATCAGACAACTATTCTGCTCTGCTTAAGAATTCATTTATGACAGTCAGTGACTTTCTGATTGTGGTTTTTGCTCATCTTCGTGTTTCAGAGCTACATCATAAGATGACCTTTACATAAAGGTTGAAAACTATTATCCCAAAGTCAATACTGATTCTCATTTATCTGACTGTGCTACAGTAACTATAACAACAACAAGCACAACTCACCTGAAGTCCGGTGAAAGCCGTACATGTCAGCACCCAAACAACGCTTATGACAAAAATATTAATTTTAATTTGTCGAATTTGTTTTTCTTTGTCCTTGACTTCATTTGACACTTCCATGAAAAACCGGTCTTTGATTTCCAATTTCTGCGTCTCCTTGAACTCTTCCATGGACGTTGTTTATATATACTGTAAGCATTCGAGTTTTTGTTCTCAAACTTGCAACATGATCTACATTCTAGAGAGAAACGTTTCTTGTTTGATGTCAACGAGTCCCTGGGACGTTTCACTAGTCGCTTTTAGTCAATGTCCTGAGATGTCATACGCCTGTTATTTAACATCACTCCTCAAATTGGAAATAATAAAAACAAACTAAGAGAAAATGTTGTTTTAGGTCAACAAATGAAAAAGAAAAAAAAAACACTACGCCACAATTTTCTGTGGCCATGTTAGTGAAAACGAATAGACAAAAATAGGAACAACTATGACATACTTACAAAAGCGTTAAACTTTTCTAACAATTTCTATTTTTCAGGAAACAAAACGATATGCAAATGTCTAGTGAGGTCTACCCGGGGAATTAGATATCACAGAAATTGTACCATGCCCAGGTGTTTGATTTTGATGAAACCAAATGTGTTTCACCAGATTTATCACGAGGCATTGTGGACTTCAAAAGATATTGCAAGGTGGAGGACTAAATGAAAGGAGTGTAACAAGTCGTGAGTAATAAAGATTACAGTTTAAAATCTAGTCGTGGTTAAAAGATTACTAGAACAACGATGAAAGAGCAAATGTGGAATGAAAGAGCACATTGTGGGAGCAAATAAAATAAGAAAGATGTTGGAAACGATAGAGCGATAAGGCTTAGCGCTCGTTTATCACAGCAAGAAAGGCAAGGCTGCAGTACTATTAAAGCAAAACATGTAAGCGTTGTAATAAATCCAAAACAAAACAATGACACTTACCACTGAAATTAAAAAAGGCAGTTACACATGATCAAATGGATGTCAATTCGCAACACAGTGTCTAAATGGTATTAATTCACGACAAATCGTCTACCTGATATAAATTTCTGATATGTCACATACCAGATAATAATTCGAAACACATAATGTATCAGATAATAGATGATATATAGTCATCAATTCAGCACATCATCAAAAAGATATTTTAAAAACGAAACGATATAAAACAGACATTAATTCACAACAAATAGCCTAATAAATATTAATTTGTGACACATCATCTGACACACATTAATTCACAACACAACGTGTAACATTAATTTACGATGCCTCACACACCAGATAATAATTTACCACTGATAATCTTCTTCTTCCGTCCTTAGCCACCGACCGTCAAAGCAGTCAGTGGCCATTACGCCTAGTGGCGCCTTAGGGCAACAGCAGATAGGTTTTCTTTGCCATTGTTTCCCATCACGCCTATTGGCGTCTTTAGGGCAATGGAAAATCAATCCATCTGCCGTTGTTTCCGTAATCGAAGTGACTGGCAAACGGGTGATCAGCCCGTTGGTACTGATAATCTACCAGATATTAATTCAGCACATCATCTGACGTATTAATCCCGCACATTTAATTCTAACAGACATTAATTCGCGGCATGTAAAAGATGCTATGTACCTCATGTTATCCATAGAATAACACTTCAACTAATACAAATTATTTCTTAGTACGACATCAAACAGAGCTTAATTTTCAACCCTTCGTCTACCAGACATTAAATCTACGATATATTATCTACTAGATTTTAAATCTATGATATATCGTCTACCACACATTAAATCTACTATATATCATCTGCCAGATTTTAAATCTAAGAGATATAATCTACTATAATTAAACCTACGATACATCATCTACTACACATTAAATCTACGATATATCATCTACCAGGCATTACATCTACGATATATTATCTACCACGCATTAAATTTACGACATATCATCTACCAGACATTAAAATTACTAAATATCATATACCACACATTAAATCTACGATATATCATCTACCACACATTCAATCTACGACATTTCATCTACTACACATTAAATCTACGATATATCAGCTACCATACATTAAATCTACTATATATCGTCTACCAGACATTAAATCTACGATATATAATCTGCAACATATTAAATCTACGATATATTATCTACCACACATTAAATGTACAATATATCATCTGCCAGACATAAAATCTACTATATATAATCTACTACACATTAAATCCACTTAGAAGTATCTAGAAAACATTTTACAGGATAGGTATTTTGCAGTACAAGTGAACATCGATAAGTGAGAAATATACGAACAACAAAATGGGATTCCGCAGGGATCAGTCATTTCACCTACAATTTTCACAATATTTGTAAATGATCTAGCAGATGAATTTAACGATATTAAGAATACATTATCACAATTTGCAGATGAATGTGCTTTTTGCGGTCTGGACAAAACCTGGACTATGTTTACAAAACACTGCAAAAACGAATAGACAGAGTTTCAGAATGGATGAAACGTTGGGGGGCTTTCAAATTAATGTTAACAAAACAGTTGGTATGATTTTCAGCAAAGGACATATAAGAAAAAATTAATATAACAAGTAAAGGGTAGAAAATAGGTACCTCCCCAACAACTTAAGTCCTGGGCATGTCTTTAGATAAACAACTTAGTTGGAACAAACATATAGACAATTTAGTAGAAAGCTGCAGGGGCCTGATAAATATGCTAAGAATAGTAAAAGGTAACGGATGTGGGGCCAAAAACAAAATAATGCTTATGTTCTATAAGTCATTCATCAGGGGCAAACTAGACTATGCTAGCATAGTCTATGACTCAGCTTCTGACAAAGCAAAATATGACGAAATTCTAAATTCAGCCATGAGAGCGATTACAGGCGCATTCAAATCAACATCAGTAGAAGCTATAGAAGTAGCTCTCGGCATACTGCCCCTTGATCTAAGACGGAAAGAACTAAGATTAAATTATTGGAGCAAAGTAGCATAAGAAGTGACCCACCCAGCTCATAAAGCATTTGTCCAAAACCAACCAAGTGTATGGGACGTCCCCTTGAACACAGAAAGATATCCAACTGGGTGGTGAACTTTAGAACATCTAATACAGTTCAAGGAACTGTCAAACACAATTAATAATAGTAATAAATACAGAAACAGAATACCACCCTGGGAACTAAAAGCACCAATCATAGACTACACACTCACTGAAAAGATTAAACACAACATAGAAGATAAGGAAGCCAAAACGATAATAAGAAAGTTCATAAATCAACTTACAAAACAAAGCCTGGCTGTTTACACTGATGGAACCAAGGGTGATAGTGGGCAACTAGGTGCAGGAGTAGAAATACCACAGTGGGGAATTAAGAAGAGCTACAGTGTAACTGAAGGGGCTTCGATTTTTACCGCAGAGATGGTAGTAATTCTAAAAAGTTTCGAAATAATCGAAGATAATCCGCAAGAAGCAGTTACGATATTTACAGATTCGCTATCATCACTACAAGCCCTAGAACACCCAGGTAAATGCAGCCGGCTATATACAGGGTGTTTATAAAGTCGCTGTGCAGTGAATTTGAAAAATATTTTAGAAATTACGTCACGAATGATACAAATTTACGTCATGATATTCTGTGTACCAATGCTGTGTTCCACAATCCCCTGTGCAGCATTACACAACATGCCCCAATTGAAAACCACATTTCTCGTGACGTAGTCTCGCCCGGGCGTAAATTTCACTGCACAGCGACTTTATAAACACCCTGTATAAAGGAAGAAATATTCTCATTTAGTACATCGCTAGGGAACAGAGAATGCGGTGCGAGGCTAGTGTGGGTTTTGGCACACATAGATATAGCTGGTAACGAGTTGACAGACCAGACTGCCAAATTAGGAAGAACAAGTAAAAACAATGTAAAAGCAGGGCTTGGAAAATCGGAGATTAAGAGCCAAGTGAAGATAACCATAAACGAGGAGTGGAAGACAACATGGAAGGATAGTAGTAAAGGCAGACACGCATTCAAACTTCTGAACGAACCAACAAGGATGTGCCAGGTCAAAGAAGAACTAAAGGTACCCTCGAACAAAAAGGTGTGCCGTCTCCGTCTCGGTGCAGCGTACTTTATGACAGAGGAACCACACTGCCAAGAATGTCAGGAAGAAAATGATACAGACCACTGCCTGTTTCACTGTAAAAAATACGAGCAACAGAGGCTTGAATTAAAAATATACTTCATAAATCAAAATATAGACATGGCTGATGATAGGTTGTTAAGTATAGATGCTCTAGGGGAAGTCCAAACAATACTAAAACGATTTATACACAAAACAAAGGAAAACATATAAGGTTTATAACAATGACAATATTAATAATAATAATAATAACAATAATAAACTTCAGAAAAACAATTCAACCATATAGAAATTACTCAACAAAAACTAACAAACCATTACCAATAAAAATAGCAAAACTATTGACAACTCTTATCAGGAAAGACAATGAAGTAAGGGAGAAAAAAAATTAACCACAATAAAATGCGACTTAAAAAGAACAAATACTAATATAAATTAAAACCATAAATTGCAAAACCTAATAGGCCTAGTTATATAAATATAACACAATACTGAAAATAAAATAACGCTAAATACCCCCAATTATAACCAACGTTTAGGTTGAACAGGGTAGAACAAGATGGTGGACGAACAGAGGCAATACCAGTCAGCTGCTAAGTGCACTTTCTCTACCCATCACCTGTTTAAAACCAAAAAAAAAATCTACGATATAATCTACCAGACATTAAATCTACGATATATCATCCACCATACATTAAATCTACGATATATCATCCACCACACATTTAATCTACGATATATCATCTACCAGACATTAAATCTATGATATATCATCTACCAGACATTAAATCTATGATATATCGTCTACTAGATATTAAATTCAAGACATGTTGTCAAACAGATAACAATCTACAACACATCAGCTAACCAACATTAATTTACGACACATCATGTTAGATAATTATATTTGCCCCACATCATCTAATAGGTATAAGATTACGACGATATATATATATATAGCACGTCGCACATTAATTCAAACAACGTGATCTAATATAAAATAATTTACAACACATCATCTGTCAGCTATGAATTCTCGACCAGACATTAATTTGCGACATCATCTAATGAATATTACCTCACAACATCTCGTTTATTATAAATCAATACGCGACACAACGTAATATATACATACGTTAACATATTTACAAATGTGAGCGAGTGTGTGTGACTACATAACCCCTGGCTAGCATTCTGAACAATGGTGCCTAAAACAAGTGTGGAATAAATATGTGTATGCCTGGTAATTATGTAAGCTTAGATGCTGACATACTGCCAACACAGCATCACCAGCACCAGTTTGAACTCGTGACTGGAGAGAATTAGCTTCCCACCCCAGCTAAAACAAGTGAACTGTGACTTCTGCTGACTGTATGCAAATGTTAAAGGTTACAAATCACGTGCAATCCCTTTTCCCTGCTCTCTCTGACAATTTTTCTTCACCATCTCAATTTCTTTCGTTTTATTTTAACCTCGCGAAGTTGATGCTATTCATAACAACTTCGTTTTTTTATTTACTTCCAAGGGTCTCGCCTGAACAAAACAAAACAAAAAAAAAAACTGCCATCTCTCACTCTCCCTCTCTGTATCTCTACTTCTCTCTTCTCTTGCTCCTAAATTACCCACTCTCTCCTTACGTTTCCAATGCTTCTGTAAATATAACACCACACAGGAAAGTACAATCCTTACTGTGTTTTTGTTTAACTTATATCGTGCAGTTGTTTAATCTTTATATTGTGTTTTTGTTTGATCCTTGCTGTGTTCTTCTTCTTCTTTGATCCTTAGCCGCCGACCGTCAAAGCAGTCAGTGGCCATTACGCCTGGTGGTGTCTTGTAGGTCAACAACAAATTGATTCCACTTTGCTCGGTCGGCGGCCATACTTCGTACAGTGCCCCAACTCTGGTTCATTCTTTGCATCTCAGCCTCCACAGTCCTCCGCCAAGTTGTTTTTGGTCGGCCTCTCTTTCGTTTTCCTTCAGGGGTCCATAGCATAGCTGTTCTTGTGATGGCATCGGGGTCTCTTCTGAGGACATGGCCAACCAAGCTCCAGCGTCTGCCAGCTATGATGGTGTGCATGTCCTCTTGCTTGCTCCGAGTAAACAGATCTTGGTTGGTGATGGTATTGGCCAAAAAATTCGGAGAATTTTTCTTAGGCATGTTGTGTGAAAAGAGGACAATTTCGACATTTCCTTCTCTGTAACTCTCCAGCTCTCCGCGCCATAGAGAAGCACAGAAAGCACACAGCTCTGATATAATATTAATTTTGTGCTTGTGCTGTACTGAGAGAACTTCCAGATGTTGTTTAGACTAAAAAAGGATGTTCTTGCTTTTTTCATTCTGTTGTTGATGTCTTTGCTTGCTCCGCCGTCTGGTGTTACTATGCATCCTAGGTATGTGAAGGCATCTGTCTGTTCCAGTTGCTGATTCCTTACTGATATGGGCTCAGGGTTGCTCACATTGAGCGTCATGACCTCTGTCTTCTTTAGGTTGATGTTTAAGCCCACCTGCTGGCTATACTTATTAAGTCTATCCGTTTTTTCCTGGATGTGTTGATGTAAATGTGGCTGTGTTCTTAGTTCGTTATTATTGTGTTTTTGCTTCATCTATTATGTGTCTTTATTTACTTCTTAACGTGTCCTTTTCTTGCTCTTTACAGTGTACTTACTTAATGCTTACTATCTTCTTTCTTCATCCTTACTGTTGTCCATTTCTGCGTTCGTACTATGTCTGTGGGTAATTTGTCTGTGTCCGTATTGTGTCCTTGATTTAAACCTTTCCATGCCCACGTTATTTCTTGGCTTAGACTTTCCAGTGTCCGTATTGTTTCCTTGCTGAAACATTTACCGTGTCCGTATTGTGTCATTGTTTAGATCGTCCCGTGTTCATAAAGCACTCTTGGGTAGATCTTCCCATGTTCGTATTGTACCTTTGATTATAGCTTACCGTGTCCATACTGAGTCGTTGCTTAGACTTTTCTGTGTCCGTATTGAGTCTTTGCTTAGACATTCCTGCGTCCATACTGCGTCTTTGCTTAGACCTTCCTGTGTCCATACTGAGTCTTTGCTTAGAACTTCCTGTGTTCATATTGCGTGTTTGCTTAGACCTTTCTATGTCCATATTGAGTCTTTGCTTAGACCTTCCCGCGTCATTATTTTGTCTCTGCTTAGACCTTCCTCCATACTGAGTCTTTGCTTAGACATTCCTATATCCATATTGAGTCTTTGCTTAAACCTTCCTGTGTCCATACTGAGTCTTTGCTTAGACCTAACCGGGTCCGCATTTTTTTTTTTTTTTTTGGCTTAGACCTTCCCGCGTCCGTATTTTGTCTTTGCTTAGACCTTCCTGTGTCCATACTGAGTCTTTGCTTAGACATTCCTATATCCATATTGAGTCTTTGCTTAGACCTTCCTGTGTCCATACTGAGTCTTTGCTTAGACCTAACCGCGTCTGTATTTTTTTTTTTTTTTTTTTGCTTAGACCTTCCCGCGTCCGTATTTTGTCTCTGCTTAGACCTTCCTGTGTCCATATTGAGTCTTTGCTTAGACATTCCTATATCCATAATGAGTCTTTGCTTAGACCTTCCTGTGTCCATACTGAGTCTTTACTTAGTCCTTCTCGTGCCGGTATTGAGTCTTTGCATAGATCTTCCCGCGCCCGTATTGTCTCTGCCTCGACCTTCCCGTGTCCGTATTTTGTCTCTGCTTAGACTTTCCCGTTTGTGTATTTTGTCTCTGCTTAGAAATTCCCGTGTCCGTATTTGGTCTCTGCTTAGACCTTCCGTGTTTGAATTATGTCTCTGTTTAGATCTTCCCATGTCCGTATTTTGTCTCTGCTTAGACCTTCCCATAGTCGTGTCAAGTCTTTCCTTAGACTTTCTCGTATCCGTATTGTTTCTTTGCTTAGACTATCTCGTATCCGTATTGCATCTTTGCTTAGACCATCTTGCGTCCGTATTACTATGCCTTTGCTTTGTTTTTACTAAGTCTTGATATTTGTACTTAGTTTTTACTGCGTATTTACTGTGTCTTTGCCAAGTCCTTACTATATCACTACAGTATACTTGCACTGTCCTTGCTGTAATCTTAGTTAGTCAGTGTGGCAAGATGGTAAATTTAGAAGAGAGATGATAGTATCAAGCAGAACGTGATATACAAATAGTATTCCAGACTAAGAAAAGAGAGCTGGTGAAGAAGTGGCACAGGATGAAGTTGGGCTGTTAAGCTCACTGTCCAGATGTTATAGAAGTAGTAACAGGTGACTACGTTGCACTCTCGCTAGACCTATCCTACGCTTCTAGGGACAATATAAATGGCTCTTCGAACTCCTTTCTTTCCTTTTTTCTTTATCGTACGCCCGCTATTACTCGAGGCGAAATCTCCGGCTAGTATGTTTAACCTGAGACTGATTTTACGTGAGTATCTCTTTTTCCCAGTACGCTGACAGGTGTCTTCTCGCCATTCAGGCAGATACTCGCCGTCTTCGGAGGTACCCATTAGAACTGGGTCGGCTCAGGAGCCGTTCAGGTTATTCCGGTCCCTAGTCGAACTCCTTTCAAATTACAATTATATTAACATAAGAAACATTAAAAATAATTCAATAACTTCAGATGTAAAGAAATCAATTAATTTAATGCTTACTTGATTATTGTTTAAAAAAAACCCATGAAATTTGTGTACAAAAATGCAGTTGTTTATATTTATAAATCAGTTACAGTTTTGATGATATTTCTGGCACAATAAAACTATTTACACACAAAAATTGTTATATTCCTTGTGTCTATTCTCATCATTAGACACTTCGTTGATTTGTTGTGGTATCTTGGGTTTATACCACCTATCTGATGAGTTGTTCCTGGTCTTTGAAGCAGCTATGCTAAGGTCAGCTAGCAATCATAGTCTAATGAGACATACTGTGACAAAACGTCTGAACATGCTCTTTTGTGTGATCTCTTACACCTTCAGCTCTCAGGCAGTATCTGTTCTTTTTCTTCAGATTCTCACATCGCTTTTATTAGGCATAAATCATGCCTTTTCATTGGTATTTTCACTATTTTGATCTATGCTGGACATAGCATGGTGAAGCCTCTAACACGCAACTCCCCTATGGTAGTATTTGCTACGGGAGTAATTCTTATCTTACTGTGTCGCATTCACGCTTCACGAAGACGTGTTAAGTTACGCCAGGTTATTAGACGGTCAGCGACAGTATTTTATAAAAATTTCGGTCTGACCATCTTTTCAAGCGACAGGGCTTGTTTATCCAAGGAGTGTTGAATAGAACCAGATTTGTTTGTCTGGCGTAACACATGATAACCCGTGCACGAGGCGGAACTTATGACATACGCGCTTCCGGGTCATCCTTGCTACACCAACCTTACCGTCTGTGTGACACTTGTGGGCAGACACGAGTGATATAATCGCTTCCGGACACTGGGTTAAAAATAATCAAGGATGTATTACATTTTAGTCAATATGAGTCCACAAATGTGTTGGTGAGAGTGTATGCAAGACATTATATTACCATATATGGGAGATGTGACCTTTTGCAAAAAGTTTTCCGTGTAGGAAATATTTGGAAAGTGCCACACCCGACCTGTTTGAAATGATTGGATCTTTCTCATTAGATTTATAACATCATGGGAGGGAATATAGGCTGACAATTTCACAGTTTTATTTCTCTGTGATTTGCACGCTCGCCAAGACAACATCAGACCTTCGCCAGAGTGAAGAACTAGATTCATAATACCTATATGTTAACCGGACCTTTTATTGGAGAACCAGATAAGACTTACAAAAGCACAGGAAATCTCTACATTTTAATAAGGAACACCGGGACTAGAAAACTGAAGAAACACGGAGTCAGAAAGTGAATCTATTGTAGAATTACAGCATCCCAAACGTGTGTAAGAGAACGATTCGTCTCTTTTATTCATCTGAGCAAACAAGTCTGTAGCCAGGGTTGGCGTAAGTTGTGATTTACATTTCACATTTTATTACTAACATGTGAACTAACATATATATGTATATATTATCATGTGAAGTTTAATGTGTGAAACTCGCTTTTGGATGTCAATTAATTTGGGGCTGGCAACCTCAGTATCTAGAATGATGATTCATGAACCACCACTGCACGGGTTGGTGATTGCTTTATTGATAGTTTCGTAAAGAGAACTAAAAGCATAAAGTAGTTCCAGGTTCCTTATGGAGCAGGGAGGGAAAGATGAAAGAAATGATGTACATGCTAAGAATAAGACTTACATTTTCAAAGCATTGTAAATGTCCCTATAAACATATTCACTTCAAAATTAATGTAAGTTTTCAAGCTTTAAACCAGTGTAAGTGTCTATGTGAAAACATTCATTTTAAATTAATAGAAGTTTCAAACTTTTCCATAAGTGAAAATGTAAATGAAACATACGAGGGGAGTTCAGAACGTAATGCACGACATCGTTTTTCTCAGGAGCTGTTTATTCAAAAAGCATGAAATTTATATACAATATACATGGATGTGTCATGTAAACATCGGTATTATTCAACATAATTCCCATCATATTGTACGGCTTTATGCCAGCGCGAAACAAGTGCATGTATTCCTAGCCCGTACCAGATTTTGTCTTGATCATGTAGCCATTTCTTCGCTGCATGAATCACTCCTTCATCATCTTCAAACCTTGTCCCACGGAGTGCATCTTTAAGTAGACCAAATAGATGAAAATCAGAGGGTGCCAAATCGGGACTATAAGGTGGATGGGGTAGTACAGTCTAACCCAATTTGGTGATTGTTTCCCGTGTTGCCAGACTTGTGTGAGGGCGCGCATTGTCGTGAAGGAGAAGCAGGTCTGCTGGGTTCTTGTGCGGCCGAACTCTGCGAAAACTTTGATTGAGTTTTTTCAATGTCTTAATGTAAGCTTGCGAATTGATTGCCTCTCCTCTTGGCATAATGTCCACAAGAATCACACCTTCAATGTCCCAAAAGACAGTGATCATGACCTTTCCAGCTGAAGGAATTGTCTTGAATTTTCTTCTTCTTGGTGATTGCGGATGATGCCACTCCATTGACTGTCTTTTTGTCTCAGGTTCAAAATAATGTGCCCAGGTTTCGTCACATGTAACGATCTTAGCCAAAAAGTTCTCTCCATCAGCATTGAAACGCTCCAACAATTCAGAAGAAATTGCTTTCCTTTGCAATCGGTGGTCATTTGTGAGACTTCGAGGAACCCATCTTGCGCAAACCTTAGAAAATCCGAGAGTTTTTATAACTGCATTTGCACTACCAATGCTGACTGACAGCTGTAATGCCAATTGTTGAGTAGTGATTCGCCTATCAGTAAGAATAATGCCCACAGCGCATTTCAACATTTCTGCGTTGGTGGCTGTGGCAGGACGTCCACAGCGCGGCCGATCAAGCAGCTCCGTATCTCCACTTCCTGATTCTTTGATTCTAAGAACCCAGCGACTGGCTGTACTCCTGTCGACTGCAAAACTTCCATACACATCACATAGACATTTGTGAATATTCACAACAGTTTCCTTCTCTACAACGAGAAATTCTATCACAATTCGCTGTTTATAACGCAAGTTGCTAACACGCTCCATTTCAACGGTTTAGGGCAGCCGTATTATTTGGCCGGTTGCGGTGCAATTTGGTGCACACAATTGGCACATGCCATATTTGAAGTGTGCGCAATTTCCTGCTTCTATCTTTATTATTATCTGAGAAAAACAATGTGGTGCATTACTTTCTGAACGCCCCTCGTAAATCAATTGTGAACACTTTTCAAACAGTGGAGATATAAATGTAAAAACAAATTATATCTGTACGTTTAACCTTTTTCATTTAAATGTAAAGCTAAAGCTATTCAGTTTAAATTTAAAGGAAAGTTTATCCCGAGGGATTAAATTTAATTCTCATCGAGAGTAATTCTGAAATGGGATGGTAGTATAGAAGAGGGGAACACATAAACGTGTCGGAAAAACACCATACTCAGAAGAGCGTTTCGTTTCTATTTCTATTACCAGTTATTGGTGGTACCAGCAGAAAGTACTATCTCTGGAACCAAGTGAAGGTAGAAGTGGACTGACGTTTTGGAAGACGCCATCATAATGGGGTCTTATAGACGGACGCAGAACCAACTTGGCCGTTACTCCTTGAATGTTCTGGGAACGTGCGGCGCCTGAACTTTGATCTGAGACGAGCGAGAGCAGAGTAAAACGAACTGACCCAGCAGGAGAAGAAACTACCATTGGCAGCTAAGTGCAAATATCCGCTGCCAAAAGTGACCTCCTTTATTCAGTTAAATCCCAATCAAGAGATGAAACTTTTCCATTACTATTCAATTTATTTTCCAACTGTTAAAACTTAAAGTGATTATTAAATTTTGTTATTTGTAATGTTACAAATTTAACTTCGATGTAATGCTTTTCAATGTACTACATGTTTGTCTCAGTCAAAGTTGCTAAACACACACTCTAAACAGATATATATATATATATATATATATATATATATATATATATATATATATATATATATATATATATATATATATGATAGGGTGGGCGAGATGATGATGATGCTGTTGTGATATGTGATCACCTTCTTGCACACTCGCAACCGACCTGATCAACAATAAAACTCTGATTCTTAAGGCAGGGGCTGTATTTATTCATACAACCCAGTCAGTGACCAAGCGCATGAAGCAAACATTAAACAAATAAAACAAAGCAAACAAAACAAAATACCCAGCCAGTGCTCAATTGCTAATCTGAAAAGCAAACAAAGCCTCGACTAGTTAAAATCATAATAGTTAAACAATCAGAAACACCATGCTCTCACCTGTCAAACTGTCCTTCTTCCACACTGCGTGAAACATTCACCTATCATGCACACACACGCACACGCACACACACACGCATGTCGTCTAGCGAGACTAGTAAGGTGTTGTGCATGAGGCTGGCAATCTCAACGTGCAAACACAGGTTGCCACCGAAACCACTGCCACAAGAGCACTCGAATGCTTCATGCAGAGGCAAACCACACTGGTAGCCCCATGCTCCCTCACCTAAAGGAGATTTTCGAAAACTATCAAATATAAAATAGAGTAACATTATAGGCTTACAACGCATGATAACTAAGCGTGTTATGCAGACTCAATGGCGACAATTTTATACACATTGCGTGGTGCTTTTCATGAACACGTGGCTGCCATCTTGCCAACAGTTAATACTATCTAAATTTCAGTCCCAGATGACATCTCTGTCTATTCCATGTATGAAATAGTTTGCCTTTCTTGCCCGGTCTGATGAATGAAATAATTGCTACTAAACTCTTACAGCCGCAATCTGGACTTAACACCATTAAAATCTATCCACACATATTTTCACTCATCTATAACTTAAAACTAAATCTTATGTCCTGGAAGAAATCTCCTTAGGAAACACATCTATCTATTTATTTTCTCAAACACTAGAACTGTGCCACGCTGAATACTAATAATAAAACTAGAGAACACTAAAGCTAATCTCTACAAAATACGCTAAAAATTATAGCTCACGTGCTCTGGTCATCTCCTACCCCCACAGGGCGTCTCGTTTCGTTTTCTCTTGTCTGGACTGATCTTCAAAAAGCGCCGCTGCTGGCCATCGCATTCTTTATATAGGCGCTAGGCTTAACCACTCTCAAGAGTAGTGCGCGCGCAGTAATTGTGTCACTTAAATAACACTCGCCTTAGATGCTCTAGAAGGAGCCAAAAACACAAATATAACACACAACCATTTCTAGGCTTTATTGTGGCCCAGTAATATATCTTCCTCTTGAAGATGTTGTGGTTAAAAAGGCATTGAACCACGGAGACAATGGTGTTGACAAGATGGAGCTGAGAACGACAGACAAAAAGGCGGTGACAAGATGGCGCTGTCACATATTCCCCGCCTGATTTTGTTGTCGTCCCGACAACAGCACTACCTCTGGCGCTTCATTCGTATTCTCTCAGATCGTTGGTGCTGCGCATGATTCTTTCTGAGCGGCGATGCTTTGGGCTCAGATTCTGTAATAGGTACAACCCGGCTGGGGTTCCTCTTGCTCGTCATGTTCATAGTCGTACGTTGTCGGGCTGGCAGTTGCTGTGGTCTAGAAGATTCGTCTACATGTGCAGCGTCGCTGCTTGCTTGTAACTTCTTCTTGTCAGTGCATGCAGCTGTCGACTTTGTAGGGGGATTGCTAATGACGTGTTTTAAACTCGTCTGGTTCTTGTTCAGATGATTTCATCTCTGGAAGTTATGTAACAATTACCAGAAAAATAAACTGTAGGGTTATTTATTAATTTTGTGATTCCTTTGTTGAAAGCAACGTAAAGCAGGAATCGTAAGTAATGAGTCTTTAATACAACGATCAGACATAAACAGGCAGCATCCTGCGAGACATGAAAATGAGGAATGGGAATATTATAATAATAATAATAATAATAGCCCCTTCAGTCATAACTGACTATGGGAATGCGCCCCTGAGGTGACAGCCCTCAGCTGCTTATTTTCCTGGTGCTCCTTTCGACGTTTTCTCCTCACCTCTGCTTCTTGTGTGAGCCTCTCTTCGCCCAATCTGAGGTGGCGCCGTAAATAGCATCGCCACTTAGTGCGATCGGCAGCTTTATCCTCCCATGTTGCTGGATCCATGTCCAGTGCCCTCATATCTCTCTTGCACACATCTTTGAACCTCAGCTGTGGTCGCCCAACTGTTCTCTTGCCCTCTGCTAATTGTCCGTAGAAGATATCTTTTGGGATGCGACCATCATCCATGCGGCGAACATGGCCAAGCCAGCGAAGTCTGCGCTGTCTAAGAAGCGTATACATACTTTGAAGGCCAGTACGTGACAACACCTCGACATTTGTCACTTTATCTTTCCACGAGATGCCGAGAATGCGGCGTAGACACCGCAGATGGAAGGTATTGAGCCTTCTTTCTTGCTTAGCATAGGTCGTCCAGGTCTCGCTGCCATATAGGAGTGTGCTGGTGACGCAGGCATTATATACCGCAGCTTTGGTCTTCATTGTGAGTTTAGAGTTTCCCCAAACACGCGATGTGAGGCGGGCAAAGGTAGCTGCAGCTTTGCCAATGCGGCTGTCGATTTCTGTATCCAGTGAGAGTTTGTCATTGATGGTAGACCCTAGGTATGTGAAGTGGTGCACCACTGCCAATTCATAGTTATCGATAGTGATAACTGGTGCAGCACCCACATCCTGACTCAGCACATTCGTTTTCTTTAGACTTATTGTGAGGCCAAAGTCCTTGCATGCTTTAGTGAAGCGATTCATCAAGCTCTGAAGCTCCTGTCGGCTTTGAGTGATGACTGCAGCATCATCAGCGAACAACAAGTCTCTTATAGTGACCCTTCTGATTTTTGTTTTTGCCTTCAGCCTTGAAAGATTAAACAGACGGCCATCTGACCTAGTGTGAAGGCATATTCCTTCAGTTGCATCTCTGAATGCATGTTTCAAGAGTAAGGCAAAGAAGATTCCGAAGAGGGTCGGAGCCAGAACACAGCCTTGTTTAACGCCACTTCGTATATCAAAGGGCTGTGACGTGCTTCCAGCATATTGGACTGTTCCCTTCATGCCGTCATGGAATGACTTTATCATTTCCAGCATTTTAGAAGGGCAGCCTATTTTCAGGAGGATTTTAAAGAGTCCATCCCTACTAACCAGGTCGAATGCTTTTGTGAGGTCTATAAAGGCGATATATAATGGTCTTTTCTGCTCTCTTGATTTTTCCTGAAGCTGGCGGAGAGAGAAGATCATGTCTGTTGTTGATCTGCCAGCTCGGAATCCACACTGTGACTCTGGATATATGCGCTCAGCTAACTTGTGTAGCCGCATTAAGATGACTTTGGCAAAAACCTTACCAACAATACTAAGAAGAGAGATGCCTCTGTAGTTATTGCAATCACTTCTGTCTCCTTTATTTTTATACAGTGTTACAATCTTGGCATCTCGCATGTCTTGAGGAATAGTTGTCTCTTCCCAGCACTGGCACAGCATCCTATGCAGGGGATGTAATAGCGTGCTCTTACAGCATTTGATTAAATCAGGAGGAATCCCATCACTGCCTGGTGCTTTGCCAGAGGCCAAGCTATCAA
Source organism: Oreohelix idahoensis (assembly GCA_024509875.1). Classification (NCBI taxonomy): domain Eukaryota; kingdom Metazoa; phylum Mollusca; class Gastropoda; order Stylommatophora; family Oreohelicidae; genus Oreohelix; species Oreohelix idahoensis. Next base: position 338,244 of record JAMPIV010009111.1, read on the forward strand.
TGGCCTTGCTGAGTTCCTCTAATGTTGGTTCGGCATCCAGCTCCTCCATAGTTGGCAGACTGTTGACACCATCAAGGGCTGCAGGCGTAACGGTAATGTCTCTAGCGTAAAGCTCAGAGTAGTGCTCGACCCACCTCTCCATCTGCTTACCCTTATCGGTTAGCTTCTCTCCGCTGATGGTTTTTAGCGGTGCCGTCTTACTTTTATGGGGGCCAAGTGCTTTCTTTATACCGTCATACATTTGTCTAATGTTGCCTGTTTGCGCTGCGATCTGGATGCTCTCACTGAGCTGGAGCCAGTAGTCATTTGCACAGCGTCGAGCAGTTTGTTGAACTTTGCTTCTCGTAGCCCTCAGGATCTGTAGGGTTCTGGCACTCGGTGAACGTTTGTATTCATTCATAGCACTGCGCTTAGCTTCAATGACAGGTGCCATCACATCTGATGAAGCATCAAACCAGTCATTTGACTTTGCTGTTTTCTTACCAAAGGTGGCAAGTGCAGTACTTTGAATGGTGTTCCGTAGATGCTCCCAGTTCTCTGTAATAGTATCACCATGCTGAGGGCTACTGAGCACTTTCTCGAAGGTCGCAGTGAATTGAGCGATCATGAAAGGGTCTGACATCTTGCTGGTATCAATGCGTGGTTTCCCTTCATGTCTGACACGATAGAGTTTTCTTGGTTGTGCTCTGATTTTGCAGCAAACCAAGGAGTGATCTGTATCACAGTCTGCACTATGGTACGAGCGCGTGGAGAGCACAGACCTGAGGAGTGGCCTTCTGACGAGAATCAGGTCAAGTTGGTGCCAGTGCTTGGATCGTGGGTGTCTCCATGACACCTTATGCTGGGGTTTTGTCTGAAAGTAGGTGTTGGTCACGCAGAGGTCATGGTGGACGCACAACTCTAAGAGCCGTTGTCCATTTTCATTCATCTTGCCAATACCAAACCTGCCCAGACATGAAGGCCATGAAACATTATCGGCACCCACTCTAGCGTTAAAGTCACCAAGGAGAACAAGCTGTTCTTGCCTAGGTATGCTTTTGATAATTGCTGTTAGATTCTCGTAGAACTCATCTTTAGCTTCTGAGGCAGAGTACAGAGTAGGAGCATACACACTGACAAGGGTGATGGGACCTGTGCTAGTTTGCAGGCGGAGCGTTAACAGGCGTTCTGATCCATTCTCGCCTGGTTCAACCATTTTAGTTAGCGATTTTTTGACCGCAAAACCTACTCCGTGTTCTCTAGCTTTATTAAGATCTTTCCCTTGCCAATAAAATGTGTAGTCCTTCTCGCTCACCGTTCCAGAGCCCGCCAGGCGCGTTTCCTGAAGTGCAGCTATATCCACCTGAAGTCGTTTAAGCTCATCATTAATTATGGCTGTCTTCCTTACATCGTTTACATCCTGTAGGTTATCGGATAGTCCAGTCAACATAGTCCGGACGTTCCAGCATCCCAATCTGAGAGTTTGCTTATTTCTATTTTTTCGATAATTGCTTGGTGCAAAATTTTCTGTCCACAGTTCGGGTTTGACCCTAATCCCCATGCACCCAATGGGGAAAGCAGACAGTGGCGGGACAACACCTTATTGACTGGGGGCTGCCCAGCTTGAAGCGGGCGGTAGCTGTCCAGTGAGATCCTGGAACCTCTCCCACTGTCGGAAGTAGCCCCTGGCGCCATGCCCTACGCCAATTGGGCAAAATGCTTATAACCGGTAACTGCTACTTCCCGTGTTTTGCCGACACCTATAGGGTGAAGCTGGAGTGTCCTCTCCAGGGCGCGAGCTTGGGCACAGTTATATGGAGATCAAGCTGTTGCCCATGCAGCATGTTCCCCCTCTCCACACAGCCGGTAGATCCAAAGGAACGGCAGTAGCCGATACAGTTTGGTACCAGCCATGTCGCAGGAGTTGCCAGAATAATGTCGAATCGACATTAGACTGCCTTAGGGACTCCGACTCCGGATTTATCCTCAGGGTTTACTCCCGAAGCCAATTCCATAAATGGATATTCCCGCAAGGCAGCGGTGGTTTGAATTCAGAGTTCCTTCTCTTAGATAAGCTACCAACCAAGGATCACGAGCCCTATCTGCCCGAAGCTGCTGGTTTTAAGGCGCCAGTCGCTCGCCTTTGCCCCTTCTCCCGTCAGTGGAAACAGTTCCGCCGGGCTCAAATTGAGCCACACATGAAGGCCGGGAGCTGGACTTAGTTGTAAGAGGCTGTTTGAGGCGCGTGCCATAGAAGTATTTTATCTGCAGTGAGAGCTTATCCTCACTACAACTCCCGGCAATAACAACCTTTGGAACAGTGGGAATATTAACCTTTTTGTTTTTAATAACTTAATCAGTTAACGTCAATATAGTGTTTGCTTAGTGATGGTATGAACTGATCTGCGTAAATATGTTAGAAATAAGCACCCTTTTCTTTCTTAAATTGTCCTTCCTGTCTACTACAGACAGGTCTTTTTCATAAGAGATAATATATTTTTATACAGCATCCAACTGGCAGGTCTCACACCAAAGTTATTGGGTTCTAAACCTGGTATTGTCATGCTCCAGTCTACCCAGCTGTAAATGTATACCTGACTCTGCTGCTGAGTAAGGAAAGGTTAAGGCAGCAAAGAATTGAACTGGTCATCCCACCTCATAAAACCGGCACCTATCTAGTATAGAGAAATCTCTAACACTTCACTCCCCCACTGTTGATGGATATGAACAAAAAAATCATAAATATATGATTCGTCTTACTGGGACAAAAGATAAGGAAAATAGCCAACGTTGCGGGCCACGTTAATGAAAGTAAGAGTAAGAAGGACATACGAGAAATATTTTTTTTAATGGGTACTACCCGTAAGATTGATTGCGACCAAATGTGTCCAGCTATAAGAAAGTTCACCATTTTTGTCCCAGTAAGATAAATCACCTATTTTAGATTAGGATCAGCGAACCAGAGCTGGTCAAGACCGTACTTCACCTCCACGTGGTGGTCCTGGAAACAGTCTGAAGCAGTGCAGTCTGGCTGAGAGAGTAGTGATCGAAGAGGGAAGGCAAACCCGGTCCCAAAAAATGCCGTGCAGAAGTCGGATGTGTCGACCGAAAGGTGCAGATATCACAGCTACGGCGTAAACAGACACAACGCAACCACCGTCCTTTTCAGGGCGAACGAGGAAGAAGAAGAAGAAGAAACTCGTTTTGTGTGGACAGTGGCTTACATTCCCCACAATCTGCTTTAGATGAGTTTCCTCTTCTGAACATCGACGTGCATTCTCTCCTATCTGCTTAGGACGAGTTTCCTCCTCTAAACGTCGACCAATTTTCTCGGCGCCCTTAGGATGACAGTTGTCAAGGCCATCTCTTGGCTTGCACCCTAAAGGCAACCTAGTGGTGGCAATACGTCAATGGAAAGAGCTCCTTGAGGGACAGGCGGATATCAAATGTTCTGTGGATTTGCATTTAAAGCATCGTTTCGGAAGTGGGCCTTGAGGGTATTTGGCTGCCATGTGGCATGAGAACTCTCCATAATTGTAGCACCTCAACCTTGTAGGCTTTCTCTGTGCCATGGGTCGCCTCCTACTACCCCTACATTCTTGGCCGCCAATGCCGCAAACATAGACTCCTTCCTTGCCCTGGACAGATGGTTTGCTATCAAACTCTACTCGTTCATTTCTCACCAGATTACGGAATCCCTTTCTGAAGATCTTGGTCTGATGTACGAATACATCAATACCTCCATCATCTGGCGTGATAAACCCCCATCCCCTGTGGACACTATACCACTTGCAAATCCATTTTCGCCTTGTCGGTGCAACTGCGTTTGTTGGTACTGTCAGCTTACAGCTTTCCTTGACAACATAAACTCCACAGATTTTCACTATTGTGCACCCAACTTGTATGTCCACAACTAAGTGACCAATATATGGGATGGTGGCACCATTTGCTGCTGTCAGGCGCACCCACCTACCCTTATCCAAGGGGAGCCCTCCAAACATCTCCCTGAAACATTGCTCTGTGATGGTAGACACCTGTGAACCTGTGTCAAACACACAATTTATCTCTTTTCCTTCCATCAGGACTACTCCTTCAGGCCGACCACCTACCATCTTGATCCGGTTTTCTTGGTGCTCTCCCTTCACGTTTCTTTCTTTCATTAAACTCCTGGAGATTTGGTCCGCCGCTGGTCGACATTTCCTGTGATGGTTGAATCTCTAACCTTCCTTCTGAGTGTCGGTCCTTCTGCCTGCGCTCCACTTTGTGTGATGCCTTAGCCGCAGGGTTACAGAGCGGACAGCTCGCTACAAAATGTTGTGCTGACTTGCATTGGAAACATCTTCTAGGTAGAGAACCACATGGACACCTGGCAGCTATATGATCCCCAAAATCAGCGCAGTTGTAGCAATTGTGATAGGGTGGGCGAGATGATGATGATGCTGTTGTGATATGTGATCACCTTCTTGCACACTCGCAACCAACCCGATCAACAATAAAACTTTGATTCTTAAGGCAGGGGCGGTATTTATTCATACAACACAGTCAGTGACCAAGCGCATGAAGCAAACAGCAAACAAAACAAAACACCCAGCCAGTACTCAATTGCTAATCTGAAAAGCAAACAAAGCCCCGACTAGTTAAAATCGTATCACTGGTATACACACATTTTGGTGCCTTAAGTTTTATATCTGTTCTTGGGTAATTTTGGGTTGCTGATTCCAAAACTGTAATCAGATTTTTTCTATCAGCTCTAGTTTTTGAGATAACTAAGAATGACCATATTAGTGGGGCAATTGTTATGTACAATCCTAGAGTTAGGTGCTATCAATGGCATTTAGACTTTAGTCTGCATTCATATTATATGTAATTACTGTGCATATATTACCAAAAATGTAATAAAACTTTATCACTAGCACTTATTTAGTCTTAGTCAACACGCAAAAAGGATCTTTTCGAGGACTTCCTGGAATGTGATTTGCCTGGACAGTCACGCTTAAGGGTCCAACAGTAATCTGCCATCATGTGGGCATCCCAAAGTCCCTGGTATCTCTCTTCCATTGTTTTTATATCTTGGTGAAATCTTTCACCCTGCTCATCACTAAAGTCGCCAAGATTCTCCGGAAATAAATGTAAATGGTTATGGAGGTAGTGCAATTTTATGCTCATGTTGCATCCAAGTTCACAAAAACTCGACAGCATGTTTCCAACTAATTCAGAATAATTGTCTGCTTTAAAGTTACCCAGAAGCTTTTGCACAACTAAAACAAATGATGACCAGGCTGTGGACTCTGTTTTGTTCATGGAATCAAGAAAATTTGGATCGTTTTTTAACTTTCTAATTTAAGGTCCATCAAAAATTCCAGCGTTAAGTTTGTCTATGCTCAATTCTGGAAACTTTCTGCATAAGTAATTAAAACATGTACCATCTTTGTTCAGTGCCTTAACAAATTGCTTCATCAAGCCAAGCTTTATATGTAATGGTGGCAGTAGAACTCTTTTTCGATCAATGAGAGGCTTATTGACAATATTTTTTTCTCCAACTTTAAAATCATCCCTCAACGGCCACTGTTTCTTTGTCCAGTGCATATGTTTTGCCCTGCTATCCCACAAACATATAAAGCATGGATATTTGGTGAATCCCATTTGCTGGCCAAGCAAGAAGTTCATCATTTTAAGATCTACATATGAAGCATGGATGTTTGGTGAATCCCATTTGCTGGCCAAGCAAGAAGTTCATCATTTTAAGATCTACACAAACCATCCAGTTATGTTCTAAATACTTCAATTCTTCCAGAACTGTGCTTATTGTAGCATACTCCTCCTTCTTTGTAGTAGAATGAGCAATTGGAATTTAGCCATATTTGTTACCATTGTGTAAGAGAACACCCTTCAAACTTCTTTTAGAGCTGTCAATGAAAAGTCGCCACTCATCTGGTGTATAACTTACACCCATTTTGTTAACAAGACCTCCTACATTAGCACAAAACACAAAGTTGTTTTCTTTACAAAAGAATGGAATAAAATCTTGCTCTCTGCTGCGATAAAATATAACTTTTGTTTCAGCAGTCAGTAATGTTTTTTCTTTCAATCTTGAAGCCAAAAGTTCTGAAGATTCCTTGGAGAGAAATAGATCTCTGATTAGATCATTTAGTTCAAGCTGGTAGAAGCGTTGAGCATCTGAAAAATCATCTTCGAAATCACTATCACTGTAACTTGTCGTTCCACATGCCACTGCTGTCTCATCTTCTAGCAGGGAATCCGATATCTGACTGAAAGTTGGAATTGGTATGTCATCTCCGTGTGGAACAGGTCGCCTAGCAGAATCGAAATCTGGATATTTCCACTTTTTGTGATTTTTTCCATTAATTCCCTTAATATTCACAACACAGAAATAACAGTCACCATAGTGGTTCTTGGGCTCTCTCCAAACCATTGGAATTCCAAATTTTAAACATTTTCTTTTCCCACAAGTCCACTGTTGCAGGTGGTCAACACATGTTTTGCAACCAATATGAGGAGCCCAAGACTTGTCCTGGTCACCTAGTTTTACTTTAAAGTAAGCAAAGTATGCCTTTTTCACAAAAACAGTAATATGCTTCGTATGTTCTTCTTTGAAAGTGTACTCTCCACAAATATAACAAAATAAATGCGGTGAAAGAAAACATGCTCTTCTTGAAGATGATGCCATTCTCTGTTAGAAGTGTAATAAAATAAGTAGCATACTAACATGCATGCAGTGGCTTAAAATCTAAAAAAGGCAATTCTGGGAAGATTCTTGGAAAACTGAAACTGAAAGTAAACAAGCAGTTTTCTTTTGTAAAGGACTAGACTGCAATAGTTTTTTTTAAAAATAGCCTTATATAGAAAATATTGTAATAATACAAAAATGTCTGTATCTCAAAAACTAGAGCTTCTAAAGACAAGTAAATGTGATATTTAGATTGAGCAGGCCTAATTTATGTACAATCAAGAGTAAAATGTTTGGCACTAAAAAAAAAAATTTTTTTATAGGGCTGTGTAATAGTTAAACAATCAGAAACACCATGCTCTCACCTGTCAAACTGTCCTTCTTCCACACTGCGTGAAACATTCAACTATCATGCACACACACGCACACACACATGCATGTCATCTAGCGAGACTAGTATGGTGTTGTGCATGAGGCTGGCAATCTCACCGTTCAACACAGGTTGCCACCGAAACCCCTACCACAAGAGCACCCGAATGCTTCATGCGGAGGCAAAGCACACTGGCGGCCCTATACTCCCTCAGGAGCGAGAAGAGAAATATATATCTCCAAGTGAGCCCACGTGCTCTCACAAACAATTCTACACATAACAATAATTAAATAATAATAAAATGGACATAGAATAATATTCAACTATATGTACAACGAATACTCTCAATAATGAGAATAAGCTACTCCCTCGCAACCGATCCACGTCAATATTCGTTCTGCACTCTGAAGCATGTCGTAAGCGACTACTGGTGCGCCTGGCAACAGGCGTGTCGTATATGACAACTGATGAGACTGGGAATCTCATCATATGAAACGCATCGTTACCGAAACAACCACTGCAATAGCATAAAAATGCTTCTTGTGGGCCTGTAATGGACACCATCCGCATTGGTGTTTCCATGCTCCGCAAGGGGCAAACAGAGAAACACCTCTGTCTCAGAAAGCCTTACGCACCAAGGAGTGGCCTTGCGCTCACCAGAAATCTAAATACCTATTCTCACCTCACTCAAAGTAATCCACTACTGTAGCATTATGATCAATTATCATGAAATACACTAAATTATCCTTACATCAAAGAATCAAAATATCAAAGAGTAAAATAAAATTACTCTTGACTTAACAAAACTAAAATTAAATTCACCACCTAAAGGAGATTTAACACGAAGACTATCTCTCCCATTACTGAAGAAAATTACCTTAACCTGCCTTCACCCACTGTCAATTCACCCAATATAAAATAGCGTAACAATATAGGCTTACAACGCGTGGTAACTAAGCGTGTTATGCAGACTCAATGGCGCTACTTTTATACACATTGCGTGGTGCTTTTCATGAACACGTGGCTGCCATCTTGCCAACAGTTAATACTATCTAAATTTCAGTCCCAGATGACATCTCTGTCCATTTCCATGTATGAAATAGTTTGCCTTTCTTGCCCGGTCTGATGAATGAAATAATTGCTACAAAACTCTTACAGCCGCAATCTGGACTTAACACCAGTAAATTCTATCCACACATATTTTCACTCATCTATAACTTAAAACTAAATCTAATGTCCTGGAAGAAATCTCCTTAGGAAACACATCTATCCATTTATTTTCTCAAACACTAGAACTGTGCCACGCTGAATACTAATAATAAAACTAGAGAACATTAAAGCTAATCTCTACAAAATACGCTAAAAATTATAGCTCATGTGCTCTGGTCTCTTTGTTCATCTCCTTACCCACACAGGGTGCCTCGTTTCGTTTTCTCTTGTCTGGACTGATCTTCAAAAAGCGCCGCTGCTGGCCATCGCATTCTTTATATAGGCGCTAGGCTTAACCACTCACAAGAGTAGTGCGCGCGCAGTAAGTGTGTCACTTAAATAACACTCGCCTTAGATGCTCTAGAAGGAGCCAAAAACACAAATATAACTGTTGCGTGATAAATTCTCGCAACATCGTTTTGTTTCAATGTCTGTTTTATAACGCAAGGGCAACAACTGCTTGGAATTTATAGTCACTTTTCTCGGTAAGCATTTGTCTTCTCGCGTTGGTATCGAATGCAGTTAAGTTTGAGCTGTGGTCATTTTTGCGCTGGACTGCGCATGACTTGTCTTGTTGTTTGGTCGATCGGTTTCCGCCCACGACTAGTGGGGTGAGCGATTTGGAATGGCGAAAGAGATGCCTCGTTGAAGAGGGGATCTCCGCTATTTTTTGTTCTGTCAGGGATGTGTAGTCCTCTTAATGGATATTTCGTTTATTCGAGATAATACCTCTAGTGTTTTCCCACATGCCGGGAGGCGTGATATTTCTGTGTATTTCATGAAAGCAAGGTAAATTGACTTTTTCATTAACTCTATCGATTTTGGGTCGTGAGCGATTTCGATTCATAGCCTGTCTCCGAAAGTCGTCGCCACGAGATGTTTTTTCCCAGCTCACATGTCGCTGCATTGTACTGCATCGGTTGATGCATGTACCAAGGACCATTACTTGCTACTTTGTTAAATGAATTAGGTTTGGAAAACCTTTATTATCTAGAGGATATTTTTGTGGACATTATTTATACTTCGGCAGACGTGTCTGTCTTGCTGAAGTCAAACTAAGGAGAGTGAACTGATCTCATACATCTGGTTATCTCCTGGCTGTTATAGAAAGGATGGAGTTTTCCACCTGACTACATTTACAGCACTATGAAATATAACATGCATCTGACTCATCATTGTAATGCTGTCTACCGTCTATTGCTGTATTGAATGTTGCTGTGATAATGACTGTTTGATGTGCCTACACATTTGCGTAACCATTTTGTCACTGTGGCGTCCACAATAAATAATGAAGAAAAACGTCAACGGCTGTTTCAAGACTCATTGACTTTATACGTCGTGAGTTTACTGACGTCCTATGTGGATTGCCCTGTTATTGTTGTATGAACATTGTTTTGACTGAACACATCTACACACTACACAAAACCAGACATGCGGATACCATCCATCATCATATGGCATCACGCATCATTTGGTGGCCATAAGCTGGTTTGATTCTGGTACCAGCAAACACGGGGTCCCTTACCCACTTCATTTTCAACAAGAATTCATCAGCATCCTTCAAGAAATTAACATTCTTCAATACAGTCAACATCTTCAAAATTTTCAAAGTACTCGGCGTTGCCCGGTAAAAGTCAAAATTTCAATTTTTTGACGGAAACAAGAATTTGACAGTACCCGGCGTTGTTACATGTTGCCGGATAACTCGGACTGCTGTTATCTTTTACGCAAGTCAAGCAAGTTGCTGCTGTCAAGGTTCCAGTGCTGTCGTTTTTGTGAAGGTCAAGTGCCGGTTGAAACGGGTTGTTTTCTGAAGAAGGCCAAGTACCGATTTCCATCAACTTACTTTTGGATTAGAAGGTCAAGTGCCGAAACAACTCAACACACAGTACTTCAGAAGCTCTTGTACCATCGTGTTAGCAGTGGAAGCAGTTCAGATGTGCCATCATCGTTGGAGCTTCGCTCTTTAGGACGTTGATTGACATCCGTTTTTCTGCTGTTCGACGATTGGAAGCCTATAAGTTAAGTGGCCTGTTTGTATGTAAACTGTGCCCTTATACTTCTGCTGAGTCTTCTGTGTATCATCTCATTCTATATGTTATATGTTTATATGTTATTTGTATATTTATATGTTTATATTTCAGCGGGTTCTCGGTTGGGTGGGGTCTCCGTTAGATTATGCCACGTCATAGAGGTCGTCTATTGTGAGCGTTTTCTGTAAGGTTTGCAAATTTCCGATACTGGAATTTGCTAAGCGACTTCTGTTGCTATTTATGTTAGCTGTGATGACATGTTTTAATATTGTTTTCGTTATTATTTCGCATTCTTTAGTTTTGTTTTGATTTGTTTGTATTTGTTAGCCTACGCTTGTCTATAATTTAGTTTCATACAACATTTTTGTTTATACACTGTGGTGTCATGTATTTTGTTTAATTCTATCGCAGATATCGTCACATTTTTTGTGATATTTCATTAATTTCTGCTTTATTTTTAGTTGATTTCTGCGAAAGTTTTTGTATTGTTGCTGATCTTTGTTATTGTTTACATTGTTATTGTTTACATTGTTTGTATTGTTTACATTTTCAATGTTTACATTCTGCATGTGTTTACATAGTCATTGTTTACAGTTATGGTAATTAGTTAATGGGCTATGCTAATGCACTGTTACTACTACACTGATGATAAATGAATGATGAATAGTGTCGTGCACTATTGAATGAGAAGTGCACTTATGATCAAGAATTGAGTGCTGATATTTCATATACAAGTTCTTTGATTGGAGACTTGTTTCCCACAGAGACTGGGATAATATAAGGTGATGTGAATATACAAGTGTTTAATTAAGACTTGTTACACTTAGGTTTGAAATAAATTAGTTAATTATTTCAGGTTTTGGACTCATATGTTAGACAACATGTCTACATTTGAGCACTTTATTGAGCAGGGTAAATTGCTTGGGAAGACTGGTGATAAGTTAGAAGAATTTGCAACTGCTCGATATGATAAAGCAATGGAAGCTGAACAAAAGAAACTGCAGATGGAAGCTGAACAAAAGAAACTGCAGATGCAGGTGGATGAAAAAAGATTCCAAATGGAAATGGAAAAACAAAAAAGGGAATCAGAAGCTGAGGAAAGAAAACTCCAGCTACAGCTAGAAGCTGAGAATAAAAGACTTGAAAAAGAGGCTGAGAATAAAAGACTTGAAAAAGAGGCTGAGAATAAAAGACTTGAAAAAGAGGCTGAAAATAAAAGACTTGAAAAAGAAGCTGAAAATGAAAGACTTCAAAAAGAGGCTCAGGCTGAGGAAAGAAGATTACAGAGAGAGTCTGATGAGAGGAAAGAGAAAGCAAAAATGGAACATGAAGAAAAGGTCTTAGCTTTAGAGTTGGAAAAATTGAAATTGACAAGCATGAGTAATGGTAATGATTCAAACAAGGGTTCATCTTCTGGTAAGGCTAATAATGATACTTTTAAGATTAAGTTACCAACATTTAGTCCTTCCAGTGATGACATAATGTTCTATCTGGACAGATTTGAACAAGCATGTACAGCTCATAACATAGGCAAAGCAAAATATGTTTATCAGTTATCAGGGATACTGACAGGTAAAGCTCTAAGTATATTAAATATGGTGGATGAACCTGACAAGAACAATTATGAGGTTGTCAGGGCCGCTTTGTTAAAGAAATATCAGCTTAACGAAGACGGCTATCGTCTACAATTTAAAAACATGTTACCTGAAAATGGAGTTAAATTCTCCGAGTTTATTGCAAGAATACGCATTACTTTCTCACGATGGGTTGAACTATCTAAGACGGAAAAAACTTATGAAGGACTTATGGACTTAATACTTAGAGACAAAGTCATGTCGTCTGTCAGTGAGTCTTTCCTTGCTTTCCTTCATGAACGTAAACCTAAAACAATAAAAGAAATGGAAGATTTCTGTTGCCAATACGTAACTGCGCACCCACACATAACCTTGGGTAACTCTAAGGTGAAAGAAGGTTTACCAGTTGCTTCGGCAGCTCCGTATGGTCAAAACTTTGCTCGTAGATCCCAACAAAATTTTGATAGAAAGGGTAGCGGTAATTTCTGTCAAAATCATGGAAATCAATTTCATGGTGATTCTTCTTCGAAGAATTGGAGACAGCCTGATAGTACACGTTACTATCACCCTAATAATTATAAGCATTTCAAAAGAGGATATGGTAATAGAGGTTATTCCTGCCGAAGACCTCAGAACCAAACAAATAGATGTTCGCATCAATGTGAACATGATAGTAATCGTGGAAACTGGAATTCGAACCAGGATAACAATTACAATAGAGACAATAATAACTGCAGAGATAATAATAACTTTGATAACTTCAGAGGTAATAATAGTCGGGGTAGATCTCAACACAAAAAAAAAGAGATATCAGCAGGCTAATGCTGTACAACAGGAAACTGAGGGAGCCTGTAATCATGGTGTTGATAATAAAAACTTTGACGCTGTCACTGGTTCTGCTTTTGACTTTGAGAGAGCAAACAAATGCCCCCAATGCAGTACTTTATTCGAACCGGGTACCATAACTACTTTGAGTTGTGGTCACCCACTTCCCGCTCTTCCTGCTGCTGTTGCGCATGACGGGAGGGGTTCTTTAATCCTACATAAGGGTCTTGTTAATGATACTCCGGTCTCACTACTTTTCGATTCCGGATGCACCACTATTGGTGTTAGACAATCGCTTGTAGATCCATCTTGTGCTACAGGAAGGGTTATTAAATGTGTCACATTTGGCGGCACTCTAGAAAAATATCCTACTGCTGTAATTCGCATTGCCACTCCTTTCTTTACTGGAGATGTGCATGCTTGTCTCTTACCTAATCCTATTGCGGACCTTATTATTGGTCGTATTCACGGAGTTAGGGAGTGTACCCCACAGCAGATTGCTGCTTGGGAAGATAATAACATGCAAGCTACAAATGCAGTGGTTACAAGAGCACAAGCTCTACAAACACCCGAAACTTCACTGAATAGTGATAATGAAGTTGATAGCCAAGATAGTCACTTAGTAATTACTCGTGACTCTTTCATAAAATTGCAAGAAGAAGATCCTTCTTTAAAAAAATTCTTCGTTCTTGCGAAGAAAGGTGATCCGAATCAGGATACAAATAGAAAATCTTGGATTGCAATGAGAAACGGCGTACTTGTACGTATGGTACAAGATTCGACTACGTCGGCACATTCGCAAATTCTTGTTCCCAAGAGCATGAGAGTCCAAATATTACAACATGCTCATGACTCGCAATGTGCTGGACATATGGGTTTTGCCCGTACGAAGTCGAGAGTCCTTGCGGCTTTCTTTTGGCCTTTTGTCAATAAGGACATTCGTATTTACTGCCGATCATGCAAGGTATGTCAGGAGGTCAAATCTAGAGGACCACGACATGCTGCGCCTATCCAGGCTGCTGACATTCCTATTCGGCCGTTTCAGAAAATGGCCATAGATATTATTGGCCCTTTTAAGGTCAAGTCGGCCAGAGGACATCAGTTTATCCTTACATGTGTCGATATGTGCACACGTTGGCCAGAGGCTATTCCTCTTAAGAGCATATCTACTACAGATATCGCAGATGCTCTTTGGTTGATATTTTCTCGCTTGGGGTTCCCCAGAGAAATATTGTCAGACCATGGCACTCAACTCATATCTGACACTATGTCACAGGTAATGTCTACCTTACATATTGAACGATCTCTCAGTAGTATCTACCATCCTATGTCTAATGGGTTAGTTGAGCGTCTGAATAGAACGCTCAAGACTTTGCTTGGTAAGACAACTGAAGATCATCCTCAAGATTGGGACAGGGTTTTACCCGCGGCTCTCGTTGCCTATAGAGAAGTCCCTAATGAACACACAGGATTTTCTCCCTTCGAACTTGTCTTTGGCGCGCGTCCACGCGGCCCTATGTCTTTATTACACGATCTCATCACTGCCGATGATATTAGCGATGAAACTCAATCCTCATATGAGTATGTCATTGCTCTTAGACAAAAGATCATTGAGGCATGTAAGCTAGCAACTGCTTCATCAGAAATTGCTAAAGAGAAGGCAAGACAGTTTGCTAACAAGAATAGATGTCTACGACAACTTTGTCCAGGTGACAAAGCATTCGTCCTACTCCCCAGTAGGGAAAATAGACTTCTTATTGCATGGAAAGGTCCGTATGCAATAGTCTCTCGGATTTCCGATGTTGACTATGTGGTCGATATTGATGGAAAGCATAAAACTTTCCACATAAACATGCTTTCGGAATTTCACGAACGTCCGGACTATTTGCTGCCTATTTTCCAGGCAACGGATGATGCTCCTGCACCTCACGGTCATTATTCATCCCTGTCTGTCATTCAGGATGAGGAAGCTACCTTCTCTGATGTCAACCTTCCCCTTCCAGTGGTTCCATTACATTCTACGGAATCTTGGAAAAACGTTTCTGTTTCTCCTAATCTTTCTGGTGACGAACATCGACAAGTCTCGTCGATGTTACAAACATTTCAGGATGTTCTCACTGACATTCCTGGACACACAGATGTCATAGAACATGACATAATTCTTACCGACAATAATCCAATTAGGGTTAGGCCGTATCCTATCCCTATACACTTTCAGTCGCAAGTGGAAAAGGAATTGGATGAAATGATTCAATTAAATATAATTGAACCATCGACTTCACCATATTCTTCTTCCATGGTTATTGTCCGGAAGAAGGATAAGAACATACGAATTTGCGTTGATTATCGCAAATTGAATCAGGTCACAAAGTTCGACGCTGAACCGATGCCTTTGTTAGAAGATCTACTGATTAGACTTTCTAATTCTAGATTCTTCACTAAACTTGACTTGTCTAAAGGTTATTGGCAAGTGCCTTTAGCAGAGCATGCCAAACCTCTTACTGCTTTTTCTACACCTAGGGGTCTATTTCAATGGAATGTTATGCCTTTTGGTCTCATGAACGCTCCTGCCACTTTCGTTCGCATGATGCGTCGAATTCTGTCACATCGTTCGGATGTCATCGCATACTTAGATGACATCTGTCTCTTCAGTGATACCTGGGAAGATCACTATTTAGGGTTATATGACTTACTGTCCACTCTACGTGAGAATAATTTGACAGCAAAACCTTCTAAAGCTTTTGTTGGTTTTGGTGAAATCTCTTTCCTGGGTCATCGTGTTGGTCATGGTCTCTTGAAGACAGAAGACCACAATACTTCCAAAATACTGAACATCTCTGTTCCTAAAACGAAGAAACAAGTTAGGAGTCTCTTAGGTTTAATTCAATTTTATGGGAGATTTATTCCAAATTTATCTTCGATCATGGCACCTCTCTCAACATTGTTGAAGAAAGGTTCGCCTAATCTGGTTCGTTGGTCTGAAGAATGCCAATCTTCACTAGACCAAATCAAGAATATATTTTCTTCTCCTCCCATCTTAAGATTACCTACTCTTGATAGGACTTTTGTTCTTCGGAGTGATGCTTCATCCACTGGGATTGGAGCAGCACTGATGCAAGAATATGCAAATACTCTGCATCCTGTTATGTACATTTCTAGAAAACTAAATGCGGCAGAGAGGAACTACTCGGGTTTAGACCGTGAGTTGTTAGCGATGGTTTGGTCAATTCTAAAACTACAAAGATTCCTCCTGGGCGCACATTTCATTCTAGAGACTGATCAGAAAGCTCTTACAGCTATTCAGACTAAGAATTTGAAGAGTTCGAGATCCACTCGATATGCTATAGCTCTTCAACCTTTTCACTTCACGGTACGAGCTATCCGTGGTGCGGATAATGTGATGGCTGACATTTTGTCTAGATGCCCACATGACTCCAACTAATACTTCTGTCCTATATTTCTATATATTACAGAGTCATAACACACCTATATTTCTACAATAGATTAGCACATCTGTACTTACTTTATATGTACACACTATCGTGCTTTGTTGTCATCTTCTTCTGTTCGTTTTTTAAGATGATAGAGGAGGACTGAGTAGTTAATATAAGGGCCGTTAGTTTACTAAACAGCCACAATTATTAATAATGTATTGTACCTTATGAAGCATATTAGTTATTAATTAGCATTATATTGCTTGTACTTTCTCAGAATGTCATTGTTGAGCTGGGACTTACCTTACGAGTTCTAGATTGTGTACTTACCCTCGGAATACCAGAGCATATATCCTGGATCGTCATGTAGTTTAACTTTACTATGTACTTATGTCATTACATGTCAAAGAATGTACTATTTAAATTTTCCTATCAGATTTGTACATCCATTTTTAAAGACAATATTAGAGTATGCTGTTTAATGATGATTATAGTAACTTGCATACGTATATTGTGTTTACATGCTAACGTGATGTGTGTTGGTGACACCTCCCCGATGTGAATATTTTTTGAGACATATTTATTTTTCTGTTGAGGTATATCCTCACCAGACACTCTATAATTAGCCTATTGTTTGGCAATTTAATTAATTATCAGCGCATAATTCGTGCGTTTTGAGCCGCTTATCGCTTGCTCTTTGATATTGAAAAAAAAATATGTTCCACATTTTTTTTTTAATCGGGAGGAGGTGGTGATATGTTGCGTGATAAATTCTCGCAACATCGTTTTGTTTCAATGTCTGTTTTATAACGCAAGGGCAACAACTGCTTGGAATTTATAGTCACTTTTCTCGGTAAGCATTTGTCTTCTCGCGTTGGTATCGAATGCAGTTAAGTTTGAGCTGTGGTCATTTTTGCGCTGGACTGCGCATGACTTGTCTTGTTGTTTGGTCGATCGGTTTCCGCCCACGACTAGTGGGGTGAGCGATTTGGAATGGCGAAAGAGATGCCTCGTTGAAGAGGGGATCTCCGCTATTTTTTGTTCTGTCAGGGATGTGTAGTCCTCTTAATGGATATTTCGTTTATTCGAGATAATACCTCTAGTGTTTTCCCACATGTCGGGAGGCGTGATATTTCTGTGTATTTCATGAAAGCAAGGTAAATTGACTTTTTCATTAACTCTATCGATTTTGGGTCGTGAGCGATTTCGATTCATAGCCTGTCTCCGAAAGTCGTCGCCACGAGATGTTTTTTCCCAGCTCACATGTCGCTGCATTGTACTGCATCGGTTGATGCATGTACCAAGGACCATTACTTGCTACTTTGTTAAATGAATTAGGTTTGGAAAACCTTTATTATCTAGAGGATATTTTTGTGGACATTATTTATACTTCGGCAGACGTGTCTGTCTTGCTGAAGTCAAACTAAGGAGAGTGAACTGATCTCATACATCTGGTTATCTCCTGGCTGTTATAGAAAAGGATGGAGTTTTCCACCTGACTACATTTACAGCACTATGAAATATAACATGCATCTGACTCATCATTGTAATGCTGTCTACCGTCTATTGCTGTATTGAATGTTGCTGTGATAATGACTGTTTGATGTGCCTACACATTTGCGTAACCATTTTGTCACTGTGGCGTCCACAATAAATAATGAAGAAAAACGTCAACGGCTGTTTCAAGACTCATTGACTTTATACGTCGTGAGTTTACTGACGTCCTATGTGGATTGCCCTGTTATTGTTGTATGAACATTGTTTTGACTGAACACATCTACACACTACACAAAACCAGACATGCGGATACCATCCATCATCATATGGCATCACGCATCAATAACACACAACTATTTCTAGGCTTTATTATGGCCCAGTAATATATCTTCCTCTTGATGCTGTGGTAAAAAGGCATTGAACCACGGAGACAATGGTGTTGACAAGATGGCGCTGAGAACGACAGACAAAATGGCGGTGACAAGATGGCGCTGTCTCACACACACACACACACACACACACACACACACACATATAATAATAATAATAATTCCACTGATTAACTCAGCGGTGGGGGCTTAACGAGCTAGAATAAACCATTGCTAAGGTCTTCATAAAAGTATCGGCAGATTATAGAATTAACGTGCTTAGCGACAGCCAGCATTGTTTTCGCTTATCTGAAAATCTTATGAAGACTCCCATGTGATAGAAGCTTTACTACTCTTCTATCGACATTTCTGCCCAGAGTAATCTTGTGTAAAGATAGACTCCATTGAATCGTATAATAGATACTCTTGAGTTTTGGCCACTATTGGACCACTACTGCAAAGCAGGGGAGGCAATACCGTCACACACACAATTGAAATCTGGCTAAAAAGTGGAGGCCAGGTAACAGTGGTGGTTCACGTTAGTAATGAGTTGGTTCATGGTTTTTGAGACTGCTAAAGCTAGGCAACGATGGATCCACTACCGGAGTGAACCTGTAATACGACAAGCTCAGTGTATGGTATTTGAGAGACAAATATGACATGCCCTACTGACTTGTCTCTGTCTTCAGATATTAAGATCGTTTACATGTAAACATACGTTTGTGTCATCTATTTTTCTTTTACATACAATGTCATAAAGTCGTCAAGAAAAGTATGTCGCACATGATAATTCAGTCATATATACACACACAAAAAGAGTGCCCTATAATACAGAAAGACGAACTCACTGTGCTCAGCCTTACACGCCAGCTCTGATAAGGGCTGATAGCTTCATTGCGAGTTAATACCAGTCCTGAGGACTCTTGTTTCACCAAGGCTGGATTAGGATTGTAGGTATATCAAGGTGACCATCCTTCCTACCGGCACTAGCAAGAATAGCGACAAAGAGTTATGCGCAAAATACTCATCAACCAACATTATATTCATAATAATCTAGTGAAAATTATATTAGTTTGCAAACTATAAACGTAATCTACATACCCTCAGGCTCACACTACGTCCATAAAAAAAGATAGCTGTCTCACAATAGCTGTTTCTTTTCGTTCCTGTATGTCAAGGCTTTGATGCAGTTAAGCTCTCATACAGCTCGTAGAGTGATTGTGTGTGTGTTTTGAATTTCATTTGCCCTTTACTCTATCTATCTATCTATCTATCTATCTATCTATCTATCTATCTATCTATCTATCTATCTATCTATCTATCTATCTATCTATCTATCCATCCATCCATCCATCCATCCATCCATCCATCCATCCATCCATCCATCCATCCATCTATCTATCTATCTATCTATCTATCTATCTATCTATCTATCTATCTATCTATCTATCTATCTATCTATCTATCTATCTATCGATCTATCTATCTATCTCATTACAGGAACATGAAGCCACTGCCAAGCTCCCTACCAATCACAAACACTATTTACAACAACAGATACAGATCACATGCACATTATTCATCTTGGAATTGGCTGCGAAAGAGCTAAGAGCTTAACTGCCACAGATAAACAACAAGAAAATTGGGTCAACCTTAGAGTGTCCAATGTGACGGTATTGCCTCCCCTGCTTTGCAGTAGGGGTCCGACAGAGGCCAAAACTCAAGAGTATCTAATGTGGACCTTCAAAGATGTCTACCTTCGCACAAGATTACTCTTGGAAGAGATGCAGATTGAAGGGTAATGACACTTGTATCACAAAGGTAGTCTTCACAAGATATTCAGATAAGCGAAAACAATGCTGCTTTGGCTGAGCACGTTAATTCTAGAATCTGCCGACCACTTTTGTGAAGGATTAAGCAATGATTAAGTTTAGCTCGTTAAGCCCCCACCTCTGATTTACTCATAGGAATTCTTATTAGTCTGTTATAGCTCTGTTTGGAGTGTGTGTAGTAAATTGACTGAGAGAAACATGCAGTACATTTAAACGGGTTAAATCGAAGTTAAATTTGTAAAACTACAAATAACAAAATTTAATAATCACTTAAGTTTTAACAGTTTGAAAATAATTGAATAGTTTAGAAGAAAAGTTTCAGCATTGATTGATAGTAGAGTCGATGAAAAAAAAAAAGTTCACTTTGGCAGCGTATATTTTGCACTTAGCTGCCAATAATAAGCTGGCATTTTCATAGAGCAATCTGTCGAGGCCAAGATTTGATACAAAGGAATTTTACCAACCTGCCTGTCGTTAATATTATTTCTGCCGCTCCTTGCAAAGCTTAGAGAAGAGACGGGAAACAATCAGACGTAATAACCTATCACTGAGAGGAGTATAAGAAGGAAAATACCAAATATCTGCTACACATAGCAGAGAAAAGAAAGAAAGAAAGTGCGACAATTGAAAGCACACAATTAAAATAAGTACAAGAATGTAACTGATACAGCCGTTGTGAAACAGAGATCGAGAGGGGTCGCCCCATTCTGTCACATCCAAGAAATTAAAATTAAACAATACACATGCTGTCAACTAGCATCATGCTGACTCAATCAGCAACTTAATGCATTCGAACTGCATCCAACATTCAATTTACCTTATCCATCCTCGCCAGTTAATTTACAAACTTTTAAAAATTAACAATGTTGATTTTCTCCCACTGTTAATACTAATTTTACCGGAATAAACGTTCCTATTTTATATTTGTAAATATAACATACGAGTTAACGATAAATGTTGTATGATACGTAAATGCTTTTATATATGATAAGTGTTAAACTATCATTTAACCTATTGGCAAACATTATTGAAACAATTACGTTTGTCAGTCTGCTTCTACTATGAAGAAGGGTGAATGAGAAACTAACCTTGCGTAGCATTTTAATTCTCTTCAAGCTATCGCACTTAACCTCTCTGTGTCCGTTAGAATCTTGTTATTAGAAATACTCTTTGTTCAATCTGTGAATCTGTATGCTCAGAAATATTTAGATTATACACTTTTATCTAAATCAGGATTCTTCAAAGTGGTTGATATCGATTCCCCAAGTATCAGTATCGACATCCACGGGGTCGATAAAACTCCAGCTGGTCGAACGGGGGTCGATTTAACTTGTGTGGGTCGAAATCACCTAGATAAATTAATGATAAGATTTTCAAGTACGTTTCAATGGCTTGAAGAAAAATACATGTACACTGCAGCAATGTTACGACGTTCAACGTATAAATATAAAATACAGCATTAAATCTAACCTACTAGATGAACTCATTGATATGGGTATGGATCTTGAAGCTAAATCAGTGTTTAAAAATAAATGCATCAGTGACTACTGGAGCAACGTAAATTCAGTTAAAGACTATCCCAAGTGTTGTGCAGCAGTTGAATCGTTTATAATTACATTGACAAGTTTGTACATGACTAAAGCTGGTTTTAGGAACTCAAATGCAGTTTTATAAAAATAGAGGAATATACTGAACCTGAAAGAGTGAAGTGACGCACGACTAAAACTTGTCAATCTCCAACCAAATACCAATGTCTTTGTTAATACTCATCAGCCATATCCTTCCCATTATTGAATTTAACCAGTTCAATATCAAGGTAATGTTAATTTGTTGTGCTTCTATAATCACTTCATTATTTTGTTTATATTTTTTCTGCGGGGGTCGAATAACGATCAAGGATTCCATTCAAGGTGTCGTATATTTTTAGATAGGTTAGAAGATATTTATGGTCCCGTCTGAGCAGAGGTAATAGTGGTAAATAGGTGAGAATAAAGGTGTAAAAATAGATCTCACGAGAGAATAGTAAGGAGAAAAAGTTGTCTCTGGACTGAATAGTTTCTCTAGTAAAGCCTATCTATACGACTATATTTTAGTGTAAACACTCTTCCAACCCCTTATCTCTATAAAGATAAGTTTAACTAGACACACCCACACACACAGTTATGTGACAACAAGACATACAAAACGTGAAAAAACTATGGTTAATTGGGTATTGGTCTGACCTGCAAACAAATGTAAGTTCTTTTTGTTGTTTATTATCATTAAACTTTTTAAAACTTCAAAAATATAGAGAAATCAATAAAAATCATGTTTACAGATATATGAAGAAAAGATCTCAAAAGAAGTTAATAACCCAAAGGTCAAAGATAAGCACAAGATTACAGAATAGACTGTGAAGAACAAGTTCCCTCTAAATTACTACTCCGTAAAGTACTCAGTTTAGCGAAATAAAAAAAAGAAGTTAGCACAATGATTGTAACAAAGGAAAATATTTACACTCTCTCTCTCTGTCTCTCACTCTGTCATCTGTGGCCACAAACACTCTTGCTTACTTAATAATGGTGTAGATATCCCTTGAAAAATTACAATAGTCTGAACATATATTGTCAGGTGGGTTGCCCAAATCTGGCCCCAGTCCAGCCTTTGTATTGAATAATAATTACAAGGTGGACGCCAAATGTAGTGGTTTAATTTTTCCTGGATGAATTATGTGTCACCGCAAATAGTAACTGAAGCAAGACGTTCTCGGGTCGTTCACAGTTACAAGAGGAGAAAAGTAGTTCCTGTATTGTCTAGCCTCTGGCTGCTAAGACAAATGTTACAATATGTAAAACTGATAATGATGGTAAATCCTATTGACTGAATCTTATGGTGAGTGCCTATTTTGAAACAGCGTAGTTTTCTGGATAACTCCGTTGCCACGGCTGTCAAACGTCAGGAATATATGTTTTTTCGTATGCCCAGTTGTCATGGAATATTCTAATCCACATATATAAATTATTAGGTAAATATGAAGCCTAACAAATAAAATTAATAAAGAGAAGAGCAATGGTAAAATAACAGTGCTGTCACAAAGAATGTACTCGAAATCCCCCTTGTTTTCTGCTTCGTCTGCAAATTGTAACGCTTTCACGTTGATAGTAAAAGCTTACTGTATTATACCCGCTTTCTTCAATGAAACGTGTGCTGTATTTCTTGGAAAAACATTAAGAGGCAGACTGCGTAATGACCTAAATTTTAAATTCCATTCATGTCTTTTTCTACATTACGTTACCAAAACGAACGAACAGATGGACAAAAGGATAGCGAGAAGGGAGAGGCAGAAAGCCGAACATTAAACACGCGTCGCGCGATACACAATTACTACTATCACGCGTGTTAGGCTACAAGCACTAACTTTTTTTTTCAGACGGACAGTGATAAAATACACTACCCTTCCCCAGAGTTAGGTTTTAAAATCATAAAAAACTCTTATTAGAAAAGATAACATTAGATGGGTTTACGGTTGAAAACATAACAGTACCCAGACAGCATATCTTCGAAACAGGAGGTAGAAAATACATATTTTGAACGCAGCCACGTAGCTCTTTTAAAGTGGGAAAATTGGGTTCCTTAGGGCTTGCTGACAAATAATATGTAAAACGTTACGCCAATAGTCCAGGAATTAATAAATTATACCCAAAATAAAATATTGGGGGTGCCTGACAGCATAAAATCATTTCTGCTCATAAGATTTTTTTTTTTAACGTGTTTGAAAAAAATTTACGTTACAGAAATAGCCTACCATGTAAACTCCAAATTGATTGGAGCGCAACAAATGAAAGCCTAACCACGATTGGTCGGGCTATAAATACTATCTTGGTTGTTAGGGGAAACGGGGAAAGGTAGCATTTTTTCAAACACTTGTCGAAACGGGGCTCATTGGTCAGACTCGCTGATATACACACTTGGGAGCGTTAGTTCGAAACCACTTGTTTAAATGAAGCCAGCTCATAATTGTGTTAAATAAAAGCCTGGAACATAGGCAGATGGAAATTTGTGCCAGTTTGTGCCAGAATTCATTGCTAATCAACGTATCTGTGTTTATTCGTATGAATTGTGGTAAGCTTGAACCATTCAATATCTTTTAATGAAAATTGAATGTGAATTGTTGATTTATGCCTGTATATATATGTGTAGTTCAGTGGCCAACGTGAGGTAAAGCCTGTAATGCTCCAGCCTGAACAGAGGGTGTCGGAGAGAAGTAAAACGGCATGGAATGGCCAAACAGTACACTGACACCTGGATAATTGATTAGACAGAAATAATGCTGGAAGTGCAGAGGCGTAGTAACCATTAAGAAGGGTAATACTGGTATAAAGTATTTCAGATGAAGCTGACTGTTGGCCTAACGCTCTGAACGCAATGTTTGTGAAGTATTGTGATCAGTGTAAAAAGAAAATATAAATTAGTTATGAAGTAGAAGGTACATCCTTCTTGATTTCAGGGACAGTGGTCTTGATGGTACTGAGCAGCACCTGGTCAGAGCTTTGCTGAATCCAGTGTCGGACAGCATACTCCTTGGTCCTTTTAGCTATCAGTGAGGTGTCTCCAGAGCCCAGAGGAGAATTCGAGCAGAGGAGTCCTTTCCTGCCGCCATCACGCCAGATAAGCTAACTTGGCCAGCTGAGCTCAACATTATGTCCCCTCATCTTGAACTGACTTTTTAAAATTAACATTAAGAGGGGAATTTACTTGTCTTAAAATCAGGAACTGTGAACATCTCCAATACTAGTCCCTAAAGACAAACTATTGAAGTCATGATGACAAATACCAACAGAGCTTGAACAAAACAAAACCAGTATTACCTCATTTTACTACTACACAACTGACACACATAGAACATTGGTAATAATATATGTCACTACAATATTCATATTAAATACATTCTGTACATAACTTGTAATTTAAATTGATTGTGATTCCTGGTTCCCTTGTAGTTGAATCAGGACACATATTCATTCATGCCAGTAATGAATACAGATTGTTATTTGAAAGTTTATCAGTGACTCTTTTAAGATATCTTTGTAGAGTGTTATATGTATGTGAGTGTCACAGTGTTGTCAAGAGTAGTGGATTAAATTAAATTGTTTATCTGTCTGTTGTTGTGACTTACACTTCATCATACACATACCCTAGACACATAACGTAGCATCACACTATTCCAGAATAATTCTGACTGAGATATATAGATATGTGGTAGCAAGTAAGGTTATCTATAATACACTACTCTTAATAGATATAGATACCTTCACAGCTGATCTCAGTCAGTACACTAAGTTCCCTATAAGTATTTATAACATCCCACTTCACCACATATATTGGGGTCTCGCTCTTGGGATTTTGAATCTTTAACTATTAAAAATATTGGGGGTAATTCACTTCAGGGAATATAAGAATTAAAAGGTATCCTTGGGTGGAATTAAATAAGGTTGAGCTCACGGTGCCTGTGTTGTCCATTAGATATATAGTTAGAAATTGAATTGTTGGGTAGACATTATAAAAATTTACCTGATAGACAATGGCGGACCTGGCCAAATTTCGATCTGCTGCGGTTCAGACTGCAAAAGAGTTAGGATTAGATGGGCAAGTTATGGTTGCCTATGTCACAACGGAATGTGACAAATTTATTGAACGCGAAGAAAGAAGATTAGAAAAAGAAGCCGAAAGAAGGTTAGAGGCTGACAAGGAAATTAAGAGGTTGCAAGCTGAGGCTGAGACTAAGAGGTTGCAAGCTGAGGCTGAGACTAAGAGGTTGCAAGCTGAGGCTGAGACTAAGAGGTTGCAGATTGAGGCTGACAAAGAGGCAAAAGCATTGGAAGCCGAGGAAAGAAGACAGGCTGCAGAAAGAGAAGAGAAGAAATTAGCTGCAGAAGAAAGAAGATTGACTGCAGAGAGGGAAGCAGAAAAGGAGGAGAAAAGATTACAAAGGGAACATGAGTTACGACTAAGGGAGTTTGAGTTTCAAGGCCATGCTCCTGAAAATGGTGCCAGTCCCTTTGCCTCTGATGCTACAGTTACTCAAGGAGCCTCAACCTCAGCTATGAACTTTCATTTAGATCATTTTGTTGAGAAAGACGATGATATTGAGAGCTATATAAATAGGTACGAACTATTAGCTACCACGTATGGGTTAGAGAGAGAAAGGTGGAGCTTAAAGTTATCTCAGGGACTTCGTGGGGCAGCTTATGAAGTTTTTGCAAAAATGAGCAGAGGTGATCAGGAAAATTATGACATGCTAAAGCAGGCTCTTTTGTTAAGGTATGAAAAGAATGCTGAATTTTACAGGAAAAAATTTAGGAATGCTAAACTACTGTCAGGTGAAACCTATCACCAGTTCTCTGCACGAATCGAGACATACTTGGAGAAATGGACTTCTCTGGGGAAAACCCAAGATCTTAAGGAAATGGTCCTTATAGAGCAATTAAGAGAGTCCATGGCTCCAGACCTGAGAAAGTTTCTCATGGAACAAGGTGCAGAGAGGCTGGGTGAGTTGCTAAATGTTGCTGAAAGGTATCAAGCAGCTCAAGCAGAGGTAACAGGTAATAAAAAGAAACAGGTGGATAACTTTAGGGCACCACAGAACTTTAATAAATTTGATCCTAGGGATCAAAATAAAGGTAAGCACCAATTTGATAGGCCACGGTATGAAAATAAAAATAAATTCCCACAATTCGATGAAAGGAAATATAATGAAAGAAAATCTTTCAACCAAGGAAAAAGGTGGTGTAAGAATTGTCAGATGGACAATCATGACACTGACCGTTGCAGAAGGAAACCTGTGTATATGGCAACCCTTCAGGTCAGGTCGACCTCAAGACAGGAGGAGGATATTATGTTAGATACCACTCCAGAAGAGATGAGGAAGGCACAGGCTGGGGATAAAACACTCAAGCCTTGTTACAGAAAATTGTCAACTTGTCATACAACTCCAGGCAAGGGAGATTTTTACATGAAAAACAAGTTGATGTATAGGAAGGCCGGAACTAGATCCCATGGTCACGGACAGCTGGTTCTTCCAAAAAGATACAGGACAGAATTAATAAGGAGCCTACATGTGAAACCAGATGGGGACCATGAGAAGATAGGTACCATCATTCAAAAGGTGGCTCACAATTATTATTGGCCCAAAGCAAGATGGGACATTGAGAATTTTGTAGAAAGGTGTAGCATAGCACATGAGGGAACACCCACAAGTGGGAACATGGATCAGGACCTGGACACGCCACGGGGCAAAATTAGGCCTGATAATAAAAGGAGATATAAATTTGGAAAAGTGGACCAAATGGAATGGGAAGCCCCTTTTCACGGACAAGCTTCACTTAACTGTTTTACAATGGCCACTATGCGGAGAGTGCAAAAAGATGTCTTACCCCAGGATAAGCCGACAATCCCTCAATCGGACTTAAACAAACTGGAGGAAGAAGATGTAGAGAGGAAATCTCTCATCAAGAATTTTAAGTGGGGAGAAAGCCCCAAAAGAAAAATTGGTAGCGGTCGTTTTGTGAATGATAATTCTGGGAGGAAAAATCATCACTATAAAGCTTCAAGTGGAAGAGACCATACCGGTGCATGGACAAATAGGTCCACACAATAAAGGTCCACTTGAAGCTTTGTTAAGAACGTGGACTGATGAAAAGGCAGAGGAAAACATTACATCTTCATACCAATATGTGAATGAGCTGACCACTCGGTTGAAAACTGGCTGGAAACTTGCCAATGAAAATTTGAAACAAGCCAGGAAGAAACATGCTGCCTATTATAACAGGAAGGCGAAAGACAGAAATTTGGCTGTGGGAGAGAAAGTACTGCTTCTTTTGCCCGGGAGTCAGTATAAGTTACAAATTGGATGGCAGGGTCCATATACAGTTCTAGAGAAGGTGTCTAGAACAAATTATAAGATAGATAAGAAGGGGAAAGAAAAAATCTATCATGTGAATCTCCTGAAGAAATATTTGGAAAGAGAACATCAGGCAGAGACACACTTGTTGACCTTGTCCATCGCCATGGAGATGAAAAAGGAACCACTTTCATCATTTGAATATCCATTACACCCCTGTGAGACAGCAGCACAGGTGAAAATCAGTACACATTTAACGAAAACTCAGAAAGAGAGAGTGCAACAGGTTCTAAATAATCATGCAGAGGTGTTAACAGACCGACCAGGGCATACAAACCTATTGGAATATGATATGAAACTCATAGACTCCACACCTGTCTGTATGAAACCATATTCGATTCCGTTTGCTAAGGAAAAAGCTTTGAAGGAAGAGATAGACTATCTGTTGAAGGAAGGAATTATTTCGCACAGTGAGTCTTCGTATAGTTCCGGGGTGGTACTCTTAAGGAAGCCCTCTGGAGAACATAGACTCTGTATAGATTACAGGAGACTGAATGGTATTACAGAAGGACAGGTGGATCCATTGCCGGATACAAATCAGCTGTTTGCCAGACTAAATAAAGCTAAATATTTCTCAAAAGTGGATCTGAGTAAAGGATACTATCAGATTCCAGTAAAGCCTGAGGTTAGACCATAGCTAGCTTTTAGTACCTCAGAAGGACACTATGAGTTTAATAGATTGCCATTTGGATTGAAGAATGCGCCTAGTGTCTTCTCTAGAATGATGAGAAAATTATTGGATCCTCTGAATAATCCCTGTATAACAAATTTTATGGATGATATCCTTATAGCAACAGAAACATTTGAGGAACACATTGACTCTCTGAACATGCTGTTTGATCGACTTAGGGAGGCAAATTTAACAGCCCGACCAACCAAATGTTGCGTTGGATGTAAAGAATTGGAATTTTTGGGACACACAGTTTATCAGGGAAACATGACCCCTGACCCAAAGAATTTAGAGAAACTACAGAAAGCCCCGAGACCACAAACCAAGAAGGACGTGAGATCCTTTGTCTCCTTATGTGGTTTCTACCAGAAGTATATCAAAAACTTTAATTCCATATGTGCACCGTTAACTGAATTGACACGTAAAGGACATCCAGATCGCATTACATGGACACCACAATGTGAAATGACTTACCAAGAATTGAAGGAAAAGCTCACAAGTAAACCCATTTTGAAATTACCTGACTTAAGTCAAGAATTCATAGTAAGGACGGATGCAAGTAATATTGGGCTAGGTGCAACTCTACTACAGAAATCAGATGCATTGGATGGGGAATTAAGCCCAGTGGCATATGCTAGCAGAAAGTTGAATAAAGCTGAAATCAACTACTCAACTAGCGAAAAAGAATGTCTTGCAGTAATATGGGCAATAAAGAAATTCAATATTTATCTATATGGGAAGGCATTTAAGTTGCAAACAGATCACAAACCTTTATCGTTTCTAGCACAGGCTAAGCATGAGAACTCTAGGTTACTCCGATGGTCTTTGCTTCTGGCTCCATATAATTTTAGCATCGAGTATATATCTGGAAAAACCAATTTGGGAGCGGATTTTTTAAGCCGCCATCCGTGTGATGAGAATCACCGTAAACCCCAGAAATAATAATAAATTTCTCTATGTGTATATAGAATAAAGGACTGACATATAATGTCTGTTTTAAGAGGGGAGGTGTCATGGAATATTCTAATCCACATATATAAATTATTAGGTAAATATGAAGCCTAACAAATAAAATTAATAAAGAGAAGAGCAATGGTAAAATAACAGTGCTGTCACAAAGAATGTACTCGAAATCCCCCTTGTTTTCTGCTTCGTCAGCAAATTGTAACGCTTTCACGTTGATAGTAAAAGCTTACTGTATTATACCCGCTTTCTTCAATGAAACGTGTGCTGTATTTCTTGGAAAAACATTAAGAGGCAGACTGCGTAATGACCTAAATTTTAAATTCCATTCATGTCTTTTTCTACATTACGTTACCAAAACGAACGAACAGATGGACAAAAGGATAGCGAGAAGGGAGAGGCAGAAAGCCGAACATTAAACACGCGTCGCGCGATACACAATTACTACTATCACGCGTGTTAGGCTACAAGCACTAACTTTTTTTTTTCAGACGGACAGTGATAAAATACACTACCCTTCCCCAGAGTTAGGTTTTAAAATCATAAAAAACTCTTATTAGAAAAGATAACATTAGATGGGTTTACGGTTGAAAACATAACAGTACCCAGACAGCATATCTTCGAAACAGGAGGTAGAAAATACATATTTTGAACGCAGCCACGTAGCTCTTTTAAAGTGGGAAAATTGGGTTCCTTAGGGCTTGCTGACAAATAATATGTAAAACGTTACGCCAATAGTCCAGGAATTAATAAATTATACCCAAAATAAAATATTGGGGGTGCCTGACAGCATAAAATCATTTCTGCTCATAAGATTTTTTTTTTTAACGTGTTTGAAAAAAATTTACGTTACAGAAATAGCCTACCATGTAAACTCCAAATTGATTGGAGCGCAACAAATGAAAGCCTAACCACGATTGGTCGGGCTATAAATACTATCTTGGTTGTTAGGGGAAACGGGGAAAGGTAGCATTTTTTCAAACACTTGTCGAAACGGGGCTCATTGGTCAGACTCGCTGATATACACACTTGGGAGCGTTAGTTCGAAACCACTTGTTTAAATGATCTTGATAAAGCAACAGTGCGTTGAAGCCAGCTCATAATTGTGTTAAATAAAAGCCTGGAACATAGGCAGATGGAAATTTGTGCCAGTTTGTGCCAGAATTCATTGCTAATCAACGTATCTGTGTTTATTCGTATGAATTGTGGTAAGCTTGAACCATTCAATATCTTTTAATGAAAATTGAATGTGAACTGTTGATTTATGCCTGTATATATATGTGTAGTTCAGTGGCCAACGTGAGGTAAAGCCTGTAATGCTCCAGCCTGAACAGAGGGTGTCGGAGAGAAGTAAAACGGCATGGAATGGCCAAACAGTACACTGACACCTGGATAATTGATTAGACAGAAATAATGCTGGAAGTGCAGAGGCGTAGTAACCATTAAGAAGGGTAATACTGGTATAAAGTATTTCAGATGAAGCTGACTGTTGGCCTAACGCTCTGAACGCAATGTTTGTGAAGTATTGTGATCAGTGTAAAAAGAAAATATAAATTAGTTATGAAGTAGAAGGTACATCCTTCTTGATTTCAGGGACAGTGGTCTTGATGGTACTGAGCAGCACCTGGTCAGAGCTTTGCTGAATCCAGTGTCGGACAGCATACTCCTTGGTCCTTTTAGCTATCAGTGAGGTGTCTCCAGAGCCCAGAGGAGAATTCGAGCAGAGGAGTCCTTTCCTGCCGCCATCACGCCAGATAAGCTAACTTGGCCAGCTGAGCTCAACATTATGTCCCCTCATCTTGAACTGACTTTTTAAAATTAACATTAAGAGGGGAATTTACTTGTCTTAAAATCAGGAACTGTGAACATCTCCAATACTAGTCCCTAAAGACAAACTATTGAAGTCATGATGACAAATACCAACAGAGCTTGAACAAAACAAAACCAGTATTACCTCATTTTACTACTACACAACTGACACACATAGAACATTGGTAATAATATATGTCACTACAATATTCATATTAAATACATTCTGTACATAACTTGTAATTTAAATTGATTGTGATTCCTGGTTCCCTTGTAGTTGAATCAGGACACATATTCATTCATGCCAGTAATGAATACAGATTGTTATTTGAAAGTTTATCAGTGACTCTTTTAAGATATCTTTGTAGAGTGTTATATGTATGTGAGTGTCACAGTGTTGTCAAGAGTAGTGGATTAAATTAAATTGTTTATCTGTCTGTTGTTGTGACTTACACTTCATCATACACATACCCTAGACACATAACGTAGCATCACACTATTCCAGAATAATTCTGACTGAGATATATAGATATGTGGTAGCAAGTAAGGTTATCTATAATACACTACTCTTAATAGATATAGATACCTTCACAGCTGATCTCAGTCAGTACACTAAGTTCCCTATAAGTATTTATAACATCCCACTTCACCACACCAGTGAGGTGGAAAAAATTGATAAATAATTCTGGGTAATGTACCGTCCAGTTACGATTGATCTTACTGTTTTTATTGGTCTCTCTCTGAATAAAGAAAGAGGACCGAACAGGTCCAAAAATCGAGGACCCAAAATAATAATAATGTTACTGGTAATATTAGACCGCTGGCCGCTGGTTTTGATCAAGTGCCAGAAGCGGGAAGAAAAGAACATTTTAAAAAGCTGCTACTATCATATCAACCCGTAAGTTTTCCGCTATGGCTTGTCGGGAAAAAGTGGTATGTGCCCTTCCACGTTATTGCCCGCGAGAAAATGAAGATCACACAAAGTCAATTATTATTCAATTCATCCATACGCGTACGTTAACAAAAAATCGCCTGTCACTACTAGCTATTTGCCAGCGTCTGTTGTTTAGTCACATAACATTAACTCTAGTCACTTATTTAATTTCACACAATGAAATATAATGTGAATTCTATTCGGTCACTGATCCGTCACACTTAATAATCTCAGTCAGCTAAGCCGTATTGATGCGAGTAGTTTGATAATCTTTTATTTGATCAGGATCCGTCCCTCAGACGTCCTTTCTTAATGAGTGTATTAGACACAATGCTTGACACTCTCTATATCTTTTATAAGATATCTCGGCCTGCTGAGTACCTTCCCAGGGATCTCCTTAGTGATTTCACTGTATTATTTATTGAATAACAGTTATGGCCATTCTGTCAATCTTCCTAGGCCCGCACACAGGCACTCAGTGAATAAGGCTCAACTGCGTTGCACAGTTACAACATTTATTAAACATACTGTTCATATATATCAACGACGCTATCCTTAGCCCGTCTATATACTGTCTTGTGCTTTGAGAATTCACACAGTTTTATTTGAACTGGCAACTTACGTTCAACGAATCTTCAAACACTCTGCATCAGGAATAAACTGACATTACACACGGAGGTATATGCGTAATTCAGTTGGTGGTAAATGTGGCGAGAGGTTTTATTTTGGCTCTTGGATCAGTATAGTACTGACAATTACAGAAATAGGATTTCTGCAGAAAATGGTGAAGTCCCAGTGTCTGAGAGGACTACTGGTATCACAAATTAGTTACGGCTGTGAATGATCTGATCTCGAAACAATAGTATAGAGGAGACCGACATAAAGCGCCACCTCTGCTGTGTAACCAATTGTGATATTAAACAAAGCAAGGAAACAGATTTTTACTTAACAATGATAAAATTGACAAGTCGTTAAAAATACAATTTCCTTATATTTTATTTAGTATATATACACTATCTACTCTTGTGCTGAAAGGTGAATGTTGCAAAAAAAAATGGAATGAAATGAATTGGTAAGTTTACATATGATTTACAAATATTTATATTTATAAATATTACAACACGTTTTCCAATTATAGGAACAAAAATTATATCAGCTGTGCTGTTAATTAAGGATATAACGTTTATCAGCTATGCTGTTATTTACGTATAATTTATCCACTATGATCTTATTATTGTCTCTTGCTACGCTAATTCACGTTTTCTTCATTGACAGTTCTATGCTCACAATGCCGACAGAAATGGTACTAATGTGTACTCATCTCTCTTAAGTCTGTTCTTCTTTGTTTGGTTCACACCACCGGCAGAGTATCGTTCCTTTAGCCCACCCAAGACTGAGGGGGACCAAAGATGTAGAGTCTGGTCAACCTCTATGCTCCTGCGGAGTTCCAGGCAGCGGGATTGACTCGAACATACGACCTCAGGTTTTTAGGACACAATTAAACCTGTAACAAAGCAAAAATAGGGGCTAATTTCTGTCCTCAAGCCCACCTATTTCTAGTGTGAGTGAAATGAGCGTGTCTCCGATGTATGCATGTGGGATGAATGACAACATGGCTCAGTATGATTTAGCAATAGCGAGACAAGACAGGTGTCTACTTGCAAAACATTCTTTCTGATAAACTAATACATGGATACATTCAATAATATAGATTCAATACATGAATACATTTTATACATGAATACATCCCATAATATAAATCAATACATGAATAAATCCAATAATATGTACACCTAGGTGTGATACAACAATGTCCTTCCCCCTATACTATATCACGCCCTCTCTGACAATAGCTGGTAACATATATCCTAACAATATTGTTATGTTCTTATGATAGGAGTATATGAGACGAGGACTGGTTGGTGATATATCAGGTTGGAGTTATAGGAGACAATAGATTGGAGTTAGATGCGACAATAGATTGAGTCCTGACAAGGACTGTTTTGGTTATATTGGAGTTGGTCTTATCTGAGACAATAGATTGAGTTATAGGAGACAATAGATTGAGTCCTAACAAGGACTGTTTTGGTTATATTGCAGGTTATAGGAGACAATAGATTGAGTCCTAACAAGGACTGTTTTGGTTATATTGCAGTTTGGAATTATCAGAGACAATAGACTGAAGTTATAGACTGACAATAGATTGAAGTATAGGAGACAATAGGTTGAAGTATGAGTCCTATTAGTCTTCGTCTATTCAATCCTAATAGGAAATACAATCATTATACTTAATTCCCCCCAAGATACAATCAGTAACCTGATAGGTAGTATAAATGACACACAACAAATACCAACGGTTATCGTAAAAATATTTACCCTCCTAAGATTTTAAACTGGCCAGGTTTTGACGCGACTTAGTGAAGTAGGTTGCAGGTCGATGCCCTCAGGTAAGTTACCATAAATCAAGGTGACAGCTTCTCCCTCTTCAGTCTGTATCTCTGGCGTCAAGTTCGGGGTTGCGTGGTTAGCATAAAATCCGCCCGATTATATAGTCAAGTAACTACTTGAGGAAAGCTTTCGGTTGGTTCCTGGCGGAGCAAGTTGATTGGTTTCCTCCGGTTTTGTACCTGGTCTCATACAGCCTAATTTTATTCAGTTTTCATCGGCCATCTTGCGTGAACAAGATGGCCGTTAATTTATTCTGTCTCAGAGACTGGTGAACGTTGATCGTTGATTGGTTGAAGCAAATCTGTATCTCGACATAGTGATTAACAAAGTAGTGGGTTACACTTCGTTTCACGACATAGCCCCCTCCTTTCCTAGCTGTGACTTGTCATAGCTGACGTGTAAACCCCTGCTGTGGTTAATCCTTTTGCGTCTGTCCTTCCAGAGTACTAGGGTGTCGACTTAAAAAAATCAGCTCCTACATTGTCTCTTCCCGGAATGTAATTCACGGTAAAGGAATAAGGCGCCAGAAGCAGACTCCACCTTAACAATCTCGAATTTAGCTTTTTAGATGCAGCCAAGAATGTTAAAGGTTGGTGATCGCTTTGGACAATGAAGTGTGTCCCATACAGATAAGGTGAAAATTTGTTGATGGACCAAATTAGAGCTAAACATTCCTTCTCTATGGTCGAGTAGTTCAACTCAGCTGTTAGTTCAACTCAGCTGCATTCAGCTTCCTACTGGCGTAGGCGACTGGTAAAAGTTCCTCCGGCTGGGCTTTTGATTTCTGCAAGAGAGTTGCACCTATCCCTATACTGCTAGCGTCCGTCCTTAATACAAATTCCTGTGTGATATCGGGTAGTGTAAGGATTGGTTTGCTGGTGAGTTTTGCTTTTAGCTCTGTGTAAGCTTTTTCACAATCAGCATTCCATTTGATTTTGTCAGGCTGTCCTTTCTTCGTTAAGTTGGTTAATGGTGCACACAGAGAGTTAAAGTGGGGTATGTACTTCTGATAGAACCCACATAAAGACACGAATGATCTCACATCTTTCTTCGTTTGAGGTCTGGGTGCCTTCTTTAGCTTCTCTATATTCTTTGGGTCAGGAGACATATGACCTGTAGAAATAGTGTGACCTAAGAATTCCAACTCCTTACAACCGATATAGCACTTGGTTGGACGTGCAGTCAATCCAGTTTCTCTCAGTCTGTCGAACAACATGGAGAGCGCTACTATATGCTCTTCAAATGTGTTTGTTGCAACAAGAATGTCATCCATAAAGTTAGTGATATGGGGATTTTGTAGAGGTTCCAATAATTTCCTCATCATTCTTGAAAAGATACTTGGAGCATTTTTCAGCCCAAAGGGTAGTACATTAAACTCGTAGTGTCCGTCTGATGTACTGAATGCCAGCATTTTCCTAACTTCTGGTTTCACTGGTATTTGGTAGTATCCCTTGCTTAGATCTACCTTCGATAAATACCTAGCCTTACTCAGTGTAGAGAACAGCTGGTTGGTGTCAGGTAATGGGTCCACCTGAGATTCTGTGATCGCATTAAGCTTCCGGTAGTCAATACATAACCTGTGTTCACCACTCGGTTTTCTCAATAGCACCACACTTGAGCTATAGGGAGAGTCTGACTTCGAGATAATTTTCTCCTTCAACAGATAATCAACTTCCTCCCTTAGTGCTTGGGCTTTCGCATAGGGTATAGGGTATGTTCTCATGCATACTGGGGTAGGGTCGGTAACCTTCATGTCGTACTCTAACAGATTCGTACGACCTGGTTTATCTGTGAGCACATCAGCATGGGTTTCCAACACTTTCTGAACCCTCTTCTTCTGCTCTGGAGTTAAATGTTCACTAATATTTACTTGAACATAATCCTCTGTAGTTGTGAGTGGATACTCCATAGAGTGAAGTGGTTCACCGTGCATTTCTGTTGCAATGGCTAGGGTCATAATATGTGCAACTTCTGATGATTCCTTGTCATAGTATTTTTTAAGAAGATTGACATGATATACCTTCTCCTTTCCTTTCTTGTCAATCTTATAATTGGTCCTGGAAAGTTTCTCCAGTATGACATAGGGTCCCTGCCATCCAATCTGCAATTTATTATTGCTGCTTGGCAACAGTAATAACACCTTTTCACCCACCTCCAGTTCCCTATCCTTTGCTTTTTTGTTGTAGTACGCAGCATGCTTCCTCCTGGCCTGTCTTAAGTTATCATTGGCCAGTTTCCAACCTGCTTTCAATCGAGATGTCAACTCGTTGACGTACTGGTATGCGGAAGTCACTGTTTCCTCTGCCTTTTCATCAGTCCATGTCCGCAGCAATGCTTCCAGTGGACCTTTTATTGGTCTTCCAAACAACAATGTAGCTGGAGCCAATCCAGTTGAGTTGTGGGGTACTTCCCTATATGCAAATAGTGCAGCGGGTAAGTATGTATCCCAAGTATCAGGTTTTTCACTCGCCAGCTTTCTAAGGATTGAAATTAGCGTACCATTGAACCGCTCTACTTGACCGTTCCCTTGGGCATGGTAGGGACTACAATGATAGTGCCTGGCTTGAAATATCCTGAATACTTCTTGTGTTAGCTTTCCCTTAAACTGAGACCCATTGTCAGTCAATATCTGATGCGGGAAACCTAATCGGGTAAATATTGTCAACAGGGCCTCTGCCACGTGCTTTGAATCTATAGCTGACATGGCCACTGCTTCTCCCCACATAGAGCAAGTATCAACCAAGGTTAAGATGTAAGCATTTCTCTTCTTGGTCCTAGTGAGGGGTCCAACAATATCTACTGCAACACGTTCAAAAGGGGTTCCCATAATAGGCATTTCTCCCAGTGTTGCTGGTGCAGTCCTATGCTTAGGAGCTACTCTTTGGCATTCTGGACAAGATCTTACATATCTTTTTATGTCCTCTGTAATTCCTGGCCAGAAGTAGTGACAGGCTATCCTTTGTCCAGTGGCCCCTATTCCCATATGTCCACTGAAGGGTATAGCATGTCCTAGCGTCATAACCTTCTCCCTGTAAGATTTTGGCACTACAAGCTGTCCATGCCCTTTAGGTCCTGTTCCAGCTTTTCTGTATAGTAGGCCATTCTTCATATACAAGTCTCCTTTCTCTGGAGGGTTATGTGCTTTAGGCAATTTGCCAAAACAAGGCTTCAGTGTGCAATCTGCTGCCTGAGCCTTTTTCATCTCTTCTGGATGAGTATTGATAGGATTCTCCTCCATTTTCCTGGAGCTTTCCCTGGTCTGGACTGTTGCCATAACTACGGGTTTTATAGGTTCTCCAAGGAAAACATACCTACACCCCAAAATCAAAGGGTAAATAGGGTCGTCCATCACTGCTGCTTTGATTTCTCCTTCCACATAGCGAGATCTTATGTTGATTCGAGCTATGGGTAGTGTCATGGTTCTTGCTCCCTTGATTGGTCCTCTGATTTCTACTGTTTCTGTGGTTATCTGGTCAGGACTCACTAGAGAAGAGCACACAACTGAATCAAAGTCCAATCCTGTGTCATATAAACACAGTACTTGAGTGCCATTCACGGTCACTTCCTCACAGACAGGGGGATGATGGAAGTCTTTCTGACTTACTGCCATTTCCTTCCTTCCCTGATTCCCTGTTGTAAGACATGCAGCATGATGAGGAGGATTCTTCCTTCTGCAGTCCGCAGTATTGTGGTTACTCATTAGACAAGTTTTACACCACTTTCCTTCCTTCCGGTAAGGTGTCTTATCCGATCTTAGAGGGTTTTTGTCCTTTTGGTCAAATCTTTGTTTGTTCCTTGTGGTATGGTCCTTTTGTTCATATTTGGTATAGTTTTGTGATGATTTGAAGTTTTCACCCTGCTTCTTCTTATTTCCTAATAATTCTGCCTGAGCTGCTTGATATCTCTCAGCAACAGTTACAATATCTTCCAATCTCTCTGCTCCTTGTTCCATGATAAACTTCCTCATTTCTTGAGGCATGGACTCTTTCACTTGCTCCATCATTATCATTTCTTTCAGATCCTGACACTTTCCTAAACTACTCCATTTTTCCAAATAGGTTTCCAGTCTAGCAGAGAATTGGTGATAGTTTTCTACTGGAAGAAGTTTAGCTGTTCGGAATTTCTTTCTATATGATTCTGAGTTCTTTTCATATCTCACAAGCAGTGCCTGCTTCAGGATTTCATAATCTTCCTGGTCATCTCTTGAGAGCTTCAAATACACATCGTAGGCCACACCTCTCAATCCCTGAGATAGTTTAAGACTCCATTTTTCTTTCACTAAGCCATAGGTAGTGGCTAGTCTTTCGTATCTATCCAGGTACGACTCAATGGCGTCTTCTTTCTCAACAAATGGGTCCAGATGAAAATTCATGGCCCCACTTGAGGTGCTCTGGCTGGAGCTACTCTCAGAGTGAGGTGAGCTACCACCATTATTGCCAGTATTTGCCTGAATTTCAAGCTCTTTTAATCTCAACTGATGGTCTCTCTCTGCTTGTAATTTCCTTTCCTCAGCTTATAACCTTTTAGTTTCTCTTTCAGCTTCCAGTCTTTTGTCTTCTCTCTCAGCTTCCAGTCTTTTGTCTTCTCTCTCACCTTGCAACCTCCTTTCTTCAGCCTCAAATTTCTTTGCTTCTCTATCAGCCTCTAATTTCTTTGCTTCAGTCTCTAATTGCAACTTTCTTTCTTCCCTATCCATGTGTTTGTCCACTTCTGTTGTGACATACTGAGTGAGAGCATCACCTTTCAAATTTAATTCCTTACCCATCTGCATGATCGCAGTTCTGAACTTCACTAGATCAGCCATGGCGTTGCTTAGAGAGGGTATGTAAATTTACTGTAACCAAATTATTGTAATTAAACTTAATTAATTTAAATGAACAAAAAATTTCCGTGCAACTTTGTGAGCATCAACTATTTACTGAGTACTAAATGGTACTCCTCCTAAGAAAATATTGTTTTAAAAATCCTAAAATAGAATTTTTTTTCAAAAAATAAAATTTATTTTCTTATGTTACCTATGGGTGGCACAAGATAGAGTGTAGATAGATGAATAGACTAAGTATGGCTCAAGATATACAGAAATATCCCAGGAACGAGCCCCCAGTGTGGCGAGAGGTTTTATTTTGGCTCTTGGATCAGTATAGTACTGACAATTACAGAAATAGGATTTCTGCAGAAAATGGTGAAGTCCCAGTGTCTGAGAGGACTACTGGTATCACAAATTAGTTACGGCTGTGAATGATCTGATCTCGAAACAATAGTATAGAGGAGACCGACATAAAGCGCCACCTCTGCTGTGTAACCAATTGTGATATTAAACAAAGCAAGGAAACAGATTTTTACTTAACAATGATAAAATTGACAAGTCGTTAAAAATACAATTTCCTTATATTTTATTTAGTATATATACACTATCTACTCTTGTGCTGAAAGGTGAATGTTGCAAAAAAATGGAATGAAATGAATTGGTAAGTTTACATATGATTTACAAATATTTATATTTATAAATATTACAACACGTTTTCCAATTATAGGAACAAAAAATTATATCAGCTGTGCTGTTAATTAAGGATATAACGTTTATCAGCTATGCTGTTATTTACGTATAATTTATCCACTATGATCTTATTATTGTCTCTTGCTACGCTAATTCACGTTTTCTTCATTGACAGTTCTATGCTCACAATGCCGACAGAAATGGTACTAATGTGTACTCATCTCTCTTAAGTCTGTTCTTCTTTGTTTGGTTCACACCACCGGCAGAGTATCGTTCCTTTAGCCCACCCAAGACTGAGGGGGACCAAAGATGTAGAGTCTGGTCAACCTCTATGCTCCTGCGGAGTTCCAGGCAGCGGGATTGACTCGAACATACGACCTCAGGTTTTTAGGACACAATTAGACCTGTAACAAAGCAAAAATAGGGGCTAATTTCTGTCCTCAAGCCCACCTATTTCTAGTGTGAGTGAAATGAGCGTGTCTCCGATGTATGCATGTGGGATGAATGACAACATGGCTCAGTATGATTTAGCAATAGCGAGACAAGACAGGTGTCTACTTGCAAAACATTCTTTCTGATAAACTAATACATGGATACATTCAATAATATAGATTCAATACATGAATACATTTTATACATGAATACATCCCATAATTTAAATCAATACATGAATAAATCCAATAATATGTACACCTAGGTGTGATACAACAATGTCCTTCCCCCTATACTATATCACGCCCTCTCTGACAATAGCTGGTAACATATATCCTAACAATATTGTTATGTTCTTATGATAGGAGTATATGAGACGAGGACTGGTTGGTGATATATCAGGTTGGAGTTATAGGAGACAATAGATTGGAGTTAGATGCGACAATAGATTGAGTCCTGACAAGGACTGTTTTGGGTTATATTGGAGTTGGTCTTATCTGAGACAATAGATTGAGTTATAGGAGACAATAGATTGAGTCCTAACAAGGACTGTTTTGGTTATATTGCAGGTTATAGGAGACAATAGATTGAGTCCTAACAAGGACTGTTTTGATTATATTGCAGTTTGGAATTATCAGAGACAATAGACTGAAGTTATAGACTGACAATAGATTGAAGTATAGGAGACAATAGGTTGAAGTATGAGTCCTATTAGTCTTCGTCTATTCAATCCTAATAGGAAATACAATCATTATACTTAATTCCCCCCCCAAGATACAATCAGTAACCTGATAGGTAGTATAAATGACACACAACAAATACCAACGGTTATCGTAAAAATATTTACCCTCCTAAGATTTTAAACTGGCCAGGTTTTGACGCGACTTAGTAAAGTAGGTTGCAGGTCGATGCCCTCAGGTAAGTTACCATAAATCAAGGTGACAGCTTCTCCCTCTTCAGTCTGTATCTCTGGCGTCAAGTTCGGGGTTGCGTGGTTAGCATAAAATCCGCCCGATTATATAGTCAAGTAACTACTTGAGGAAAGCTTTCGGTTGGTTCCTGGCGGAGCAAGTTGATTGGTTTCCTCCGGTTTTGTACCTGGTCTCATACAGCCTAATTTTATTCAGTTTTCATCGGCCATCTTGCGTGAACAAGATGGCCGTTAATTTATTCTGTCTCAGAGACTGGTGAACGTTGATCGTTGATTGGTTGAAGCAAATCTGTATCTCGACATAGTGATTAACAAAGTAGTGGGGATGCACCTAGATGCTCCACAATCGACAATTAGACACCAAAGTGTGGAATTTAGTAATAAAATTACCAAACCCATTGTCTCTATAGAAGACATATCTTTTAACACAAATGTGAGGTCACAGTATTAATCATAAGGCAGTATGTAAAGAAGTCAAAATATGTTAGTCAAGTCACCCATACAGCACACCATGTCAACAAACACCTTATGTCATGTCAGTCATGTAAGTCCACTTATCTATCAATGAAATGCATAATTAGCAATCAAAGACACAATAGATCATATGAGGCAGACAAATCAATTCATAATGAGTGACTGCGACAATATGTCAAAATAGTTATTAATATATCAATGAAATGCATAATTAGCAATCAAAGACACAATAGATCATATGAGGCAGACAAATCAATTCATAATGAGTGACTGCGACAATATGTCAAAATAGTTATTAATATTTGTATGTATGTAATCTCCTGTGATGACTGAACATGTTAATGAAATATATTGTGAAGATACAGTATATCATATAATATCTGAACACAATAAAGTAATGTTCCACTAAGTATGAAACACTTCTGTGGTTTATGTTAGATAATCACATATTAACCAATTAATGTTATTTATTCTTCAATGTCGGTCACAATAGTTCTCCTTGATGAAAACAAAGTCATTTTTCTCCACGCAGTTTGAAAAAGTTCCTTGAAGTATTATGTTTTCACGCATTCACACAATGTTCTTGTTGATGCAAAGTTATTTTCACATGTAGTCACGGACAAGTTCATTGAAATCCATAGTTTTGACGTACTTCGATTGTCGATTTTTATCTTCCACGTAATAAGAATATACTTGAAAGTCAATGTCATTCATTCTGTACTTTCCAATTTCTTTCTTATAAGTCCAAGTTGAGACGAAATTTTCTTTATTGTGTCCCCTTTGAATCGGCAGAACAATCAATTATGAGTTATTTCCCTTTTTATGTAGTAGCAGTCATTTTAATGGGAAAATTACTGAATATTTCAAGAAATCCGTCTTGAACAAGTCGAATTGATATTATATCTTGCAAATAGTTAATTCATAAAGTGCATGTAGTATGGAAGTATTGTCCTGGAACAATCGCATTAGAAACAATCTGTTGAACGATTTGATATATAAGTTGATTTCGGTTGCATAGAAGAACATCATCATCATCATGTTGCCTGGCATACTGTCTGTAGTTTAGCAACTTGTTTCTGTACATGAAGATGCACTCTGGTAGTACTATCTGAATCATGCGCTACACTTGTCAACAGAAGTTCATATAAAGTTATAGTTGTGGCCTCGTTCTTGACTTGTTAAAGGCATCACGTATGTTGAACAATTACAAATGCGGTGAACGAGAATTTGAAGCGTCAACTGGAGCTAGTGGATATTTCACGCAGCGGGACAAGACATCTGCCATCACATTCACGGTTCCCTTGATAGGTTTTATAATATATTCGTAGGGCTGAAGAGTTAGTGATGCACCGGCAGCTCTTTCATTCTTGAATTGCGCTGTTTTAAAGTACGATGAGGCTCTCTGATCTGTTTCTTTAAGGAATTAGTATCTTGATAATTTCTTACTAATATCCCATTCTTTATAGTATACCAGTGTTTTGAATTGTCATCAATCATTACATTATCCAAATGAGAAATGTGAAAAAATTTACTTAAGGAAATATCATCTTTCTGTCTTTGTATAAAAGTTTCCTCATCAATGAGTTCCATCTGAAATAAAGAATCATCATTAGTATTGACATCATCCATTACCTGTATATCACCATTACTTTCCTGATGATGATGATTTTCATCATCATTATTGTTTTCAGCTTCTTCTTCTTCCTTTGAAGTAATTTCCTCAGTTATATCTTCAGGCAACACATCAATAATTGGTATGTGTTGATCCTTATCCATGCGAGCCTGAGCTCTAGTAGTCACAGCATTGGAACATACTGTTTGATTTTGGGTTGTAACCTCCTCTATTTTGCCAATTATTTGATTTAAATGAGGTATGTGGATAAAAGGGTTCCTCCTCATAGGAATTGAAATTTTTTTGAGGTTGATATTTATTAAAGTTATATCTACCTCTATTCTTGCTATAGTTGTGGGATGAATTAAATCTGTGATTCCAATCTCTACTATTGATTTGTACCTAGGTGCACTGTCCTGAAATGACCTAGCAGATGCAGCTGGTAATGAATCTTTAACACTGTTTTTGCTCAATACTCTGTTAGGATGTGCTACTTGATATTGACGCCCTAAAGTTTGTAGTTTAGTCAGGTTCTATAGTTTTCTTTCCTGTAAGAATGCAAGAAAATCAGCACTAACAGATGAGAAGACCTTGTCTCTCAAAATCAAGTCTGACAATCCTTCAAAAGTTTTTTCAGTTTTGGATAATTCAATCCATCTAGAAAAATTTAATTTTATAGCAGAAAAAAATTCAGTGAAATCTTTTCCTGAATCTGGGTGCAAAGATCGAAATTTATGTCTGTAACCCTCATCATCTAATTGATATCTCTGAAATAACATCAATTTAACAGCATCATAATCTTTTCTGGTTTCCTCATCTAAGGTTGAGACTGCAGTTAATGGTTCACCCACCAATAAATTCATAAGTCTACTGGACCAAGTAGATTTGTCAATTTTAAATTCCTCACAATATGTTTTATATCTATTTAGAAAGCATGAAATATCGTCTATGGACGAATTGAATTTTGGTAGATTAATTCTAATAGCAGTAGGATTATCTTTATTTTTATTTTCACCCACCATAGGAATCACCTGTGGCTGTTGCAGTTTAGTTTTTCCAGCTCAATCTCAGCCAATCTTATTGCCTGTTGAGATTTTTTCTCCTCTTGAGCTTTAGCTTGTTGAAATTTCATCTCCTCTTGAGATCTAGCATAGGCTAATTTTCCATTTCCAAAGCCATTTCTTCTGATCTCTTTTTTTCAGCTAATTCTTCTTGTCTTCTTTTTTCAGACAATTCTATTTCTTCTTTTCGGAGTTCCTCTTGTCT
This sequence comes from Oreohelix idahoensis, assembly GCA_024509875.1. Taxonomy (NCBI): domain Eukaryota; kingdom Metazoa; phylum Mollusca; class Gastropoda; order Stylommatophora; family Oreohelicidae; genus Oreohelix; species Oreohelix idahoensis. The sequence goes on from JAMPIV010009111.1 coordinate 383,028, forward strand.
CCTTTTTTCAGCTAATTCTTCTTTTCGGAGTTCCTCTTGTCTCTTTAATTCTTTATCCACATAAGCTTGCAAGGCTTCACCTTCCAAAGCAAATTCTTTACCAGTCTTCAATAAATCCTTTAATGAAGTCATGGTTTCTTATTATTGTGATTCTCAGTATATACACAATATGTTAACTTTTATATATATGAATATTCTTCTTTCTTCTTCTTCCGTCCTTAGCCAACGACCGGCAAAGCAGTCAGTGGCCATTACGCCTTTTCTTAGTGGCGTCTTAAGGGCAACAGCGAATAGATTTTCTTTGCCGTTGTTCCCATCACGCCTAATGGCGTCTTTAGGGCAACGACAAATCAATCCGTTTGCTGTTGTTTCCGTAATCAAAGTGACTGGCAAACGGGTGATCAGCCCGTTGGGATATATGAATATGTCAGCTAAATATTCAATACTCAATCCACCAATCTCAAATCAATTTATAAATGCACCAATATAGATGTAGTCAGGCATAAGATATGGAACAGCAAAAAAAATAGCGACACTACAGGTAAGGACAAGAAAACAGGGTTAGAGCAACTAAAGCAAATACAAATAGTTAAACCAAGAGATAAATATTAATAATGTAACAATGAATTAAACTAAAGCTCTATTACAACTAGACAAGACCAGACGAATATCACAACATTGATGACATCTATGAAATAAATGATAGGCAGAGTAGAATTGACAATATCACAAACAATAATGTACAAAACTAAATAAAATATGACAATGACAGGACTTATAACAACCAACAATAATCACACATGACTATACAGCTAGACAAAAATGGATCTGCTAAATTCAAATTAGGCAGTCTTTTGCATATACAGCAAAATATGCTGGCTCCTCACTCTGAATCACACAGATACTACCCTATAGAACGCTTAATTTGCTTATTAGACCTAGCTTTTGCGGTATAAAATAAGCAAATCAAGTCCCACCAGCCTCCCGCTTAACTACAAACAAGCAGACATAATGAATACACATTTAATGGAATCCTTATTCCGGCAAACAGATCTTCTCTACAGCCAAGCTGTATGTAACAATAAATCAACTTATCTGTTGCCTCAAAACACAATCCTCCATGTAACTTCTCCAAGCGAGGAATGTAGATGTACTTCTTTCACTAGGCTTAGGTTAGGCCTAGAACTGGTTAAAGCTGACTTTAACGGACACAGCTCTGGCTCACATTTTCCATAGGATGCTTGTAATCTGCATCTTGTTGAAATTTTTGATACATATTCATATATTCGTAACTTTTTGATATTAGTGACACTTGAATACACCATATAATGATATCAGATCTGGAAACTCCTTTCTAATCTTTAAAAACTTCGGCAGACGATAAGTGCCGCCATTTTGAAAAATTCTTTCACTTTACAATCTTAGGCTCCAACTTCCTTGAGCTTGGCCCCCATTGATGCGGGTAGTTTGATAATCTTTTATTTGATCAGGATCCGTCCCTCAGACGTCCTTTCTTAATGAGTGTATTAGACACAATGCTTGACACTCTCTATATCTTTTATAAGATATCTCGGCCTGCTGAGTACCTTCCCTGGGATCTCCTTAGTGATTTCACTGTATTACTTATTGAATAACACCCCACAAATCAGAAAATAAAATTCCCACGGGACAATTTAACACATTTAGCAAAGAAATGGTTCTAGTCCGTCGTGCTTATATTATCCAAAAATTTCTGAGCGAGTTCTGATAACTGAAATTGAGAGAGCGCGGTATATATGCAGCTCATGGTGTTATCATCACCAGAAGACGTTACAATTTACACCTTCTGTATAGTAGGGAATTCAGGAACTGCGTTTCCCGGATCAAAGGTTTGTTCTTTCATTCTACTCAGCGATGCTGACCGACATAAAAAAACTTTGCCGTGCACGGGCCTCTCTTAGATTACGTCTCCTTTCGCAGATCAAACAGTCCGTTATTTTCTCCGCGCAACCGTCTAATGACCTATAATTGGCAAATCAGCTCGCGTGAGAAACTCAGGTAAACGAATCAGGGCTCGCTGCCTGTTATGCTGGCAGGTCACGGAAATTGGTAAATGTCTGTTTGTTTACATGTCAAGAAAAAGGGCGTGGATTAGATGTGAGTAATGTAGTCAGAAAATTGCGCGGTTCGGCTTAACAAATGGTAGACACTAAATGGGAAAGCAAAGGCTGTCAGATTACTGTATCAATATTTACATTCCACGTCACACAAGGGTCGGGATTCTTAAAAAGTTGATCTAGACCAAATATGTATTTTATTAGAATCCTATTTGTATCTTCATAATGCTGAATGAGTTTCTATATATTTAGCATGTCTACCATGTTATAAACGTTTGTTATATTTTTAAAGTATTCATTAAAAGAAGAACAAGGAAACAGACGAATCTCTCATTTAAAATGAAGTTCATTTATTTCGTGCAAGGGCAATAAGAACTATACTAATAGTGATTTTTCTAAACATTGACTAAAACGAGTTCTCTCGCTTGAACATTTCAATTACCTATGATAAACCGCGAAACGAAAGATCCTTAACTTAACAATCTGTCTGCTTGATAAACATTGCTGTCTGTCAAATATTTAACATAATTCTTCTGTAACAGCTTTCCGTGCAAGTTTTCTTATTGGTTGTGTCTGTAACCATTACGTTACGGCTTAAGCCATCCGGAAAATTTGCCCTGGAGCAGGATCAGTTTTGTTTGTTGGTCTCGCAGGAAGAAGATAAACGGGTGGTCCGCAACGAAAGATGCTGTTGATCCCGATGTTGCTGTTTTTGTAGCACTCACATCGGTGGCGGTTGCTGCGATTGTTACTGCTCCACTTTCTTGGACTGCAATAACTACTTTGTGTAGTACTTCGCTTATAAAGGACTCTGTCAAGAAAAGAAACATAATCACACATACGTATAAGTAGAAGACGAGTTGTCTTTCTTTAGAATTAGTATGAGGAAAAGGGCGCTCAAAAACATCGCGACCACAGGGAAACAATAATGACTCAAGAAACAATTCACTTGACTTGGCAATTGTGGTGAAGTTTTTATTTTAAATACCAAAGGGCTGGACAGACATAAGTGTAGACGTGATAGTGTTGTGACTGTAATGGAAATTAGTTACTTTCTATAATAATAATTTTCTGATGATATCGATCTTATAGCTGGAACAGAATCAGAACTTCAAGACCTTACCTCTAGACTGGAGAAAGTAACAAGAACGTATGGGTTGGAAATTAATATAGAAAAAAGCGATATATTGTTGAATAGCCTTAAGAAACATGTTCCAACCAACATTACGTTAAATGGGCAAAAGTTAGAAGAAGTGAACACCTTTAAATATCTGGGGTCCACTATATGCAGTGATGGAAGATCAAGTAAAAAAATCAAGACAAGACTTGAGATGGCCTCCGCTGCTATGACAAGGCTGAATGTGATCTGGAAAAGTAACATCAGTTTTCCTGTGAAGATCAAATTATACAAATCACTTGTATTATCTATTCTCTTATATGGGCGTGAGGGCTGGACACTCACTGCAGATACAGAGCGAAGTGATTCGGGCTTCGAGTATAAATGTTATAGAAGAATATTGCGCATTTGCTATAAAGAGCATAAAACAAATGTCTATGTTAGAGAGAGAATAAACACGTATGCAGGCCACCAAGAACCACTTTTGTCAGTAGTGAAACGTCGAAAGCTCGCCTGGTTTGGGCATGTTACTCGTCATGACTCCTTTTCGAAACCGATCCTCCAGGGAACAGTCGAAGGTATTCGGAGAAGAGGAAGGCAAAGAAAATCCTGGGCAGATAACATCAAAGAATGGACAGGGCACGGTTTTTCCACACTTGTACGCATTGCTGAGGATAGAGAGCAGCGGAGGACCCTGTCTGCTGATGCTTCCACAATGGCACCCTACGACCCGTGACGGGTTACGGGTTGAGATGATGATGATGATGATAATAATAATTGCCCCTTCAATCATAACTGACTATTGAAATGCACCCCTGAGGTGACAGCCCTCAGCTGCTTATTTTTCTGGTGTTCCTTTCGACGTTTTCTCCTCTCTTCTGCTTGTAGTGTGAGCTTCTTTTCGCCCAATCTGAGGTGGCGCCGTAGATAGCATCGTCACTTGGTACGATCGGCAGCTTCATCCTCCTAGTTTGCTGGATTTATGTCCAGCGCTATAATGTATCTCTTTCACACATCGTTGAATCTCAGCTGCGGTCGCCCAACTGTTCTTTTGCCATCTGCCAGTTATACTGTGGCCACTGATGATAAGAATCTCGTATATCGTATTTTAGATTCAAATCACCATTCTAAAGCAGACCCATGGTTGTGTTATCAATAACTTAACATCATACTCTCTCACTGTCTCTTCCTATCATACTGTAGTGCGCTCAACACTAGAACGACTTGTAACAGATGATGATGTTTATTTACATAAGAGGCGTATGAGATGCTACTTGCATCTTGACATAAATCGTTCACAGCAACAATTTTCTTCAGCCTTCTCAATGAACAATATAGGCTGGCTGGTATTACTCGATGATACGATAACAGTTAACAATATTTCTTTAGTTATGTCTCTCTTGCTATCCGACTGCTCTACTGTGGCTGCTAGACCTAGCCATTTTGAGAACCTTTGTTGATATGTCTTGTTCTCAACCTTTATCTACTAAAAATGTTTGTCTCAAATCATCTGTACTGGTAAACAGCAGCTATAATTTGGAGTATCTAGATATAGACACTGGCATGACCGCCAGGGATGTACATTTACCAAACTATGCTGTCCTTTTCTCTAGGCTGACTACTATAATTCACTTAACTGTCAACTGTAGTTCATTTTTATGCTTGACTGTCTACTGTTGTTCGCTTTACTCTTGACTGTCTACTGTAGTTCCCTTTACTAATAGTTCATTAATAGTTTCGCAAAACTCAACATACCTGATACTTCGAATACACACATTTCTCTCACTTGGAAACACTTACATCTCGTCATCAGAATGAAAAGACGCTGTCATACACAAACGTCAAAAATATCGAGATAGACGTCTGGATGATAGTACCGTTTTTTTGCCACCGCAGAAGCAACCAATATACATTGGCTTATCACCCGATGGAACTTCTACTCGCTAGCCAAATGATTTAAATTAAAACGTCGATTTACAACGACGACTAATTTCGAACACCCCAGAACAGCTTTATCTGACAAACAACTCACAAAGGCATAAATTCCACGTGCATAATCCCCATCACTCACATTGCCAAAAATAGACAAATCAAAACAACAGCGGTCCTCAACCAAGGGATGTAAGAACAACTCTTGACCCCCTCTCTTCCTTCGATCGATTATTCTCCTTAGACTACTAAGGCTAACAAAAATAAATCTCCTAAAAGTAAACTCTGACAGAATTTTCCCTCCTAACAAACCTAACGGCTACAGTGCGAAGAAGATCTCTTTCGGGATGCGACCACCTTCCATGCGGCGGACATGGCCAAGCCAGCGTTGTCTGAGTGGTTAGTTGCTTACTAAGTACTCGTAAACAGTGATAAAGGACCAACACAAGGTGGAGATTGCAAAACAAAATTCCCCCCCCCCCCCCCCCAAAAAAAAAAAAAAAACACCAAACCAACAAAAAAAAAAAAAAACAATGAACAAACAGCGTCTCTATGTGACAGGGGCAACTAGAGAGAAGTTGAGCCCAAAAATACTAGAAAACGGATATATGTGGTAGAACGACAAAGTGAGAGAAAGGCAACACGGTAAACAGACACAGACACAGAGAGAGAGAGAGAGAGAGAGAGAGAGAGAGAGAGAGAGAGAGAGAGAGAGAGAGAGAGAGAGAGGAACGAATAGAGCGAAGATTGATCATAAATGCATACAAAAGAAGTTTAGATCATCATTGCGAGATGTAAAGGTATATAGAGGAGCAGATGTGGCATCAGATCACCACCTTCTGATAGCCAAAGTAAAAATGAAACTCAAGAAATATGCAACAATGCAAAATTATATACAACAATTTAATGTAGGACATCTAAGAAATCAAGAAACAAGAGACAAATTTGCGGTCACAATATCCAATAAATTCCAAGTGCTCCAACAGCTGGAAGATGTAGAGAATACAGAAGACTAGTGGCAGCAAATCAAAACTGTATGGAATGAGACATGTGGAGAAATACTAGGGAAAAGGGAACGACAACAAAAAGCATGGATAACAACAGAAACCATCAATAAGATAAAAGACAGAAAAAACAAGAAAGCAGATTTAAACACAAGCAAAACCAGAAGTTTCAAAGCCAAGGCTCAAGAAGTGTACACAGTAGCAAACAAAGAAGTAAAAATAAGTATCAAAAGAGACAAGAGGAAGTATATAGAGGAGTTGGCAAGAGAGGTAGAAGATGCTGCAGCCAAAGGAAATATGAGAGAACTGTATAACACCACAAAGAAGCTAACAGGGAAGTACAAGCAAACAAGTTGCCTCATAAAAGACAAGAATGGAAAACTGCTCAGCAATATACAAGAGCAAATGAAGAGGTGGACAGAATATTTTGAGGACTTTCTCAATAGACCAGCTCCATAAAACCCCCCGGAAATCTGTTACGGTGTTATTTTAAATGACGGCGTCTGCTGGGGTTTAGCCGTGCGCAACGTTTAGGGGTCATTAACATTTATAGAATATGTCGATATTTTACGGTATACTGAACGCGAAATATATGCGGAGATTATGACGCATTCGCGTTGGGAAGGTCACGCTGGGTGACTTGGTTACATGGCCCTTGTTACGCTATCCGTCAAGCAAGAAAGTCGTGTCTTGTATTTCTTCCAAGGAAAAAAGGCTTAGTATATAGCCTATATTATATATATGAATCGATGTAGAACTCAGGGTCAGTTCGGATATTAATCTAAGTATGAGATTAATTAAATTAAATTAAATGATGGAAGGAGAATCGCATTATGATTCAAATTGTAGCTGTCAAGAACTCATGCGCTCATTTCTGGCTGTTGACTACAACAGCGCACGTATATAGCCACGATGTTCATCTGACATATTGTTTTGACACGGACGGATACTTACTGATATTATTTGGAATTCATTGTTATGCTGAACTGTACATGAAGTTTTGTGAATGTCGGATATCGTCTTTTGTATGAATACATGTGGACTCAGAACAGAAGGCTTGATCCTTTATTTACGTTTCGGGTTTGGTTCACAGCTGTAAATGTTTACGTTTTCCAGCACGATAGCTCTCCCACAAGGGAAATCAACTAATATCTAATATGCAAATCAGAACGTCGAAGGGATGTTCTGATGGTCAGAGCTAACCAATAATACCAAACATTAACTACATCTAGAGAGTGATTTTACTCTTCAATCAATAATAGAAGAACGAAGAAACAGCAGCAAACACACCAACACAACCCGTCACAACTGGTGGCCAGTGTGGGGATCGAACCCACGACATTCGCGTTATCAGCACGAAAGAAAACCAGAAACTATTGATGAGTTAGAAAAAATTTCTTTAAATTACTGCACAGCTCATCCGAATGCTAATATTTCTGGCTCGTTGATAAGAGAACCTCTTCCTGTAGCCTCCAATATGGCATATCATAGTAATAACAAACCAAGAACACACAGTGTAGACAGAGGTAGGTTCAAAGGAAACTATGACATTAATTTTCATAAGGGACAAAATAACTTTAACAATAACTTTAATAGAGGAAGACAACAAAACAGAAATTATTCACCTCAGTCAAGATACAACAGTAATCCACGTAACTCAAGTTATAATCGGTCATATCAAAATAATAATGGTAACAATTGGAAGAATAGCGATACTTATAACTCGAGACATCGAGATAACAATTACAATAGACGGCAACGGGATAATTCAACTAATTATTCTCGTAATCGTTCTCATTCTCGTGGATCTTCACATTATAACCATAATACCGGGGCAGCAGTTACAAATGATATCACCCCTAAGGTTCAGGTTCCACCTAACGATAATACAATGCATTCTTCTGCTGCATGCTTTGCTATAAATTATAACGTGGCGAATAGTTGCCCACAATGCAATCTTATTTTTCAGAAGGCAAAGGAGACAGTGCTAAACTGCGGACACATTCCACCACAAGTAGGTCTTGCAGCCAATGATGGAACAGGCTCTCTGATTTTTAACAGAGGGATAGTTAACGGTTCTATAGTTTCTGTATTGAGAGATTCGGGTTCCACAACCATTGGAGTGCGACAATCGCTGGTACATCCTAGCTGTGCAACGGGGGAATATGTCCGTTGCATGACTTTTGGGGGAACTATTGAGTTTTACCCCACAGCTATTATCCATGTGATGCGTGATGCCATATGATGATGGATGGCATCCGCATGTCTGGTTTTGTGTAGTGTGTAGATGTGTTCAGTCAAAACAATGTTCATGCAACAATAACAGGGCAATCCACATAGGACGTCAGTAAACTCACGACGTATAAAGTCAATGAGTCTTGAAACAGCCGTTGACGTTTTTCTTCATTATTTATTGTGGACGCCACAGTGACAAAATGGTTACGCAAATGTGTAGGCACATCAAACAGTCATTATCACAGCAACATTCAATACAGCAATAAACGGTAGACAGCATTACAATGATGAGTCAGATGCATGTTATATTTCAAAGTGCTGTAAATGTAGTCAGGTGAACAACTCCATCCTTTTCTATAACAGCCAGGAGATAACCAGATGTATGAGATCAGTTCACTCTCCTTAGTTTGACTTCAGCAAGACAGACACGTCTGCCGAAGTATAAATAATGTCCTCAAAAATATCCTCTAGATAATAAAGGTTTTCCAAACCTAGTTCATTTAACAAAGTAGCAAGTAATGGTCCTTGGTACCTGCATCAACCGATGCAGTACAATGCAGCGACATGTGAGCTGGGAAAAAAACATCTCGTGACGACGACTTTCGCAGACAGGCTATGAATCGAAATCGCTCACGACCCAAATCAATAGAGTTAATGAAAGAGTCAATTTACCTTGCTTTCATGAAATACACAGAAATATCACGCCTCCCGACATGTGGGAAACACTAGAGGTATTATCTCGAATAAACGAAATATCCATTAAGAGGACTACACATCCCTGACAGAACAAAAAAATAGCGGAGATCCCCTCTTCAACGAGGCATCTCTTTCGCCATTCCAAATCGCTCACTCCCACTAGTGGTGGGCGGAAACCGATCGACAAAGAAGCAAGACAAGTCATGCGCAGTCCAGCGCAAAATGACCACAGCTCAAACTTAACTGCATTCGATACCAACGCGAGAAGACAAATGCTTACCGAGAAAAGTGACTATAAATTTCAAGCAGTTGTTGCCCTTGCGTTATAAAACAGATATTGAAATAAAACGATGTTGCGAGAATTTATCACGCAACATATCACCACCCCCTCCCGATAAAAAAAAAAATGTGGAACATATTTTTTTTTTCCAATATCAAAGAGCAAGCGATAAGCGGCTCAAAACGCACGAATTATGCGCTGATAATTAACTAAATTGCCAAACAATAGGCTAATTATAGAGTGTCTGGTGAGGATATACCTCAACAGAAAAATAAATATGTCTCAAAAAATATTCACATCGGGGAGGTGTCACCAACACACATCACGTTAGCATGTAAACACAATATACGTATGCAAGTTACTATAATCATCATTAAACAGCATACTCTAATATTGTCTTTAAAAATGGATGTACAAATCTGATAGGAAAATTTAGATAGTACATTCTTTGACATGTAATGACATAAGTACATAGTAAAGTTAAACTACATGACGATCCAGGACATATGCTCTGGTATTCCGAGGGTAAGTACACAATCTAGAACTCGTAAGGTAAGTCCTCAGCTCAACAATGACATTCTGAGAAAGTACAAGCAATATAATGCTAATTAATAACTAATATGCTTCATAAGGTACAATACATTATTAATAATTGTGGCTGTTTAGTAAACTAACGGCCCTTATATTAACTACTCAGTCCTCCTCTATCATTTTAAAAAACGAACAGAAGAAGATGACAACAAAGCACGATAGTGTGTACATATAAAGTAAGTACAGATGTGCTAATCTATTGTAGAAATATAGGTGTGTTATGACTCTGTAATATATAGGAATATAGGACAGAAGTATTAATTGGAGTCATGTGGGCATCTAGACAAAATGTCAGCCATCACATTATCCGCACCACGGATAGCTCGTACCGTGAAGTGAAAAGGTTGAAGAGCTATAGCATATCGAGTGGATCTCGAACTCTTCAAATTCTTAGTCTGAATAGCTGTAAGAGCTTTCTGATCAGTCTCTAGAATGAAATGTGCGCCCAGGAGGAATCTTTGTAGTTTTAGAATTGACCAAACCATCGCTAACAACTCACGGTCTAAAACCGAGTAGTTCCTCTCTGCCGCATTTAGTTTTCTAGAAATGTACATAACAGGATGCAGAGTATTTGCATATTCTTGCATCAGTGCTGCTCCAATCCCAGTGGATGAAGCATCACTCCGAAGAACAAAAGTCCTATCAAGAGTAGGTAATCTTAAGATGGGAGGAGAAGAAAATATATTCTTGATTTGGTCTAGTGAAGATTGGCATTCTTCAGACCAACGGACCAGATTAGGCGAACCTTTCTTCAACAATGTTGATAGAGGTGCCATGATCGAAGATAAATTTGGAATAAATCTCCCATAAAATTGAATTAAACCTAAGAGACTCCTAACTTGTTTCTTCGTTTTAGGAACAGAGATGTTCAGTATTTTGGAAGTATTGTGGTCTTCTGTCTTCAAGAGACCATGACCAACACGATGACCCAGGAAAGAGATTTCACCAAAACCAACAAAAGCTTTAGAAGGTTTTGCTGTCAAATTATTCTCACGTAGAGTGGACAGTAAGTCATATAACCCTAAATAGTGATCTTCCCAGGTATCACTGAAGAGACAGATGTCATCTAAGTATGCGATGACATCCGAACGATGTGACAGAATTCGACGCATCATGCGAACGAAAGTGGCAGGGGCGTTCATGAGACCAAAAGGCATAACATTCCATTGAAATAGACCCCTAGGTGTAGAAAAAGCAGTAAGAGGTTTGGCATGCTCTGCTAAAGGCACTTGCCAATAACCTTTAGACAAGTCAAGTTTAGTGAAGAATCTAGAATTAGAAAGTCTAATCAGTAGATCTTCTAACAAAGGCATCGGTTCAGCGTCGAACTTTGTGACCTGATTCAATTTGCGATAATCAACGCAAATTCGTATGTTCTTATCCTTCTTCCGGACAATAACCATGGAAGAAGAATATGGTGAAGTCGATGGTTCAATTATATTTAATTGAATCATTTCATCCAATTCCTTTTCCACTTGCGACTGAAAGTGTATAGGAATAGGATACGGCCTAACCCTAATTGGATTATTGTCGGTAAGAATTATGTCATGTTCTATGACATCTGTGTGTCCAGGAATGTCAGTGAGAACATCCTGAAATGTTTGTAACATCGACGAGACTTGTCGATGTTCGTCACCAGAAAGATTAGGAGAAACAGAAACGTTTTTCCAAGATTCCGTAGAATGTAATGGAACCACTGGAAGGGGAAGGTTGACATCAGAGAAGGTAGCTTCCTCATCCTGAATGACAGACAGGGATGAATAATGACCGTGAGGTGCAGGAGCATCATCCGTTGCCTGGAAAATAGGCAGCAAATAGTCCGGACGTTCGTGAAATTCCGAAAGCATGTTTATGTGGAAAGTTTTATGCTTTCCATCAATATCGACCACATAGTCAACATCGGAAATCCGAGAGACTATTGCATACGGACCTTTCCATGCAATAAGAAGTCTATTTTCCCTACTGGGGAGTAGGACGAATGCTTTGTCACCTGGACAAAGTTGTCGTAGACATCTATTCTTGTTAGCAAACTGCCTTGCCTTCTCTTTAGCAATTTCTGATGAAGCAGTTGCTAGCTTACATGCCTCAATGATCTTTTGTCTAAGAGCAATGACATACTCATATGAGGATTGAGTTTCATCGCTAATATCATCGGCAGTGATGAGATCGTGTAATAAAGACATAGGGCCGCGTGGACGCGCGCCAAAGACAAGTTCGAAGGGAGAAAATCCTGTGTGTTCATTAGGGACTTCTCTATAGGCAAAGAGAGCCGCGGGTAAAACCCTGTCCCAATCTTGAGGATGATCTTCAGTTATCTTACCAAGCAAAGTCTTGAGCGTTCTATTCAGACGCTCAACTATCCCATTAGACATAGGATGGTAGATACTACTGAGAGATCGTTCAATATGTAAGGTAGACATTACCTGTGACATAGTGTCAGATATGAGTTGAGTGCCATGGTCTGACAATATTTCTCTGGGGAACCCCAAGCGAGAAAATATCAACCAAAGAGCATCTGCGATATCTGTAGTAGATATGCTCTTAAGAGGAATAGCCTCTGGCCAACGTGTGCACATATCGACACATGTAAGGATAAACTGATGTCCTCTGGCCGACTTGACCTTAAAAGGGCCAATAATATCTATGGCCATTTTCTAAAACGGCCGAATAGGAATGTCAGCAGCCTGGATAGGCGCAGCATGTCGTGGTCCTCTAGATTTGACCTCCTGACATACCTTGCATGATCGGCAGTAAATACGAATGTCCTTATTGACAAAAGGCCAAAAGAAAGCCGCAAGGACTCTCGACTTCGTACGGGCAAAACCCATATGTCCAGCACATTGCGAGTCATGAGCATGTTGCAATATTTGGACTCTCATGCTCTTGGGAACAAGAATTTGCGAATGTGCCGACGTAGCCGAATCTTGTACCATACGTACAAGTACGCCGTTTCTCATTGCAATCCAAGATTTTCTATTTGTATCCTGATTCGGATCACCTTTCTTCGCAAGAACGAAGAATTTTTTTTTAAAGAAGAATCTTCTTCTTGCAATTTTATGAAAGAGTCACGAGTGATTACTAAGTGACTATCTTGGCTATCAACTTCATTATCACTATTCAGTGAAGTTTCGGGTGTTTGTAGAGCTTGTGCTCTTGTAACTACTGCATTTGTAGCTTGCATGTTATTATCTTCCCAAGCAGCAATCTGCTGTGGGGTACACTCCCTAACTCCGTGAATACGACCAATAATAAGGTCCGCAATAGGATTAGGTAAGAGACAAGCATGCACATCTCCAGTAAAGAAAGGAGTGGCAATGCGAATTACAGCAGTAGGATATTTTTCTAGAGTGCCGCCAAATGTGACACATTTAATAACCCTTCCTGTAGCACAAGATGGATCTACAAGCGATTGTCTAACACCAATAGTGGTGCATCCGGAATCGAAAAGTAGTGAGACCGGAGTATCATTAACAAGACCCTTATGTAGAATTAAAGAACCCCTCCCGTCATGCGCAACAGCAGCAGGAAGAGCGGGAAGTGGGTGACCACAACTCAAAGTAGTTATGGTACCCGGTTCGAATAAAGTACTGCATTGGGGGCATTTGTTTGCTCTCTCAAAGTCAAAAGCAGAACTAGTGACAGCGTCAAAGTTTTTACTATCAACAACATGATTACAGGCTGCCTCAGTTTCCTGTTGTACAGCATTAGCCTGCTGATATCTCTTTTTTTTGTGTTGAGATCTACCCCGACTATTATTACCTCTGAAGTTATCAGAGTTATTATTATCTCTGCAGTTATTATTGTCTCTATTGTAATTGTTATACTGGTTCGAATTCCAGTTTCCACGATTACTATCATGTTCACATTGATGCGAACATCTATTTGTTTGGTTTGAGGTCTTCGGCAGGAATAACCTCTATTACCATATCCTCTTTTGAAATGCTTATAATTATTAGGGTGATAGTAACGAGTACTATCAGGTTGTCTCCAATTCTTCGAAGAAGAATCACCATGAAATTGATTTCCATGATTTTGACAGAAATTACCGCTACTCTTTCTATCAAAATTTTGTTGGGATCTACGAGCAAAGTTTTGACCATACGGAGCTGCCGAAGCAACTGGTAAACCTTCTTTCACCTTAGAGTTACCCATGGTTATGTGGGGGTGCGCAGTTACGTATTGGCAACAGAAATCTTCCATTTCTTTTATTGTTTTAGGTTTACGTTCATGAAGGAAAGCAAGGAAAGCCTCATTGACAGACGACATGACTTTGTCTCTAAGTATTAAGTCCATAAGTCCTTCATAAGTTTTTTCCGTCTTAGATAGTTCAACCCATCGTGAGAAAGTAATGCGTATTCTTGCAATAAACTCGGAGAATTCAACTCCATTTTCAGGTAACATGTTTTTAAATTGTAGACGATAGCCGTCTTCGTTAAGCTGATATTTCTTTAACAAAGCGGCCCTGACAACCTCATAATTGTTCTTGTCAGGTTCATCCACCATATTTAATATACTTAGAGCTTTACCTGTCAGTATCCCTGATAACTGATAAACATATTTTGCTTTGTCTATGTTATGAGCTGTACATGCTTGTTCAAATCTGTCCAGATAGAACATTATGTCATCGCTGGAAGGACTAAATGTTGGTAACTTAATCTTAAAAGTATCATTATTAGCCTTACCAGAAGATGAACCCTTGTTTGAATCATTACCATTACTCATGCTCGTCAATTTCAATTTTTCCAACTCTAAAGCTAAGACCTTTTCTTCATGTTCCATTTTTGCTTTCTCTTTCCTCTCATCAGACTCTCTCTGTAATCTTCTTTCCTCAGCCTGAGCCTCTTTTTGAAGTCTTTCATTTTCAGCTTCTTTTTCAAGTCTTTTATTTTCAGCCTCTTTTTCAAGTCTTTTATTCTCAGCCTCTTTTTCAAGTCTTTTATTCTCAGCCTCTTTTTCAAGTCTTTTATTCTCAGCCTCTTTTTGAAGTCTTTCAGCTTCTAGCTGTAGCTGGAGTTTTCTCTCCTCAGCTTCTGATTCCCTTTTTTGTTTTTCCATTTCCATTTGGAATCTGTTTTCATCCACATGCATCTGCAGTTTCTTTTGTTCAGCTTCCATTGCTTTATCATATCGAGCAGTTGCAAATTCTTCTAACTTATCACCAGTCTTCCCAAGCAATTTACCCTGCTCAATAAAGTGCTCAAATGTAGACATGTTGTCTAACATATGAGTCCAAAACCTGAAATAATTAACTAATTTATTTCAAACCTAAGTGTAACAAGTCTTAATTAAGCACTTGTATATTCACATCACCTTATATTATCCCAGTCTCTGTGGGAAACAAGTCTCCAATCAAAGAACTTGTATATGAAATATCAGCACTCAATTCTTGATCATAAGTGCACTTCTCATTCAATAGTGCACGACACTATTCATCATTCATTTATCATCAGTATAGTAGTAACAGTGCATTAGCATAGCCCATTAACTAATTACTATAACTGTAAACAATGACTATGTAAACACATGCAGAATGTAAACATTGAAAATGTAAACAATACAAACAATGTAAACAATAACAATGTAAACAATAACAAAGATCAGCAACAATACAAAAACTTTCGCAGAAATCAACTAAAAATAAAGCAGAAATTAATGAAATATCACAAAAAATGTGACGATATCTGCGATAGAATTAAACAAAATACATGACACCACAGTGTATAAACAAAAATGTTGTATGAAACTAAATTATAGACAAGAGTAGGCTAACAAACACAAACAAATCAAAACAAAACTAAAGAATGCGAAATAATAACGAAAACAATATTAAAACATGTCATCACAGCTAACATAAATAGCAACAGAAGTCGCTTAGCAAATTCCAGTATTGGAAATTTGCAAACCTTACAGAAAACGCTCACAATAGACGACCTCTATGACGTGGCATAATCTAACGGAGACACCACCCAACCGAGAACCCGCTGAAATATAAACATATAAATATACAAATAACATATAAACATAAAACATATAGAATGAGATGATACACAGAAGACTCAGCAGAAGTATAAGGGCACAGTTTACATACAAACAGGCCACTTAACTTATAGGCTTCCAATCGTAGAACAGCAGAAAAACGGATGTCAATCAACGTCCTAAAGAGCGAAGCTCCAACGATGATGGCACATCTGAACTGCTTCCACTGCTAACACGATGGTACAAGAGCTTCTGACATACTGTGTGTTGAGTTGTTTCGGCACTTGACCTTCTAATCCAAAAGTAAGTTGATGGAAATCGGTACTTGGCCTTCTTCAGAAAACAACCCGTTTCAACCGGCACTTGACCTTCTCAAAAAAAAAAACGACAGCACTGGAACCTTGACAGCAGCAACTTGCTTGACTTGCGTAAAAGATAACAGCAGTCCGAGTTATCCGGCAACATGTAACAACGCCGGGTACTGTCAAATTCTTGTTTCCGTCAAAAAATTGAAATTTGACTTTTACCGGGCAACGCCGAGTACTTTGAAAATTTTGAAGATGTTGACTGTATTGAAGAATGTTAATTTCTTGAAGGATGCTGATGAATTCTTGTTGAAAATGAAGTGGGTAAGGGACCCCGTGTTTGCTAGTACCAGAATCAAACCAGCTTATGGCCACCAAATGATGCGTGATGCCATATGATGATGGATGGCATCCGCATGTCTGGTTTTGTGTAGTGTGTAGATGTGTTCAGTCAAAACAATGTTCATGCAACAATAACAGGGCAATCCACATAGGACGTCAGTAAACTCACGACGTATAAAGTCAATGAGTCTTGAAACAGCCGTTGACGTTTTTCTTCATTATTTATTGTGGACGCCACAGTGACAAAATGGTTACGCAAATGTGTAGGCACATCAAACAGTCATTATCACAGCAACATTCAATACAGCAATAAACGGTAGACAGCATTACAATGATGAGTCAGATGCATGTTATATTTCAAAGTGCTGTAAATGTAGTCAGGTGAACAACTCCATCCTTTTCTATAACAGCCAGGAGATAACCAGATGTATGAGATCAGTTCACTCTCCTTAGTTTGACTTCAGCAAGACAGACACGTCTGCCGAAGTATAAATAATGTCCTCAAAAATATCCTCTAGATAATAAAGGTTTTCCAAACCTAGTTCATTTAACAAAGTAGCAAGTAATGGTCCTTGGTACCTGCATCAACCGATGCAGTACAATGCAGCGACATGTGAGCTGGGAAAAAAACATCTCGTGACGACGACTTTCGCAGACAGGCTATGAATCGAAATCGCTCACGACCCAAAATCAATAGAGTTAATGAAAGAGTCAATTTACCTTGCTTTCATGAAATACACAGAAATATCACGCCTCCCGACATGTGGGAAACACTAGAGGTATTATCTCGAATAAACGAAATATCCATTAAGAGGACTACACATCCCTGACAGAACAAAAATAGCGGAGATCCCCTCTTCAACGAGGCATCTCTTTCGCCATTCCAAATCGCTCACTCCCACTAGTGGTGGGCGGAAACCGATCGACAAAAAAGCAAGACAAGTCATGCGCAGTCCAGCGCAAAATGACCACAGCTCAAACTTAACTGCATTCGATACCAACGCGAGAAGACAAATGCTTACCGAGAAAAGTGACTATAAATTTCAAGCAGTTGTTGCCCTTGCGTTATAAAACAGATATTGAAATAAAACGATGTTGCGAGAATTTATCACGCAACAATGTTAAAACACCTTTTTTCACAGGGAACGTGAAGGTATGCATGCTGAAAAAGCCGATTGCAGACCTTATGGTGGGTCGCATACACGGCAGCAAGGATTGTTCACCAGAAGATATTATTGAATGGGAGAGACACAATCTATGCACTGGAAACGCCGTGACGACTAGAGCTCAGACTATGCTCATGGAGAGTGTCAATAATAATAAGATGGATGCAGAGAAACAGGAGGATATTGAGGTCAATTCACCTATTGACAGGGAATCATTTGCAAACAAAAAAAAAATGACAAATCTTTAAATAAATTTTTTAACCTAGTTAATAAGGTTGATAATTTAACATCAGGTAATAATAACAAACATTGGTTTATTGTTAAAAATGATATACTGATTAGATGTTTTAGTGATAAATCACAGGTAAAACAACAAGTGATGGTACCGGCTGCTTTTAGACGGTACATTCTTCAACACGCGCATGATTCGCAGTGTGCAGGACATATGGGATATACTCGAACACGATCTCGAGTATTGTCTTCATTCTTTTGGCCAGGAGTATCACGGGATATTTCGCAGTATGTACGTTCTTGTACTACGTGCCAGGAAGTAAAAGCACGTGGAGCTTTTCACACGGCGCCTATTCAGGCTTGCGATATCTCAGTACGACCATTTGACAAGATGGCCATAGATATAATTGGTCCACTTCTACCATCTGCGAGAGGACATAGATTTGTTCTCACGTGCATTGATTTATGCACACGATGGCCAGAAGCCATTCCATTGAAGACCACCACTACCACAGATGTAGCTGATGCATTACATCTAATTTTCTCTAGAATAGGGTTTCCTAGAAAATTATTATCTGACCATGGGTCGCAGTTTATATCCGATACCATGAAAGAAGTAATGAAAACCTGGAACATTGATAGGAATTTGAGTATTTTTTATCATCCCATGAGTAACGGTGCAGTTGAAAGACTTAACCGTACGCTTAAGTAACTTTTACATAAGGTTACTGTTAAACACCCTCAGGACTGGGACAGAGCACTCCCAGCTGTCCTGTTTGCTTACCGAGAGGTGCCACATGAACAAACTGGCTTCTCTCCCTTTGAGTTAGTTTTTGGTGCCCCTCCGAGAGGTCCTATGGGACTGATAAAAGATTTATTAATTGATGCAGAGATGACTCAGGACACTCAGTCATCTTATGAGTATGTGATTAATCTTCGGAATAATATTATTGAGTCTTGCCAATTGGCAACAGCTTCTTCTGAGGCTGCAAAAGCTAAGGCTCGATCTATACAAAATCGATCTAGACGATTACGCCAATTATTCCCAGGCGATGAGGCTTATGTATTACTCCCTCACAATAACAATAAGTTATTGATCTCATGGACTGGTCCTTATAAGGTTACTGATAAAATTTCAGACGTTGATTACGTCTTAGATATCAAGGGACACAGAAAGATATTCCATATTAATATGCTCAAGCAATTTCATACACGTCCTATACACTTACAGTCAATTTTTCATGAACTAGATGACAATACTGTATCTACTTGTCATTATTCTAATCTATCTGTTATACAGGAGGAAGAATCTTCTTTTCCTGAAGTGCAGATGCCTTTACCTGTACTTATTGTCCAATCTACTGAATCTTGGCGTGATGTGACCATTTCTTCTTCGGTTACACCACAACAGCATCAACGCGTTGCTGATCTTCTACAATCTTTCCCAGATGTGTTAACGGATGTACCGGGTTGCACATCTGTAATTAGTCACAATATTATTCTTAACGATGATACACCAATTCGTGTTCATCCTTATTCTGTACCTCTACATTTTCTGAGTAAGACATCTCAGGAACTCGAACAGATGATATCATTAGGTATTATTGAGACTAGTACATCTCCATTTTCTTCTCCTTTAGTCATTGTCCGGAAAAAGGACAACAACATACGTTTATGTGTTGACTATAGGAAACTTAATGCGCAGACAGTATCTGATAGCGAACCACATCCTATCCTTGACGATTTACTTCCTCGTCTATCCAATGCTACACTTTTCACTAAAATTGACTTAACCAAAGGTTATTGGCAGATTCCACTAACCGACAGAGCCAAATACTACACAGCATTCTCAACTCCACAAGGTCTTTATCAGTGGAACGTGATGCCTTTTGGGCTAATGAATGCTCCAGCTACCTTTATTCGCATGATGCGAAAAATTTTAGCAGGTAGATCAGATATAATTACCTACATTGACGACATATGTTTGTTTAGTTCATCATTTGAGGAACATTTTTTGGGTCTTAAATCAGTTTTGGAAATATTGCGGGATAACCATTTAACCGCTAAACCAACTAAAATTCAAATAGCGTGTAATGAGATAACATTCCTGGGGCCCATTATTGGATCAGGACGTATCCAAACAATTCCCAGTACGGTTTCTAAAATATTAAATTTATCTGTTCCTCAAACGAAGAAACAGGTTAGGAGTCTGTTAGGGTTAATCCAATACTATAGCAGATTTGTACCTCACTTATCATCCATCACGGCTGTCCTGTCATCGTTACTAAAGAAGAACATGCCATTAAGGATAAATTGGACAGACGAATGTGACAAAACTTTTCGCACTATCTTAAACATTTTTTCATGCCCACCTGTTTTAAGATTATCAGATGCCTCTAAAAAGTTTGTTCTACGTACAGATGCGAGTAATTACGGACTCGGGGCGTGTCTACTCCAATATCATGATGATATCCTTCACCCTGTACTTTATATCTCACGCAAGCTGAAACCTCCGGAGACTAAATATTCGACTGTAGACCGAGAATTGCTCGCCGTAATCTGGGCAATTATCAAACTAGAGGGAGCCGCGCTAGCGTAGTGGTTACAACACCGCTCTGGCGACCGGGTGATACAGGATCAAACCCGGGCGACGGCATTTGAGGATTTTTCGTCGACCGGGATTTGGACTGGATTAACTCGAGACCTGGCGAGAACATTTGAAGGAGTGTCGTCGACCAGGGACTGGCGGCTCCTGAGCCGACCCAGCTGCAATGGGTACCTCCGAAATCGGCGAGTATTTGCCTGAATGGCGAGGGACACCTGTCTCTGTACAAGAAATAAAGGGATACTCACGTAAAATCAATGTCAGGTTAGACATAAAATAATAACCTGAGATTTCGCCTTGAGTATTAGCAGGCGAACGCAAAAAAAAAACAAAAAAAAAAATCAAACTAGAAAAATTTTTGCTGGGATCTCCATTTCTGATCCAGACTGATCAGAAATCTGTGGCAGCATTACGTCGTTCAAACCATAAAAGTGCAAAACTTGCACGATTTGCTATTGCGTTGCAACCATATGAGTTCGAAATACAGTCGATACCATGGAACTGAGAACGTCATAGCCGATACGTTGTCCAGACATCCTACGGATTCTGAATGAATATTACTATTTCAAGAAAATTTTCTGACTAATCAAGCATTACATTTGGAATTAACGGTATTAATGCCACGTCAGAATATACAACACTTCATTTGGACTTCCTACTTAAATAAGGACATTTCGATATAAACTATTGTGATCAAAATATCAAGTTTTACGGATCGTTTGAAAATTTGGACTTCACTTCCACTTTGCGTATCACTCATTTCGATTGAAAACTGTTAAAAAGGAACAATCTCTGATGAAGAAGGGACAGATACGTTGATGACTTATTCAATTTACGTTCAAAGTTTAATAAAGGAACTAACGATGATTGGATAATCATATCATAATTCGATAATATGAACCTTGTGTCTTAATGAACTTTCATACAAGTCAACAGGATGTAACAACGATTGGATCTTCATGTCCGATATTGTTAAATTTTCTATTTATTAAATTAATATATAATAAAATAAAGTCAAAGTGTGATGAAATAAAAAAATAAAATATACTAAGAAAAGATGAAACAAAATAATATCACACCAATTAATATTTTGATTAGTGTAATTATTAAGGTAATAGATATTACATTATGACATTTCATATTTATAGTTAAAATGTATGAATTTTTTCTGTTCTTTTCTTCTGATTGCTTTAATTTAATTAGGTATCTATCCTTACACTTCATTTTCACACGCATTCTAATTTAATGTATACTTTAATATTAGTTTTAATTGTCCGTACTTCTCAATTTTTATTTCTTTTACTCTCTTATACTATTTCTCATTTTCTTCAATTAGATATTAATTAGTTAGTACCATACGTACATATTATAATTAATTATTTTAATTTTAATTAGCTAGAATAATTTTAATAACACCTCACATTATTAGTTAGTCGATACATACAACAAATTAATTAGTTAGTGACAGTGACATTTCCTTGTTTAAAATAAGTTATATGTATGATATGACGTTGATTTTATTATAAGATATTACTGACATGACCACGACACTGTTCTAGATAGAACATCGTAGGTCATACGTCGGGTTTTGTTAAATTTGTTGATAATTTGATTAATATTATTCAAAAAAAATCTATCTAATAGATTTTTTTTCCCCGTCTGACAGGAAATCTGTTACGGTGTTATTTTAAATGACGGCGTCTGCTGGAGTTTAGCCGTGCGCAACGTTTAGGGGTCATTAACATTTATAGAATATGTCGATATTTTACGGTATACTGAACGCGAAATATATGCGGAGATTATGACGCATTCGCGTTGGGAAGGTCACGCTGGGTGACTTGGTTACATGGCCCTTGTTACGCTATCCGTCAAGCAAGAAAGTCGTGTCTTGTATTTCTTCCAAGGAAAAAAAGGCTTAGTATATAGCCTATATTATATATATGAATCGACGTAGAACTCAGGGTCAGTTCGGATATTAATCTAAGTATGAGATTAATTAAATTAAATTAAATGATGGAAGGAGAATCGCATTATGATTCAAATTGTAGCTGTCAAGAACTCATGCGCTCATTTCTGGCTGTTGACTACAACAGCGCACGTATATAGCCACGATGTTCATCTGACATATTGTTTTGACACGGACGGATACTTACTGATATTATTTGGAATTCATTGTTATGCTGAACTGTACATGAAGTTTTGTGAATGTCGGATATCGTCTTTTGTATGAATACATGTGGACTCAGAACAGAAGGCTTGATCCTTTATTTACGTTTCGGGTTTGGTTCACAGCTGTAAATGTTTACGTTTTCCAGCACGATAGCTCTCCCACAAGGGAAATCAACTAATATCTAATATGCAAATCAGAACGTCGAAGGGATGTTCTGATGGTCAGAGCTAACCAATAATACCAAACATTAACTACATCTAGAGAGTGATTTTACTCTTCAATCAATAATAGAAGAACGAAGGAACAGCAGCAAACACACCAACACAACCCGTCACAACATCCAGCCAGCAGAAGAAGAGCTACACATTAACGGTGAAAGACCAACGAAGGAAGAAATAAAGAAAGAAATAAAGCTCCTAAGAGATGGAAAAGCGTCTGGACCTGATGGCATTTCAGCAAAGGCCATCAAAGCAGATATCAACACGGCTACAGAAATGTTATATAAATTACTTCGTAAAGTCTGGGAAAAGGAGGAGATACCAGCAGAACGGAAGGAAGGATATCTGGTTAAGTTGCCTAAGAAGGGAAATTTACAAGAGTGCACAAATTATAGAGGAATAATGTTACTATCAGTGCCAGGAAAAGTATTAAACAGGATTATCCTTGAGAGATTAAAAGAGTCCATAGACAAGAAACTGAGAGATGAACAAGCATGTTTTCGACAAAACAGATCATGTACAGATCAGATAGCCACTTTAAGAATAATAGTTGAACAAAGTCTGGAATGGAATTCACCACTATACATCGGATATGTGGACTACGAAAAGGCATTTGACAGTGTAGACAGAGAATCACTTTGGAAATTTATGAGGCTTTATGGAGTTCCCCTGAAGATCATTAATTTAATAAAGAAAACATATGAAGACATGACATGCAGAGTTCTTCATGAAGGACAGCTTACAGAACCGTTTGGGATAAGAACAGGAGTGCGACAGGGATGCCTCTTGTTTCCATTTCTTTTCTTACTAGCAATAGACTGGGTTATGAGATCATCGACAACACACAACAGAAATGGAATCCAGTGGACTCTGACTAGGCAGATAGATGATCTGGATTTTGCTGATGACTTGGCTCTCCTGTCCCATAATCGTAATCAGATGCTGGACAAATTGAAAACACTCGATGAGAGGTCACAGAAATTGGGTCTGAAAATACACAGGGAAAAGACAAAAATAATGAGAATAAATGCAGGTAATGATAACAGGGTTGAACTTGAAGAAACACCAATACAAGATGTAGAATCGTACACATATCTTGGCAGCAATATAGACAAAGTTGGAGGGACAGACAGTGATATCAAAATAAGAATACAAAAAGCAAGAGGAGCTTTCATTGCATTGGGAAATATATGGAGATCAAGAGAAATTGGATCCAACACGAAAATAAGAATCTTCAACTCAAATGTGAAGTCAGTCCTATTGTATGGCTCTGAGACATGGAGAACAATAAAGACAACAACCAAAAAGCTACAGACTTTCATAAATGGGTGCTGGCGTAGAATAGAAGGATTAAAATGATATGACAAGGTTACCAACGTAGAACTGATGACAAGAACCAGACAAGTGCCAGTGGAACAAGAGATGAGAAGAAGACGATGGCGATGGATAGGACACACACTGAGGAAACCTGTTGATAGCATTACAAGGCAGTCCTTGTTCTGGAACCCCCAGGGCAAGAGAGGCAGAGGTAGACCAAGAAGCACATGGAGAAGAGAGCTGGAAACAGAGGTGAAAATGATGAGGAGAACGTGGAAAGAACTTGTGATGATGGCACGTGACAGGAGGACTTGGCATGTGTTTGTTGGAGGCCTATGCTCCATTGGGAGTGGAGGGTTATGAATGAATGAGAGCGAAGCTACTTCATGCTTTATGCTCTCCGAAGGGTAAAGGTGATTGATAGAAACTATAATGATGATGTTTATGATGACGACGATGATGAGCTGTTATTAAACAACAAAAATAAAGCTGATTGGGGGGGGGGGGGGGGGCTGTGGCGTGTTTTAGTGCATGACAAATGTGAAATATGTGGTTTTATAATGGCGATAATAATATCGATAGCACTTGAAATTATATTGGTTATGAAAAATGACAAGCTTATGTTGATTATTACGTGTTGATTATTACGTGTTGATTATTACGTGTGTGGTGGCTTACGAAGTTGTTGTTGAACTCACGATTGTAGTGTTAACACTTATACTGTATTTGTAACTTTTAGTTAACAATTTTCAAAAATATTTGAATATTTGATGATAATATAGAGCATGACTTATAGAAACAACCCTACAAGATACAGAATCATACATATATCTTGGCAAAAATACAAAGTTGGAAGGACAGTCAATGATATCAACATAAAAATACGACAGGTTAGGTGAGCTTTCATCGCACTGCGAAATCAAAAGCAACAGTTTAACATAAAAACTGAAATCTTCAAAACATCTGTCGAGTCATTTGTATTGTATGGGTTTGATGCATGGATTACAGCAAAACATCAACCAATAAGTTATGTACGTTTATCAATGGGCGTTTACATAGAACAGGAGGACTTAAATGGCACGAAAAGATCACCTTTGACGAGCTGATAACAAGAACCAGACTATCACGGAATTGCCTCCTCTGCTTGGCAGTATTGGTCAAACAGTGGCCAAAACTCAAGAGTATCTAATATGGGTCGTCAAAAATGTCTACCTTTGCACAAGATTGCTCTTTGCAGAGTTGTAGATAGAAGGGTAAAGACGATTCTATCCCTTGGGAGAATTCACAAGATATTTTCGAAAGTCAAGAACAATGATGCTTAGCGCTGAACATTTGTTAACTTATATCTGGCCGTCGCCTTTTGTGAAGGATTTAAGCAATGGTTTTTAGCCCGTTCAAGCCCCCAGCTGAGTTAATTCAACAAATTTCTCTTATAAGTAATGGCTTTATAGATGTAAATATATCTATGTATATATAGTTGTATGTTTTAAAGAATCTTGCTCAAACTTTCGCTTTCAAACATATAAAAACTGAATCGACTATGATTGTTTAGTGTTAAAACAACATGTAACAAATTTAATAATGAATTAGTCTTTAACAGTTAAAATAAGGAGGGAATGATGAATTTTGCTGCAAATTCAAGTTTTCGTCACGGAGACGTAGGTGAGGATTTATCAAAGTCCGTTGCTTTCGCCTTTTTTACAAGAAAACTTAACTCTAGGTGAGTCCTGTCGCCGTGGTTTTCGTTACTTCTTGGTTATAAGTGTACTTCTCTCACACGAGTGGCGTAGTAACTTCAGTACTTCGAACCTTCTGATAGCTTGTAACCACAAGTAGTCTAGTACTACGAACCCAAACTTTTGGGAATACACAATCTCGCTGCGCAGGTCAGAAAGGACTCGATAAATTTAGGTTATATGCTTTCGAACCACTTGGTCTGGAAATTTTGAATCCCTTTTATGACGGATGAATCTGCGAAACACATGGTCTGATAAAGTATGAATTCCTCCTATGACGGGTGAATCTGCGGAACACTTGAAATGGGAAAGTTTCTCTTGCGAAGGACGATCCAATTTTTAGGTTTCCAGTCTTGATATTTAACGTCCTGGACCCTTAAGCTTTTCAGTATCTGTATTTATAAAGGCGGGCTTACTTTTTAAGGTTTTAAGTTTCCCAAATACTTCGATCTGTCACTTATAATATAGGAATTCCAAGTCCGATGTCTCACTGGCTTCTGGGAGTAGCTTGTTTGAAGTTGCCAAGCTGTCTGTCTGTTATGTGTCTCTGATTTCGCTAGAAAATATTTCCAGTTTCCAGTTCAGATCACAGATGTTCTTTCCGCCGAGTTTTCCAATGAAATTCAATGTATATCCCGGCGCTCACCTCAAACCAATGGAATCTCTTTAGACTATGGGGGTCGGGGTGTTTAATTCAAAAAATCCCCCACGGGTTTAAAATATTAAATTTAATATTCCAACGCGTGGCTTCTTTCAAATCATGCGTTAATATTTCCGGTGGCATCTTGTGAAATCTCGCAAAGCAAATTTGTGCACTGATTACCTGTCCAGGTGCTTTCCTGCCAATATTGAATCGCCAGACAGATTTATCTGTAATTAAGATAAGGACAGGGGCCAGCGGATGCGATAATCTAATTATTACCTGTGCATGTGACTCCCCCAGACTGATTTCTCAGACGGACAATATTGGATTCCTTAGAACCGATTGGGCACGATCAGTCTGTGTCAATAGAGGATCATCGCCATCAAAGGGTGGCGAAGCGACTCACAGAGATAAACGTATTACCGCTGACCGGTGATAATTACTGAGAATTGTTTCGATAATACCACAATTCACCTGGCGGAACGTAAATAAGTCTGAGGTGTGGTAAATCAAAATTGTAAGAGACAAAGATAGTCTCATACCAGATACTCCGTAGGCGAAGTGGAATGTTAGAGACTTCACCGTACTAGATCCAGCAAAGAGAGTAAAAAGAATGAAAAGGCATGATTTATGCCAAATAAAAGCGATAGGTGAGAAAAATGAAGGGAAAAAAATGACACTGCCGTAGCACTGAAGGTGTGAGAGATCATACAAAAGAGCATGTCCAGACGTTCTGTGACAGTACGTTCATCAATGGGCTTTAGCTTAAAATATGAGGACTAAAATGACACGAAAAGAAAGATCACCTTTGACGAGCTGATAACAAGAACCAGACAAGCGCTAGGGGAACAATAGATGAGGAGAAGACGCTAGCGATGGATAGGACACACAATGAGGAAATCTCATGACAGCATTACCAAGCAGTCGTTATTTTTGAATCTTCGGGGTAAGATAAGTACAGGTGGACCTAAAAGCCCACGGAGAAGATAACTGAAGACAATAATGATGATAAGGAAGACAATGAAAGACGTTGAGTTGACGGCACCAGGAGGCATGACTTTGTTAAGGGCCTATGCTCTTACGGGAGCTGAAGGGTGGTGAATGAATGAATGATAACTATTGTTTGGTTTGTGGTGATATTTATTTCTAGTATGTTTTGTGGTGATATTTATTTCTAGTTTGTTTTGTGGTGATATTTATTTCTAGTATGTTTTGTGGTGATATTTATTTCTAGTATGTTTTGTGGTGATATTTATTTCTAGTATGTTTTGTGGTGATATTTATTTCTAGTTTGTTTTGTGGTGATATTTATTTCTAGTTTGTTTTGTGGTGATATTTATTTCTAGTTTGTTTTGTGGTGATATTTATTTCTAGTTTGTTTTGTGGTGATATTTATTTCTAGTTTGTTTTGTGGTGATATTTATTTCTAGTTTGTTTTGTGGTGATATTTATTTCTAGTTTGTTTTGTGGTGATATTTATTTCTAGTTTGTTTTGTGGTGATATTTATTTCTAGTTTGTTT
This sequence comes from Oreohelix idahoensis, assembly GCA_024509875.1. Lineage (NCBI taxonomy): Eukaryota > Metazoa > Mollusca > Gastropoda > Stylommatophora > Oreohelicidae > Oreohelix > Oreohelix idahoensis. The sequence goes on from JAMPIV010009111.1 coordinate 411,206, forward strand.
TGTGTGTATTAGCTGTGATTATGTGCTGATCTAGTTAAAGTAAATCATCTCTAATAACTCACAAATACGACATTTGTGTTTTGCTTTAATCATCTCTAATAACTCACAAATACGACATTTGTGTTTTGCTTTAATCATCTATAATAACTCACAAATACGACATTTGTGTTTTGCTTTAATCATCTCTAGTAACTCATAAATGACATCCATGTCTTGCGTAGAATGTTCTTAATTACTCATATATATGATACGTACGTCCTGCTGATATTGTCTTTATAAATTCACAAATATAAAATCCATGTTTTGCGTAGAGTCGCTCTGGCAATTCACAAATATGACATGTGTGTCTTGCATATATTGTCTCTAGCAACTTACACATACGAAATTCCCACCTATGCAGTTTTCCCTTATTCGTTTAAAATACAAACATTCCAGGTACCAAGCCTAGATTTTCCTAAACGTAAAAAGGTAAAACCACATCTTTCGACTTTCGCTGGGTTGATTCATGGAGCCACCTTACCAAAGGACCCCTTTCAGTATTGGGTGGCTGAATTGACTAAATTTCTTTAGTTGACCTGTCCACGTTATGTGTTGAATTTTTTTTTTTATATAACATTTATACAAGCGGGGTACTTCTTCGCATGCACAGCCTTCTTTAGTGGCTTTTTTTACAACATGCATGGTAGGCTACAGTCTTCTTGTTATTTGCTCCTGTTATGAGTAAAATTCATAACATGTCTGCCGATATTAAATCTGTTCGACAAGCAGTCATATTTGTTTATCTTCTTTGATCCTTAGCCGCCGACCGTCAAAGCAGTCAGTTGCCATCACGCCTAGTGGCGTCTTGTATGGCAACAACAAATTGATTTCACTTTGCTCGGTCGGTGGCCATCCTTCGTACAGTGCCCCAACTCTGGTTCATTCTTTGCATCTCAGCCTCCACAGTCCTCCGCAGGGAGTCCCAAGGCTTCTATGTGGACATCCGTTACCAGTCATGTCCTCATATGATGGTAAAGGTTCACTGGTTCTTAATAAAGGCTTTGTGAACAACTAATTGGTGTCACTTTTGAGGGACACGGGTTGTACTACGATTGGAGTGCGCAGGTCGTTAGTGGATCAGTTAGATTACACAGGCATGGAGGTGAAATACATTACATTTGGTGGCATAGTGGAATACTATCTAACTGCAGAAGTATTTTTGGATACCCCGTATTTTACAGTAAGAACCCGTGTGTGCCTATTGATAAATTCTATTGCAGGAATAACCTTGGTAATATCCCAGGTCTTTGGGAATGCACTAAGGAAGATATTGAAAAATGGGAACAACAGCATCTGATAAGTGCAAATGCTGTTACAACCAGAGCTCAGGCTCGTGCTGAATTGGATAATCACAACCAAAGTGATAATGTTGTAGATGAGGTGATGAAGGATGTGGATATGACTGAGGATGTAATGAATGATGAGGATCATAGTAATGGTTAGGATAATTATAATGATAAGGAAATTAATGATCAGCAGGAAGAAGATTATTAAAACTTACAGGTGGAATTGATTGATAAGGAGTTCTTCATTAAAAGACAAAATGAGGATGATTCCTTAAGGAAATTTTTTCAAGTTGCAAAATCAGATGATGTGATATTTGATGATAATGCTAAACATTGGTACACTTTAAATAATGGTATTTTAATAAGAGTATTTCAAGACTGTAAATCTGTGAAAAAAAATATTATGGTACCAGCTTGCTTTAGACCATTTGTTTTACGACATTCCCACGACATTAATTGCGCAGGTCATTTAGGTATTGCAAGAACAAAACAGAGTTTTGTCGCATTTTTTTGGCCTGGTGTAACAAGAGATGTCAAAACTTGTTGTCGTACATGCACAGTTTGCCAAGGTGTGGCAACTAAAAGGCCTAAGCATGATGCGCCTATCCAGGCATCTGATATTTCTTTGCGGTCCTTCGCAAAGACGGCTATTGACCTTATTGGTCCATTAAAAGTCACGTCAGCTAGAGGGCATAAATATGTGCTTACATGCATTGATTTGTGCACCCGCTGGCCAGAAGCGATACATCTTAAGTCCATATCAACTGTCGACGTTGTAGATGCACTATTTTTAATTTTCAGCAGATTGGGTTTTCCCGAAAACATTTTGTCAGACAAGGGGACTCAATTCGTATCTGACGTAATGAAACAGCCGATGAAAATGTTCGATATTGACCGTTCTCTGAGTTCAATATATCACGCCGCCTCGAATGGTAAAATTGAGCGGCTCAACCATTCTTTGAAACAGATTTTAGGTTAAGTTGCCACTAAATATCCACAGGATTGGGACACAGAGTTTTGCCCGCAGTTCTCTGTGCTTATAGAGAAATTTCTAACGAACAAACTGGATTCGCGCCATTTGAGTTGGTCTTTGGTGCAAAACCTAGAGGACCTATGTCCATTTTAAAACAATTGTTGGTTGGCGCTGATATGGATCAAGATGTTCAAACCTCTTACCAATATGTTGTCAATATAAGAAAAAAGATTATTGGCGCATGCCAAATAGCAGTGGAAGCGTCAGAAAAGGCGAAATTAAAAGCTCGATTGTTTGTCAATCAAAACAGAAAACTACGCCAATTTTGGCCGGGTGATGAGGCATATGTATTACTTCCAAACAAGGACAATAAATTACTTGTGTCATGGGGGGGACCTTATAAGGTTATTGATAAATTGTCAGATGTTGACTATGTTTTGCCTGTTAATGAAAAAGAGAAAATTTTTCATATTAACATGTCACAGTAGTTTCATACTCATCCTCCACATCTTAAACCAGTCTGTGAAGCTATCGACGAATCTGTTGTTCGTCGCTCTTCCTTGGCGGTAATTCAGGAGGAAGGGTCTGACTTATCTGATGTTATTGAACCACACTTATCCTTACCTATTGTACATCTTTTGGCTACGGGGAGTTGGAAAGATATTTCTATTGCACCAACTCCTGTTTCTCTTTAGAAACAGCAGATGTTTAAATTACTGCAATCTTTTTCTGATGTGCTCACGGATGTTCCTGGGCATACAGATATCATCCAACATGATATCGTGCTAACAGATTTCAGACCTATCAAACTCAAACCATATCCTATACCTATTCATTTACAATCACAGGTACAGAAAGAAATAAAAGAAATGAGCAAGTTTCAACCATCACATTCTCCATACAGTTTTCCTATGGTATTTGCACATATTTCAGGCGTTTAAATGCTGTCACGATTTAAGACATTGAACCATTACCCTTGTTAGAATCTCTCCTTGATAGATTGGCTACAGCTACATTCTTTATAAAATTTGACTTGTCGAAAGGTTATTGGCAAGTGCCATTGTCAGACAAGGCTAAGCCTTATACAGCTTTCGCTGCGCCTTTAGGATTGTTTCAATTTAATTTTATGCCGTTGGGTCTTGTTAACGCCCCTGCTACCTTTGTTCGCATGATGCGCAGACTTTTCTCTGATTGGGATGACGTAATTACATACATTGATGATATTGGTCTATTCCATCAATCCTGGGAGGAACACGTTCTCGGAATTCAGTCTTTGTTAAATACCTTGCGTCTACATAATCTTACTGCTAGATCATCTAAGACAAGAATAGGATCCACTGACATTTCTTTTCTATGTCATAAAGTAGGAGGTGGGTTTCTTAAACCTGAGGATTCTACTATCTCGAAAATATTGAATCTTGAAATTCCTAGGACCAAGAAACAAATCCGCAGTCTGTTAGGCTTGGTGAATTTCTATAGAAAATTCTTACCTAATTTTTCTGATATTCCCTCAGTTTTGTCCTCGTTAGTAAAGAAGGACTCACCAAACCGGATTATCTGGTCGCATGCGTGCGATGCAGCTTTAAATTTACTAAAAATTTGCTTTTCCAAATCACCAATTTTGAAATTACCTGACGCTCGATTTCCTTTCACCCTCAGAGTAGACGCTTCTGCTACAGGGATTGAGGGAACACTGATGCAGCAGTTTGGAGACTACATGCACCCAGCAGTATATGTCAGCCGCAAATTATCGCCTACAGAGCAACGGTATCCCATTGTTGACAGGGAGCTCCTTGCGATCGTCTTCTGTTTTATAAAGTTGCAACGGTACCTGATGAGAGCACAATTCACCCTGGAGACAGACCAAAAAGCATTGGCATATCTCAAGACAGCGAGATTCAAAAGCGAAAGGGCCGCCAGAGCCTCGCTCGCCCTTGAACCATATGACTATGACATCAAAGCCATTAAGGGAAGCCAAAATGTCTTGGCTGATGTTTTGAAGAGAACAAGCAGTAGTTATCAGACTCTGCACAGGCAACAACAGGTATTGGGATATCATCTATTCAACACGTTAAAGATAGGAACAACCGATAAGTGTAAATGTGGCACTGATAAAATGACTGTTGAACATGGGCTGCAAAGATGATCAACATATAAGGATCAGAGACAGCACATGTGACCATCACTAGTACCATGCGTGGAAAAACTCTACGGAGATACGAATAACCAAAGCTGACCACTGTTTTCTTTGAAAATATTTGGGTAGACGTCTGAGCAGTGGCGTAGCTACAATTTAAAGGGATCCTTCTAATATAATTAGTACAACAACCAAAATCAGTACACGTCTAATGTGTTAAAAAATATGTATATTACTTATTTAATAACTACTATAATAAATACAAAAGAGTATTAAAAATTAATATTTTACCTTAATATAAGAAGTCAAATAATTTGTGACGGCATCTGCTCGCCATTGTAAAATAAACATTCTCATTGGCCAGAACGTACTTATCGCGACATGGGTAACTGAGAAATAGAAAACAGCTGAAACCGGGACAGTATCACTAGCGCCAGCGTTATATCTCACAAGATTTGTAAATATAGATATAAATTTGACAGAAACAATGTTTTTCGTCCTTAATAAGTTTAATTGTAAACGAGTTCAAGTTGTTGTAGATAAATAGCTGCTTTGAAAGATGAACACACACCAAAAAAAAAAAAAAAAATCTCCTTTTTGTGTATCACTGACTAATACAGATTACGTCACGAATCTTTATGAAAGTTTTTAAAAGAATCATATTTCGATTAATACTAAGAATTTTTACATTGGATTTTTAGTGATCTTCATGTTTAATCTTTCACGAAGTTTCATTTATAACAAATTTGTTCAGTTTATTTAATTCTAATATACAATGCAAAACAAAACAACAACTAATTTCTAAAATAAAATAATTAATCCCTTTGTTAACATTTTTTATGGGATATATTTCTCACTTTTATTAGACATCAATAACAGTTATAAATCTGAGTTTAATAAAAGCCGTTAACTTTCAATTACCAGCGAGTAGGTAGCCTACTTACCTAAAATTCCCACTAAAACCGCTCAAACCTTCTTGATATATCATGTTTCTCAAATCGTTTTTCTATTAGGTTTAGTTTCGAAAATGATCTTTCAGCAATTGCAGCAGTGACAGATCTCATTAGGAAAAGCCCTAGAGTTGTAAAGACATTCGGGAAACATAACGAAAGTGTTATATTTTCAAGAACTAAAAAATGTGCGAGATATTTCTTTGTGGTAGGCCTACATTTTGCAATACTACTTCTAAGACAAGATCGCAGTGATATCAGTTGTGTTGGAACATTCTCCTTGAAAAATCGTTTCGAGATATTTCTGCAGTCGCAGTGAATAGTTATTCTCTTGATGTCACAGATTATTGTTGAGACAGGTCATCCAGTGACGAGACTTAACTAGTACGACATGCCTGATGTATCACTCGACTTTTAGTCACGGTTCATATATGTGAAAGTTTTATGATGTGAGATGATAGTGCTAGACTGAAATAGTATTCTTCAGTCCCAGAACAGAGAAGTACATCACTCGATTACTGTGCCACCTGGACCGAAAATATTGTGACCTTACTGCGCCACCTCCGCTATGTGACCACCTGTGATATAATAAAAATTCAACCAAACTCAGTATCAACTATATTGAATGAATAAAGCTGGTGAATACAATTTATATCCTCTTTATTTACATCTATCTAATTGTGGTGATTGTGTGTGACTGGTGATACAAAAGTTATATTTATACAAAACCAAATTGGCGCATTCAATTACAGTTTTTGCAAGTTAAACTAAAATGTCATTTCTTTAGACTCTTCCAATTAGTTGGGTAATAGACTTCTTCACTGTCTTATTCACTTTATAACTTTCACTAGTTTATCACGCAAATTGTCATCACAAAACTCTGCTTGACAATTATCACTTCTTGGGTGCACGATTGTCACAAATATCACTCATCTGTTAGGTTAATCAGTGTTCATATGAGATGTACAGCTTCAGTAGGTCTTGCTTCTACCAATCCAGACACTGCCGGGGCGATTCGCATTGATCATCGAGCAATTCTTGATCATTGACCTCTGACTTTTGGTTGACAAGTATGAACCTGCAGATAATTGTAGGATATGTGGCTATTTGTGGATAACAATTACCACATTCCTATTGTAGGTGAGATGAATTTGTTTTCAGATGTATGCGTGAAAATGCATGATTATGGATCAGTGACAAGACAGGTGTCTACTGTGGAACATTTTATAAAATCAAATAATACAAAATAATATGTACACACATATATGGTATGAGGTTATAGTATCCCCCTGCCTGACACGTTAGCTCTGTAAAGTGCAGTAACTTGATGACAGAATGAATAAGCCCTGATAATGATTGTTGATAGTCCTGATACGGACTCAGTCATGGTGGTTATATTTCGGGTTCCAATCTTCAACAATCATATCAAGTAATAAATTAATATACATGATACTTTCATAACATATAGATTAAACAAATCCTGAAATAAAGTTGTAATTACTGTATTATTTTACATAGTAACTTTACATACCCTCGCAGGATCTAATTAAGATCAGTAAAGACTGGCTTTAGTGGAGTAACAGAACTGCCTGGCTGCAAATAACAAGATATTGGCCGTGACACGTTTCTCTCTCTCCAGCCGTTGTCCTTCTGTCTTGCCTCGCTGTACAAGTGAATTTGAAATCATTTACGTCCGCCCTTATATATGCAGCTACCGGACGTACAGGAAACAAGGCTCGCAACTCCAGCAAACTTCCCAAAAAAGTTGTAACTTCGGGGGGTTTGTGCTAGAGGTGTTTCAAACCTTGGTCTCGTGCATTTCACCTTTCCCAGTTTCAAGCCTTTGGAGTTATATATTTCCGTTCTCCATGAGTTGACCTTTATATCCATATGTTGTTTTCCTATATCTGTCGTGTTAACGATTTTATATTGAATTATAAATAGGAAAAACACAGGATTTCTCAATGCACGGACACTATTCTTGCGAAATTCTTCACAACTACTTACTCCCTTCTGATTTCCTTGTACCTATACATAAATGAAGATATTCCCGTCAAAAGGAGACCATTCTCATCCTTGTCTGTCATTCCGTTCTCCTTCCCGATGTCTAATTCTAACCATGATTTCGGACGATTTATTCTTCCTTATACACTCGCCGAAGTCATTCTATCTGACCGTGGGAAACCCCTTCTCTGATTGGCTGCCCTAGATACACACAGGAAAATACCCCTGCATTCCTTTGTTCAGGTCAGCACACTGGTGTCCCACTTTTCGGTCTTCAAACATTTAACTAGGCAATGCGTAACATGCGACAGAGCCTCCCTCTCTTTTAAGCTGTAGATTTCTACAGCTAACAACTGTAAGCTTTGCCGTAGTTAATGTTCTTCTTACTCTCGTTCTATCTCAGTTGGGTGTCGAGTAAGAAAATCTGCTCCTACATTTTGTTTTCATGGATATAGATTTATCCTTCGCTATCTCTCTTTTCCCAGTTCGGCTTTTCATCCAGGCCCTTACCGCTGGTGAAATGGGGTCGGTAGGTTTCCCTTGAAGTTTACCGCCCTCTTTTCGTTGATAGTTGGTTGCGGTTTTCCCTCGCAAATTCGTAGGTGTTTGATTTTGGCTACGTGATTTGTTCTTTTCTTCCAGTGCATGGGTTTCAGACTGAAATTCAACCTGTGTGGGATGTTTCTTTTCCCCTCCAGTGCAAATCTCGGGAGTACCCATGATGGCTGGTTTGCTTGTAGACTTTTGAAGACTCTTCCGCCGACTTTCTGAATCTACATGAGTGCACTCTGGACAGGAATTTACATACCAATTGATGTCTTCCGTAATACCTGGCCAGTAGTACTGGGTGGCTATTCTTTGTTTTGTGGCACCATTACCCAGGTGTTCACTCAAAGTTATGTGCCCCCAGCCTATAACCTTATTTCTATAGGTGGATGGTACAACAATTTGACCATGACTTTTCGTCCCTCTGCCAGCTTTCCTGTGCAAGAGTCCATGTTCCATATAGAAATTTCCTTTCCTTGGAGTGTTATGTGGTTTTGACAGTTTGCCAAAACAAGGCTTCAATGTGCTGTCAGCTACTTGAGCCCGTTTCATTTCAGTAGAATGAAATTTTAATTTGGTGTCCCTCTCTATGTTCCTGGAGTCAGACCTGGTCTGGATTTCTGCCATAACCATAGGTTTCACCGGGTTTCCCAAGAAAACATATCTACGCCCCAACATCAGGGGGTAAAAGGGATCATCTAACACTGCTGCATTTATCTCCCCTTCCACATAGCGACAACTGACATGAATCTTTGCTATGGGTAAAGTGAGGGGTAATGCTCCTTTTAGTGGCCCTTGAATATCTACTGTTTCTGTGGTGATTTGTTCAGGGCGCACCAGAGATGCACACACGACTGCGTCATAGGACAAACCTGTGTCATACATTCCTGTGACTTGTTTGCCATTCACAGTCACTATCTCCTGTGTAGGTGGGTGATGGAGGCTATTCTGAATCACAGTCAGTTCCTTCCTATCCGAAGTCCTCACCTGTAGACATGCAGAATGATGAAGAGGTTTTTTCCTTCCACAATTATCAGTGTTGTGGTTGTTCATTTTGCAGAACTTACACCATTTTTCTTCCCTTCGTGAGGGTTTATTGTTATATCCTGGAGGGTTCTTGTCTTTGTAGTTATATCTTTGGTTGTTCTTGGTTGTATTGTCCTTTTGTTCAAACTCGTTTTGGTTTTGTGGTGACTTGAAACTATCTCCCTGCTTCCTCTTATTTCCTTGAGTCAGGGGGGTGAGCCAGTTTGTGACTTTCTGCATAGATGATTATTTCATCTAATCTCTCTCTTTTATGTTCTACCAGGAATGTCTTCGTCTCAGGAGACATGGACTCCAGGAGTTGTTCTATCAACATCATCTCCTTGATCCCTTCAAAATCCTGATTGAAGTTTCCTAACTGACACCACCTCAGCAAGTAACTTTCCAACCTTGCTGAGAACTGCTGATATGTTTCTCCTGTCTGGAGCATAGCAGTTCTAAATCGCCTTCTATAAGCTTCTGCGTTTTGTTCGTAACGCAACAACAATGCTTGTTTCAAGGCTTCATAGTTTTCCTGATCTTCTTTTTGCATCTTCAAGTAGACATTATAAGATACTCCTCTCAATCCCTGTGACAACTTCAAATTCCACTTTTCTTTTTCTAGGCCATAAGTAGTGGCCAATCGTTCATATCTGTCAAGGTAATCCTCTATTCCCTCTTCTTTCTCCACAAATGGGTCCAAGTGGAAGTTCATAGCTCCAATGGAGGTGCTTTGGCTGGCGCTGGTATCCGAATGAGATGACCTACTACCATTAGTGGTAGCCGCTGCCTGTATTTCAAGCTCTTTTAATCTCAGTTCATGGTCTCTATCAGCTTGTAGCTTCCTTTCCTCAGCTGTTAATCTTCTTTCTTCAGCCTCCAATTTCTTGGCTTGAGCCTCAACTTCCAACAGCAGCCTCTTTTCTTCAGCTTCCATTCTTTTGGCTTCTCTCTCAGCTTCTAGTCTTTTGGCTTCTCTCTCAGCTTCTGCTTGCAGCTTCCTTTCCTCTCTATCCATATGTTTGTCCACTTCAGTTGTGACATACTGGACGAGAGCATCACCTGTCAAGCCCAGCTCTTTTCCCATTTGCATGATCGCAGTTCTGAACTTCACTAAGTCAGCCATTATATTAAGTTAAGTAGGGTATGAAAACTTACCTAAACTTACTTAAAATAATTATCAAATGGACAACACAATTAATCGTGCAACCTTGTGATAGTCAATATTTACTGAGTACTCTAAGGTACTGTTACTGAGAAAAAAAAATCTTTTTTTAGAATTTAAAAAAAAAAATTTTTTTTTTTTTTTTTTTTTTTTTTTCTCTATAGGTTGCCCAAGATAGACTAAAGAAAGATGTATTAGATAGAGGGTGGCTCAGGATATACGAGAATATCCCGCGATCGAGCCCCCACTGTGGCGAAAGGTTTTATGAGTGTGAGATGATAGTGCTAGAGTAGAAATAGTATTCTCTCCAGAATGTGTGAGGTCCCAGTGACAGAGAAGTACACTGGTATCACTCGATAGTCACGGCTGTGAAAGTATCTGGACTGAAAATATTCAGAGAACAGTCAGACCTTACTGCGCCACCTCCGCTATGTGACCACCTGTGATATAATAAAAATTCAACCAAACTCAGTATCAACTATATTGAATGAATAAAGCTGGTGAATACAATTTATATCCTCTTTATTTACATCTATCTAATTGTGGTGATTGTGTGTGACTGGTGATACAAAAGTTATATTTATACACAACCAAATTGGCGAAAACAATTACAGTTGTTACAAGTTACACTAAAAATGTCATTTCTTTAGACTTTTCCAATTAGTTGGGTAATAGACTTCTTCACTGTCTTATTCACTTTATAACTTTCGCTAGTTTATCACGCAAATTGTCATCACAAAACTCTGCTTGACAATTATCACTTCTTGGGTGCACGATTGTCACAAATATCACTCATCTGTTAGGTTAATCAGTGTTCATATGAGATGTACAGCTTCAGTAGGTCTTGCTTCTACCAATCCAGACACTGCCGGGGCGATTCGCATTGATCATCGAGCAATTCTTGATCATTGACCTCTGACTTTTGGTTGACAAGTATGAACCTGCAGATAATTGTAGGATATGTGGCTATTTGTGGATAACAATTACCACATTCCTATTGTAGGTGAGATGAATTTGTTTTCAGATGTATGCGTGAAAATGCATGATTATGGATCAGTGACAAGACAGGTGTCTACTGTGGAACATTTTATAAAATCAAATAATACAAAATAATATGTACACACATATATGGTATGAGGTTATAGTATCCCCCTGCCTGACACGTTAGCTCTGTAAAGTGCAGTAACTTGATGACAGAATGAATAAGCCCTGATAATGATTGTGCTAGCCCTGATACGGACTCAGTCATGGTGGTTATATTTCGGGTTCCAATCTTCAACAATCATATCAAGTAATAAATTAATATACATGATACTTTCATAACATATAGATTAAACAAATCCTGAAATAAAGTTGTAATTACTGTATTATTTTACATAGTAACTTTACATACCCTCGCAGGATCTAATTAAGATCAGTAAAGACTGGCTTTAGTGGAGTAACAGAACTGCCTGGCTGCAAATAACAAGATATTGGCCGTGACACGTTTCTCTCTCTCCAGCCGTTGTCCTTCTGTCTTGCCTCGCTGTACAAGTGAATTTGAAATCATTTACGTCCGCCCTTATATATGCAGCTACCGGACGTACAGGAAACAAGGCTCGCAACTCCAGCAAACTTCCCAAAAAAGTTGTAACTTCGGGGGGTTTGTGCTAGAGGTGTTTCAAACCTTGGTCTCGTGCATTTCACCTTTCCCAGTTCAAGCCTTTGGAGTTATATATTTCCGTTCTCCATGAGTTGACCTTTATATCCATATGTTGTTTTCCTATATCTGTCGTGTTAACGATTTTATATTGAATTATAAATAGGAAAAAACACAGGATTTCTCAATGCACGGACACTATTCTTGCGAAATTCTTCACAACTACTTACTCCCTTCTGATTTCCTTGTACCTATACATAAATGAAGATATTCCCGTCAAAAGGAGACCATTCTCATCCTTGTCTGTCATTCCGTTCTCCTTCCCGATGTCTAATTCTAACCATGATTTCGGACGATTTATTCTTCCTTATACACTCGCCGAAGTCATTCTATCTGACCGTGGGAAACCCCTTCTCTGATTGGCTGCCCTAGATACACACAGGAAAATACCCCTGCATTCCTTTGTTCAGGTCAGCACACTGGTGTCCCACTTTTCGGTCTTCAAACATTTAACTAGGCAATGCGTAACATGCGACAATATAGTACACATGCATTATGATGAGTTCCAGAACTTTCGTGATCTTGAATTTTGTTAGCCTCCTCCCATCTACCCAAACTGGTTGAAAATGTGAGTTTTTATCTTTCGGCCCAAAAAAACCAATCATGGATCGCAGCATGCGCAGTCAAGTATTTCTAAATAACACAGCTAATTCCGTGAAACGTTCACTCCATCTGTATTTTCTTGTTTTATAAAAAATAGCCAAAGATGTGAGTCTCTGTTTCTTTGTTACGTATACGGTCAGCACGATCAAGTTGAAACGATCGTTTATCGTCTGTCGTTAAAATATTCTTAGTGACTTTCGTCTGTAAGGTTCTGTTATTCTGTTTAAGTTAGCGTTAAGTTGCGTGTGCTGAGAATCTGAATGCCCGTGTCCGATTATGGTGAGACGATATAATGTCCGGCGTTTGACTTTACCGGGTTCCAAATTTTGTGAAAACACTGCGCTACACACACGTACAACGATGAAAAACACAGAGTACCACATTTATACGTCTTTTAATGACCCGCCAGACACTCTATCAAAGAGTTCATTTTAAAGAAAATAACTTTCTGAAGCCGCAATTAAGAGACCAGGTTAACTAAAAAATTCAACAAATTAGAACGTAACTTTTGGAAGGTACTTTAAACGGGGACGTGAAATAAAGTTTAACACACGAACAAAGGAAAATTCAAAGGATATATATAAAGACGACGGTACCTTCTGACCGTTCGATCGGTCTCATTCCATGCTCGAGGCCCCCGGGACGTGCCCAGCCCGACAGGGCGGTAGTTACACCACTGCGTCTGAGAGTGTACAAAGAAGAAGTCAAATATTCAAGCAGACATTTAAAGCTACCGCCGTCTAGGACATGTAATCTATAGGGACACCATCTTGCTTCATGAACATCACCCGTCAGCTCCCCACGGAGCAAGTGCCTTTAACAATCTTCCTGCAGTCTTCCCGCCCCGTGCCATCAACACCAGATCTTTCCATGTGTACTGCATTCCTTGTATGCCTTTAGTTGATTTTTCCATGTTCTCATGTGAACTGTTATTTGTAAAACTGATTCAATACCGTTTTATTAGTTTATAAACTTACGTTGATTTTTCCACATGTTTGTTGTTGAAGTATTTGTGCCGCATAACATTTTTACAGAATGGGGTAACCAGCCCAATGCCCAACCCTCCTTAGTCGCTTTTTATGACATGCACTTTACGTTACGTGGTTACTGTTCTTTGCGTCCCCTTCGTGCCCTGGAAACACACGGTAAGCATCTACCTTACCTGATAGTAAGAATATAAGTGTAATTTTTACAGTTTTTTTTAAATGTATAAAATGAAATGGGCTTTCACATACACAAAAAAAGGACAATAGACTGAGTTTTTTGGTCCTTCAGTTTAGTATTTTAGGCATTTGCAAAAAAAAAAAAAAAATAAATAAATAAACCCCATTGCATCCATACTATATGCCAAAATAAAGTAGCTGATTGTAAGTCAAATGAAGTAGGGTATTGGTTTTCCCCCGAAGTCACTGTGACAGCCACGAAGGGAGACCCAGAACATCCTGACGGGTTGACGAAAGGTGCACTAGCAATCTTCATCCCATACTTAGTCTTATCTTTCCTTTCCACCATTTCTGTCTCGAAGGAGAAGGATCATCTTCAAATTTTCGCCTTGATAGTCATATAATGCTGTCAACATATTTCTTTAATGTGTGTTTAGTCCATTACCAGCTTCTTCTTGCAATCTCTTGCTCCGCTGCTACTTGTCGTCTTCATAATATTGTCTTGAAAATTTCTGAATCCTCCGTTGGATTTTTATATCTATTATGACCTTCATCTTGGAGCTGTTTGACAGCGATGTTTCAGACTGACAACTTGTCGACCTTTCTGACAACCGTAAGGGCCACGTAGGACAAAGGACCTTATACATTGCATAAGCTTGTCACGGATTGCCTCCCCTTAGCTCTGCAGTAGTGGTCCACCAGTGGCCACCACACAAGAGTATCCAATATGGGTCTTTAAATGTGTCTACCTTCGCACACGATTACTCTTTGCCGAGTTGTAGATAGAGGGATAATGATGCTTCTATCTCAAGAGGGTGTTCACAAGATATTTTATGAAGTCAAGAACAATGCTGCATAGGACAGAGCACTATTAACTTATATCTGATCCGTCACCTTTCGTTAAGAATTAAGGAATAGTTTTAGCCCGTTCAAGCCCCCAGCTGGTGTAATCCAGCAACATTCTTTTATAAGTATTTGCTCTATAGATGTAAATATATGTCTAGATGAATATATATATATATATATATATATATATATATATATATATATATATATATATATATATATATATATATATATATATATATATATATATATATATATATATATATATATATATAAAAGAGTCTTGCTCATACGTTTGCTTTCATACCTATAATAACTGAATCAACAATGAGTGTTTTGTTTTAAAATAACATGTAACACATTTAATAATAAATTAGTTTTTAACAGGTTAAAAATAACGATGGAATGATGGTGAATTTTAGATGTTTATAAAAAATGTCACAACGGGCTGATCACCCGTTTGCCAGTCACTTCGATTACGGAAACAACAGCAAATGGGTTGATTTGCCGTTGCCCTAAAGACGCCACTAGGCGTGATGGGAAACAATGGCAAAGAAAACCTATCTGCTGTTGGCCTAAGACGCCACTAGGCGTAATGGCCACTGACTGCTTTGACGGTCGGTGGCTAAGGACGGAAGAAGAAGATAAAAAATGTCTTTACTGAGACTTCAGTGAGGATTTATAATTTTTTTTTTCCTTTTGCTGTTTCCTTTAATAAGAACTTAGCTGGTATTAGTGAGTACTGCAGCCGTGGTTTCGTCAATTCTGTTGTGATGAGGGCACTTCTCCACACAACTCGTCCAATGTAGTCGGCTAGTGTTGAATCCCTGCTTTTGATTCACAACTAGTGGCGTAGAAACTCTAGTCTTGCAGCTTCGTACCACGAACTTTAGACAAAATAAAAAGAACAAATGCCTCTGCTATGTACCCTGGGTTGGAAGATTAACAGGTGCATTGTCTCGATATACACCCACCAATGTTAGCCTCTCTGAATAATTATTCTCCCTGAGTATACACAGTATAACTCGGGAATATGATTAGAAATCACCGTTATTCTTCTGGTTACTTTAATGGGAAAAATGTGTCTGGACAGCGCGAGGGCAATAACTTGCCTAAATACAATTAATAAGGTACACATATCTTACAAAATGATACTATACACTTTAAGCACATGTGATGTAAACATCGCTTCTAACTGCCCCATTCGGAGTCTGAGATTACCTCTGCTGTCGGTTTTCTGTACGACTGTTGAAGCGGGTTCTTGATCGATCATTACTGAAGGTCACTGATTTTAGGTTGTCTTCTAAAGTTGATTAGCATAAAGGGTGACCTCTTCTTGGTTCCTTGTGAACTTCAATTGATTAGTGGTTTTATTAATGTTCTTCATCATAAGAGCGATCGTGCATAAATTAATAATCAATGAATATATATATGTGGCTTAATATCTGCGCCAACTTCAACTTGATCGATTTGATAAGTCCTTGGGTTCTGAGTCCAATTAAAACAATTTTAATACGATACATGAAGACAGCATAGTTACGGCACTTCAGACATTTTTTATCATAGTTCAAACACAATATTACCGTCAGTTCCAATTAATTAGTTGTCGTCAGAACATCATGGGCTGTGTACGTGCACTGCTGCTATGCAGACAGTCAGAAATGATACCCATTAGTTTGGCGAATATAGCTCATAAAAATTAACCAACAATCCTTCCATAATGGTTATCCAACAACCATAAATTCCATCAATTCATTATAATAATATGGACTGACCCTCTGTCCTCATCTCAGTATATAAATTCGGCAAATATGAAGCCTTATACTAGAAGGAATAAAAACACGTCTTCATGGCTTGACGGTCAGAATAAAAAGGGTGAACAACTATAGTCACCAAGCGTGACCATATCAACGCTACCACGTCACAATCGAACCATGCGATTTGTGTTCACTAAAAAACCATGAAGCATAAAAGTATTCTATATTAAAAATCTCTCAACCTCAAAATGTGTACTCCAAACGCGCTGCCAACTGTAGCAGACGACATCGTTGAAACATGTCGTAACAATTCCCTGCCCGACGGGGGAAAAACCTATTCTATAGATTTTTTTTTTGAAATATCCTAATTAATCATCTGAAAAATTTAACAAAAAACAACATACGGCCTACGATGTTCTGTGTAGAACATTGTCGTAAGTCATGTCATTATCATTTCAGTCATATAATACATGAACATTATATTAAAGTAACTAGAGATAATGTCTACTGTCAGTAAATAATTAACTACTAGTATGTCTTTACCAAAAATAATAATGTGTTGTGTACTAAAATTATCCTAACTAATTAAAAATTAACTAATTAATCAGTGTAATAGGTGTATGAAATAGTATAATTAAAATTTAATTACCTAAACTAAAGTATCGTGTCAAAGTAAAGAAAGTAACGAAAAGTAAAGACAAGTGAAGTAAAGAAGAGAATAAAGCATAAGTTAACTAGTGAGGTGTTTAAAAAAAATAAAATGTAAGTGTAGACTCACTACTACCTTTTTAACTGAATGTATAAGCTAACAAAATAATAATACATATACTATTACGTAAACACATTTGCTAACTTCAAATAGTAATTATCACATTTATGAATACATTTACTTAAATTATTCAATTGTGTGAGATTATTTTGTTTTCTCTTTTCTTTCTTTTATGTTTTTCTTTATTTTCTCACATTATATTTTTATTTTATTAATAAAATACGTATTTAAATAACTAATGTTCGTGATGAAGATCCAAACGTCGTTATTTCCATGTGTGGATCTACGAGTTTGTTCCATATGAAGAATGATTTGCATTTGACAATCTTGATATACATTGTTCCTAATGAAGACTGAGTTAATAGTTTCAATCTGTATTTCGTGTAAGGCTGGATCAAGAATTTCACAGAGTTCATTCAGTCAATCTGATTCCGAACGATAAGTCCAAAAATGACTCGAATATTCATATTCGCCTGTGTCAGAACGATTAGGAGAACGGATGGACACAAACCAAAGTCCAAACGTTAATAATTACCAACATGAAATCAGTTTCGTGGAACATCGTAACGTTTTTGATTCGAAGGTAAAGATTCGTTAGTTCAATACCAGATTCGTCGACGTGTTATTCGTATGACTCAAGTTCATAAACCATCAGCCGTGTAACATGAAGTATAGTTCAATTTCATTCTTGAACCCACGAATTCTAATTTCTTTTCACTTGACTTCAGCAGGATTTCGCGAGAGTGCGTCAGCCATAATATTTTCAGTTCCAGGTATTGACTCAATGACAAAGTCAAAAGGCTGCAGCAGGATAGAAAATCTGGCTAATTTAGGGCTTTTATGATTTGAGCAACGTAATGAAGCGACCGCCTTTTGATCGGTCTGTATCACAAACGGTGCGCCTAACAAGAACTTTTCCAACTTCTGGATCGCCCAAACGACAGCCAACAGCTCTTTATCGACAGTTGAATATTTAGTTTCTGCCTTCGTGAGCTTTCTCGAAATATAGAGGGTTGGGTGAAGTACTCCCTCGTGAATTTGAAGTAAACTCGCTCCTAGTCGTAATTGCTGGCATCTGTACGGAGTATAAACTTTTTAGAAGCATCTGGGAACTATAAAATAGATGGACTTGAGAAAAGTGACAAGATGTGATGAAAAGTTTTGTCGCAGTCTTCAGTCCACGTCACTTTCAGAGGCATGTCTTTTTTTAACAGTGATGATAAGACAGCCGTTATGGAAGATAAATTAGGTACAAATCGACTATAATATTGGACAAGACACTAGCTCATGCTGCATTGGCTGAACATGAATAGAACAGTCAACGATATTACTGTCTAACGTAGGCATGCAAAAAATCAACGTGAAGACAAAAATACAAAGTGTTATAGTAGACAAGATAAAGAAATGTTATATAAAAGAAAAGTTCACACTAATCAACCTATGTAAGAATAGATGACTAGGAAAAAGATAGACGATGACTGCATATGCTGAGTCATCAAAGAATGTGATCCTAAATCCAAGTATGAATGGCTAATATCTGTGTGAAACAGAATCAGGTACCATCTGTAAATGGAGAGAATGGTGATGAAAACATACACGATTGTCACGCTCGACAACCATACGAGCATCCATATTGTTACAGAAAGTAACCAACGCCTCACTATTCTGACCATTGAATGATGGCAGAATACGAACAAACTTAACGTTTGCTGTATACTAAAAAAAATTACCAAGTGCCTGCCATGTAGTACCTTGTGGCAGATTACGCACTAGAATGGTGCGAGAAAATGCACCTTTTCCAATATAGGTAGTCTCATTGTCACGAAACTGTGAACAATGAAGATATGTATTTCTAGTCATATACGAAGAATTGACTTTTCCTTTGTTCATACACGTTGTATTCTAATTAGCTGATGTATCATCCTGATTGAACTTAGGATGATACCTATCAGTATATAAGGCAGTAGGTTTCCTATATGTCGTAGACATCTCCTGGCTGGGCAAAGCAAAAACTTTGCCGTCAGACTTATTTGTCTGAACTTCATTATGCAGGTTCATACTAACCCCAACATTATTTTTCAATACATTACTCTTTTTAGTACAATCCTTTCCCCTGTTGACAACATCAACAGATTTCTTAAGATCAGTTGTAATCTGATCCTGTCGCCAAGATTTATTAATTGAATTGGCGATATTATTCTGTCGAGGGGGTGTACTTCCTCGAAATGATTTATTGATCTGTACAAGGTGTGTCGATCTGTTAACCTCACCCTTCGTACAATTGGCATGTCGTAAAATTGGTTTATCATAGCTGATGTTGGACACTATCGTCTTGTCCAATACCACATCTAGCAGACCATCAACCCTATTTCTTAATTTAGTACCTTTCGAAGTCAGTATTGCAATTTCTTGCCTCTGCTTTTTATTTATTTTATTTAGATTTTCATTCCTATTGTTCTCCTTAAGGAGCAATGTCTCGAGGTTAATTAACTTTTCATTAGTCACCTGTTCATCTTCTTCTTCTTCTTCCGTCCTTAGCCACCGACCGTCAAAGCAGTCAGTGGCCATTACGCCTAGTGGCGTCTTAGGGCAACAGCAGATAGGTTTTCTTTGCCATTGTTTCCCATCACGCCTAGTGGCGTCTTTAGGGCAACGGCAAATCAACCCATTTGCTGTTGTTTCCGTAATCGAAGTGACTGGCAAACGGGTGATCAGCCCGTTGTGTCACCTGTTCATGTTGACCTATAATTCGTCTGAATTCCTGATTCTCGAGTTCAATTTTTTTCATCTTATTCTCTAATTGGATGTAAGAACTCTTCATATCCTGAATTACCACTTCTTGTGTATCAACCTTTAATGTCAAACTCAAAACCTCAGATTTCAGCTCCTGAATCTGAGCCATATGTGTACAATCTGCCTTTAAAGCAGTATCACCCTTATTTAATTCAACAACAACATCTTTTCCTTTATCAAATAAATTGTTTTGAACATCTACATGTTCCTCCGAGAATTTTTTTAAAGCATTAAGATGCATTTCATTCTCCAAATCTCGTATCTTCTTCTGTATGTCTTTTAAATCCTGTCTCTTTTTCTTCTCATCTAATGTCATCATACTTTGTTCCCTTATTTCTTCTAATTCCTCAAGACGCTTTAACTCAGCTTCAATTTCTTCCTCAGTATTTGATTTTCCTATTACTTTCCATTCTTCTATAATAAACAGTCTCATAGCAAATAATCTCAATACTTCACCCTCCAAACCATAATCAATACGTCCCATATTCATGTAATACTCTAAGGTATACATGGTAACTATATATATGACTCCCCGAGTCAATCAAATAATAATCAAATTCTTTAAGTGCTTCTCAAATTGCTTCCCGAAGCTTCACAAACTACTCTAAAGTCAACTATATGTATTAATCAACAATATAATGTATTCAATATCTTCACTTAATAATTGTGGGTATCATCTTTCCCTTATTATATTATTCACCAATATATTCCCTATGGACAATATAGTACCTTGACTAGACCAATCAATAAATTTACCCTCAAGATTCTTAATAAATTCAAGGTAAGATATAAATTTATCATGTTTTATCAATATATTAGGGCGTAAGGAGGCAGCCCCTCCACCATGCAAAGGCACAACAGGCCAATCACCTGTTTGCTTTAAACCACGATTACGAGTAACACAAGAGAGAAAACCGGACTGATTCTAAAGGCGACGAACTGGAACGGACTACGACTTATGGAACATGGAACACAAGAAGTATAAATGGGAAGGAAGAGGAGCTGGTGGAAGAGATGAGGAAAGCAAAACTAAAAATCCTGGCTATAACGGAAACAAAGAAAAAAGGACAAGGAGTCATGGATCTCAATGGCAACACGCTGCTCTACAGTGGTGTATCCATATCCGAAAGAGCTAAAGGGGGTGTGGGTTGCATTGTGGCCCAAAATCAAAAAGATAGTATCAAGGGGTGGAATTTGTCTCAGAGCGCATTATGGTTGTGAAACTAAAAGAAGGAGAAACTATAGTCAACCTGGTCATAGTGTATGGGCCAAATGAGGATGAGAGAGCAGAGGTCAAGGAGGAATTCTTCGAGCTGCTTCAAAGGACAGTGGATGACTGCCTAGATGAAGTTATCATGCTCGGAGATTTTAATGCCAGAGTTGGAAATGACCATGCTAGATGGGGTGGAGTTATCGGAAGATATGGAGAAGATACTCTCAATGACAATGGAAAGCGACTCCTTAGATTCTGCAGTGAGCAGAATCTGATCATTACAAACACAAAGTTCCCCCATAAGCGCATACATGCATACACTAGATGTGAACCAACAAAGAATGAGAAGTCAGTGATCGACTATGCCATTGTTCGGAGAAGCTCATTCAAATATGTCCGAGATGCTAGAGTCTGGAGGGGGCCAGAGATTGGAAGTGATCACTACCTGCTAACAATCAAAAGAACAACTGAAAGAGTTGCTCAGCCTAGGAACTGCTCAACATCACGCAAGAAACCAAGTAAACGAGCAGGAGAAATGAGCATTAGGACCTACAAGCTGAGAGAGCCAGAAATTAAGACCAGATATAAGGGGCTTATTGCTGCAGCGGTGAGCAACACAGAAGAACAACCTGATGACTTGGAAACACTCTGGATTAAATTCAAGGATATCATAAAGACAGCTGCTGCAGAAGCATGTGGTGAATTCCGACTTGGGAACCAGAGAAAGAGGACACCTTGGTGGACAGAGGAAGTCAAAGAGAAAATACGAGAGAAGAAAATGGCATGGAAACAATACTTAGGAGCTAAAAACACAACAGGACAAATGGAAAAATATAGAGAATATGTGACACTCAGAACAGAAGTAAAGAACAAAGTGCTAGCAGCAAAACAGAAGTCCTGGGAAGAATTTGGAGAAAAGCTAGAAAAAGATGCACAAGAAAACCATAAATTGTTCTATAAGACCCTAAAGAACATGAGGAAGGAAAAACAATGCCCTCTCAAATTTATAAAGGACAAACAAGGCAAATTGCTTACTGCCCCGAAGGAAGTAATGGAAAGATGGAAAGAATATTTCTCAGAACTCCTTGATGGTGAGCAAGGTCAAACATCAGAAATGATAACCACTAGCACAGAAGAGGAAACCAATGGTGATGAAGATGACATAAAGATGGAAGAACTGAAGGCAGCACTGGAAAAAATCAAGATGGGCAAAGCAGCAGGGCATGATGGTATAACACCAGAAATGGTTAAGTACATGGGAGTAGCAGGCGACCTGTTACTCTTAAGGGTCCTACAGGCAGCGTGGTGCAACAAGACCATACCAAAGGATTGGGAGATCGCCATCATAACACCAATTTTCAAAAAGGGTGACAATCGACAGTGTGGAAACCATAGAGGCATATCCCTTCTCAGTGTCCCTGGAAAAATCTACTCTAGAATCCTAGAGCAGAGACTCCGACGCCTAGCTGAGCCACAATTGGATGAGGTCCAGTGCGGATTCCGAGCAAACCGAAGTACTCAAGACCTAATCTTCACACTCAGACAGCTGAGTGAAAAGGCCCTTGAGTATAAGAGTGAGATCCATCTTTGTTTCATAGATCTGGAAAAGGCGTTTGACAGGGTCCCTTGGAGCAAACTTTGGGACTGTTTGGCAAGGAAGAATATTCCAGCACCTCTGATTCATGCTATACAGAGCTTCTACAAGTCTTGCAGAAATTATGTGAGGACAGCAAACCATAAGTCAGAAGAGTTCAGGACCACCACTGGTGTAAGACCAGGTGATATCCTATCACCTTACCTCTTCATACTCCTTATGGACGATGTCATCAAGGCATGTAAGGAGAGAACAAGAAAGTATTCAGTGGGGTACTGGAAGATGAGACAGGTCTATATTTCAGAGCTGGCATTTGCTGAGGATGTTGCCCTGATTGCTAAATCAGAGGCACATCTCCAATCCAACCTGCAAGTCTGGAAGGAAGAGCTGGAGAAGAGAGGGATGGTCATAAGCAGCTCTAAAACAAAATCCATGGTGATATCACGAGAAGAAAGAAGACATCAGATTAAGCTGGGAGAACAGGTCCTGGAGCAGGTCGACCACTTTAAATACCTCGGAGCTATTATAGACCGAAAGGGAGGCATCAAAGAAGAGTTGGCCACTCGAAAAGCAGCAGCTGGGAGACTTTTTCAGGCCATAAATCGAGGATTCCTCAGCAAGAGAGAGGTTGGTAAGAAAACGAAGATGGCTGTATACCGCTCCACCTATGTCCCAGTCTTGACATATGGATGCGAGTCATGGGCAATGACTACAACCCATAAAAGCCAGATCCAAACCTCAGAAATGAGGTATCTGAGGAAGGTGGTGGAAGTAACAAGAAGAGACATGGTACGCAACCAGACGATACGTCAAGGCCTAAAATGCCACCCCCTACAGACCCAAGTAGAACAGTCCCAACTAAGATGGTTTGGCCATGTCTGCAGAATGGGAGAAGATCGGCTACCACGACAAGCATGGGAAACAAAGAGCCAAGGATCCAGACCCCGAGGACGACCCAGAGTCCGCTGGGAGGACAACATTAGACAATCTTTGAAGGACCAAGGACTAGAATGGAACCAGGCCAGAAGGAAGACAGCCGATAGAATAGTCTGGCGCTCTCTCTTCCAAACCTCTACACCTCACGGTAGAAGGGGAACGACTAAGTAAGTAAGTATCAATATATTACGACATCATGCCCTATGCAACATGGTAAAACAGTAGTGACTTGGACTACAAGTGCAAATTAATGCAATAACCCTATTTATTAAGTAATTTTCTTGTGAAAATTAATTAAATGTTTTATATTAATATTATATTCTTATTATAATCACAGTATAAATTATAAATGAATAAATACAGAAAATACAATAAACAAAAGTGTTACGACACTATTTTACGCCACAATTGACAAATGCAAAAATAAAAATAATTATATGAAACAAGCAGAAAATTGAAGTAGGGTCAAGGTTAAACCAAATCTAGGTTAAAGCACGTACACTGAAAACGGTGACGTCGCAGGACTCTATAACTGACAAATATTTAATAATTATAAACGAAATGATAGAAAGGTTGAGAATAGACGTAATAGCTTACAAACGAACGGCGAAAAATAAAACATACTGAAACTTAGTACAGAAAAATACACCAGATATCACATCACTTTGAAACTAACACCTAATATTGAATTTTTTTTGCAATTACAAGCAGATAGTTCCCAGGTAATTTATTTGGGGATCTCTTGTATCCAAAATTGCAAATATTCAATAAACCCTAGGAACGATCAAAACTGTTGCGGTCAGCAGAAGCGACATAACATCAGTTCTGATTCCCGCCAACCAAACCCGCTAAGTTGGACAAAACAACATATATGCATATATAAAAACATTTAACATTTAAAAATGGCATCAAGACACTCCTTTGAATAGACAACATTGACTAATTTTGCTTAATGCCCAAAAAGGTACTTATCTTTTGAGTAGCGACTAACTCCGGCAGTGTCAACATGCGCCAACGGATTTTCGTGAATGGAATATAGTAATGACAAGTCCTTGATATATTTGGTTGAGGCATTTTGAATCGAATTCCATGTCGCAGACTTGTTGAATGAGTTTTACAGCCGTTAGTCCTACAGTATTTGTTGCAAAGGTCGTGACGTCATTTGCGCATGCGTATCGAATTGTCAAGTCGATCGAAAGGAAAATTTGAAAACAAGAAATTCTTGATAGTTGAATAGTTCTTTCAAGTGAAATAGTTTCACAACCACATCTGGCCGCCAGTTGTTGAAGCGGGTTCTTGATCGATCATTACTGAAGGTCACTGATTTTAGGTTGTCTTCTAAAGTTGATTAGCATAAAGGGTGACCTCGTCTTGGTTTCTTGTGAACTTCAATTGATTAGTGGTTTTTTTAATGTTCTTCATCATAAGAGCTATCGTGCATAAATTAATAATCAATGAATATATATGTGGCTTAATATCTGCGCCAACTTCAACTTGATCGATTTGATAAGTCCTTGGGTTCTGAGTCCAATTAATACAATTTTAATACGATACATGAAGACAGCATAGTTACGGCATTTGAGACATTTTTTATCATAGTTCAAACACAATATTACCGTCAGTTCCAATTAATTAGTTGTCGTCAGAACATCGTGGGCTGTGTACGTGCACTGCTGCTGTGCAGACAGTCAGAAATTATACCCATTAGTTTGGCGAATATAGCTCATAAAAATTGACCAACAATCCTTCCATAATGGTTATCCAACAACCATAAATTCCATCAGATCATTATAATAATATGGACTGACCCTCTGTCCTCATCTCAATATATAAATTCGGCAAATAAGAAGCCTAATACTAGAAGGAATAAAAACACGTTTTCATGGCTTGACAGTCAGAATAAAAAGGGTGAACAACTATAGTCACCAAGCGTGACCATATCAACGCTACCACGTCACAATCGAACCATGCGATTTGTGTTCACTAAAAAACCATGAAGCATAAACGTATTCTATATTAAAAATCTCTCAACCTCAAAATGCGTACTCCAAACGCGCTGCCAACTGTAGCAGACGACATCGTTGAAACATGTCGTAACAACGACTAGCAAGAAGCAGTCACAAGCGCTTGCTGTAGTGGTTTAGAAATATACTATTTTCATATGTTGAGGTTGCCAGCCTCATACATATAACCAAAAAAAAAAAAAACATGTCAAACTCACATTTGTAAAATATAAGTTCACAACGTACCCCAAATGGAATCTACAATCTCCTTTCACAGTTAGAATGGACACAGCAACTTATGCTAGATGCTTCGAATACTTGGTGTGGGGTAATTTTAGAATCCCTCTTATGACTTGATTCTGATTCCTTAAGTCTCCAGTCTTTGAATTTAAAAATGCCGGTTTACTTTTAAGTTTCAAAGTTGCCCAAATACTCTGTCCTGGTCCTTTCGTACGGAATCTAATTCCTATTCCCTTCTGGCTCTCTCACGAGGTGCTACTTTGACGTTTAGCAATGCTGTGTGACTAAGTCTCAAATTGTTAGATTATAAATCTCAATTTTCTCTCCGAGTCTCATCTGGTAATTCCGACGAATTTTCCAATTAAATCCAATATCTATTCCATCTCTCAACTTGAACCAATGGTAAGCTCTTTAGAACTATGTGGGTCGGGGTGTTAAATCCATACTATCCCCCTCGTGTTTTAAATGTCAATTTAAAAATTAAACGCGTGACCTCTTTCAAATATGTCCGTAATACTTCCGATGGCCATGTATGCAAATTTACAAATACATTTGTGAACTCATTTCCTGTCTAAATGCTTTTCCCATCATAATCTCTCCAGACGGTTTATCTGTATTATTGCTGCAGAAATGGGCCAGCGGAAGCGATTATCTTATTATCACCTGTGATTTAGCACATCTCTCAGACGGCTTTCTCAGACAGACAGACCACGAACTCAGGTGTTCACTTGCCTGTTTGTCGCTGACCCCGGAAATGAATTACGTCAAAGTCGCTATTCATCTTCACGTTTACTGTCTACATCAAAGGTGGCTAGACGACTTAAGTGATAAAAGTATTATCTGCTGACTTGTTCAATTAGCTTTGTCATGATATGATTTACCTAGGGAAACGTAAATATGTCTGGGAGCGGCTAGGCAAAAAATGTAGGTGCATAAAATATGTCAAATAAAAGAACGGCGAGGGAGAGAGAGAAGGGCGCAAAAGTACATGCACAAAACGTTTTGTGACAAAGCTTACCAAACCCTTCTTTCTTCCGAGTGCCTACAATGTATCTGTTTCATTAAACTCCCCCCCCCCCCCCCCCCCCCCCCCTCCCAACCACCACCACCACGAACATTTTTTTCTAATTTCTGGCTGAAAACAAGGGCTTTGACGTTGAAAGGCTATTAGTATTTGTTTATTACTTACGTAAGTATTCTTCACTTAGCAAATATTGTGACATGAGATATACATTTCTCTTAAGTATGTATGTTATTTAATATTCTATATCAGCAGGGAAGCGCCGGTTTGACTTATTGATTTGTTATGGGTATATAAGTAATCTAACAACATACTTCTCCGTGGATGACGTGACGATTCATATGACAAATCAGTAACAGAAGAAAGGCAATCAAAAGCAGCAGGGAAGCAATAACAGAACAGAGATAATCAACAACAGAAGAGAAACCGCCATGAATAGAACAGTACAATCAATAACAGAACAGAAATAATCAATAACAGAAACAATTAAAAACAGAAACAATATGTAACAGAACAGAAACAATTAGTAACATAAACCATCAAAAACAGAAGAGAAACCATCACAGTTAGGAGAGAGGCAACCAATAATAGAAGCGTAGCAATCAGTAATATAAAAACATAGAAAGCCAGGATAGACAGAATGAGCAAATAATAATCAAAATAAAGAAATAATAACAAACAGAGCAATTGAACGAAGGAATGATTGTTATTTCCAGTGCTGAGAGAGCTAGTTGCACAGGCCCGCCTGAGATTCCGCATATTCGCTTTCATCTTTTATACCGATTACATCCATTCTTACACATATCTGGAATTCTGCAAGTGGTCGCGCATTGTAACAGTAGCATGAGGTAAACATGTATCCACATACTAAAAGTATTATACCTTGATCACAAGAAAAATGCGGTTACACTCAAGTACACAATGTAACAGAAACATGACATAAACTGGTATCCACGTACTAAAAGTATTATATCTTGACCACGAGAAAAGTGCGGTTGCACTCAAGCACACAATGTAACAGTAACATGAGGTAAACATGTATCCACGTACCAAAAGTGTTCTACTCTGATCACAAGAAAAGTGTGATTACACTAAACACACACTGTAACAGTAACATGAGGTAAACATATATCTACGTATCAAAAGTATTCTACTCTGATCACAAGAAAAGTGCGGTTACACTCAAGTACTCATTGTAACAGTAACATGAGGTAAACATGTATCCACGTACCAAAAGTATTATACCCTGATCGCAAGAAAAGTGCTGTTACACTCAAATGCACATTAAAAGATATGAGATTCCGAATACATTAACACCGCTAAAAAATTAGTCTCCAAGAAATGACAACAAAGAGTTATGGTTTGCGACTTATGTCTCATATTCTGAGAATAGCACCATTTCTCATATATTCAGTTTGTTTCTTTAATATTTCTATCCATTGTTCGCATTCTATATGGCAAATAATCCTGCTGACACACTTTATGCTTGCACACTATGATTAACAAAACCACACATATATATTTGAAAAGCTACAATAAAAACAAATAAACTCATAAAATTGGAAACAGATGACTCAATTTTCTAAAAATACTGTCGGGAATCAAACCATGGCATTAACAACAAATTCAACTCTGCCCACATGAACGATAGCCGATTTACGAAAATAGACCTCAGTGCTGTCTTTATATTTGAATTTCGTTATCTTCGTACACTATCAGACGTCTACTTGAATATGTTAACAAGAAAGTAGTAGTCAGCCTGAGGCTACTTGTATCTCCATAAAGTTTTTCCAGGAATGGTACTAATGACGGCCATATGTACTTTCTCTGTTCTTCACATGTTGGGCATCTATGTAATAGATTGAAATATTCGAATTCGAAAGCGCACATTTTGGCTTTTGGGAAGAGCAATGAAAAAATGGTATGCGTGCAAGGTGAAAATGGAAGTGACTCGTAGCTTCAAGATGACCAAACAATGTAGCTTCAAGATGACCAAACAATGTAGCTTCAAGATGACCAAACAATGTAGCTTCAAGATGACCTAACAATGTAGCGTTCAAGATGACCTAACAATGTAGCCTCAAGATGACCAAACAATGTAGCTTCAAGATGACCAAACAATGTAGCTTCAAGATGACCAAACAATGTAGCTTCAAGATGACCAAACAATGTAGCTTCAAGATGACCAAACAATGTAGCTTCAAGATGACCAAACAATGTAGCTTCAAGATGACCAAACAATGTAGCTTCAAGATGACCAAACAATGTAGCTTCAAGATGACCAAACACAGTAGCTTCAAGATGACCCAACAATGTAGCTTCAAGATGACCAAACAATGTAGCTTCAAGATGACCAAACAATGTAGCTTCAAGATGACCAAACAATGTAGCTTCAAGATGACCAAACAATGTAGCTTCAAGATGACCAAACAATGTAGCTTCAAGATGACCAAACAATGTAGCTTCAAGATGACCAAACAATGTAGCTTCAAGATGACCAAACAATGTAGCTTCAAGATGACCAAACAATGTAGCTTCAAGATGACCAAACAATGTAGCTTCAAGATGACCAAACAATGTAGCTTCAAGATGACCAAACAATGTAGCTTCAAGATGACCAAACAATGTAGCTTCAAGATGACCAAACAATGTAGCTTCAAGATGACCAAACAATGTAGCTTCAAGATGACCAAACACAGTAGCTTCAAGATGACCCAACAATGTAGCTTCAAGATGACCAAACAATGTAGCTTCAAGATGACCAAACAATGTAGCTTCAAGATAACCAAACAATGTAGCTTCAAGATGACCAAACAATGTAGCTTCAAGATGACCAAACACAGTAGCTTTCGAAAATGTATTGGATGGATAAGAAAACAAGCAGTGGGTTTCTGGGATTGATGTTTGTAATCAATCATTAATCAAGATAATGTTTTTTGGACGATTGTAAGGCGATGGAATCTATTGGTAGGCTAGATGGTAAGTCTGTTTCAAAGTCAAAATGTTCACTTTTCCCCTTACAATTAACCAACAACAACAAAAATAATAATAATTAAACTGCGTCTGAGCGCAGACTGGAGCTGGGATAGTCACTATCGATACCGTAGTGGTGCTATTCAATAATTTGATTGCCCCATCACCATACTATTTAAGATAATCGTTGTAAAGAAGAGGTAGCGAATACTGTTCGATAGGTAAATGTCTCGGATGAATGTTGAAGAGTGAATTCTAGATTTCATGCGACAAACTTCATTTTAATATCTCGAAAGAGTAGCAATAGATACAAGAAAATAGAGCTACCACTTCTCGTGTGTGTATATATATATATATATGTTGTGCAGTAATATCATACTGAGAAATGGTGATGCAATGAAATACCCAAGCTAATCTGGATACCAGGAATCAAACCTGTGCCGTAACTAATAATGTGGTAACATAAGGTGTTAGGTCTAGTTCTTGGATCCTTAGCCCCTGAAAGACACAGATGTCAGTGGCCATCACGCCAAGTGGCGTCTTGTAGGGCAGCAGCAAACTGTTCCCACTTTGCATGATCAGTGGCCATCCTTCATGCATTGCTCCAACTCTGGTTCATGCTTTGCATCTCAGCCTCCACTGTTCTCCGCCAGGTTGTCTTTGGTCTGCCTCTCTTTGGCTGTCCTTCTGGGGTCCAGGGCATAGCGGTTCTTGTCATGGTTTCAGGGTCTCTTCTGAGGACATGGTCAACCCCGTTCCAGCGTCTTCCCGCAAACAATGGTGTGCATATTATTTTGGCTGCTTCGTGTAAGCAGTTGCTGGTTGGAGATGGTTTTCGGCTAAAAATTTAGAAGAATTTTCCTTAGGCAGGTTGTGTTGAAAGAGGATAATTTAAACATTTTCTTGTCTGTTAATCTCCAGCACTCCGCACTGTTCAACAGTACAGAAAGAATAATCTTAATGTGTGCTGCACTGAGAAGATTTCTAAATGTTGTTTAGGTTGGCGAAGGCTGTTCTGGCTTCAATCATTCTGTTACTGATGTCTTTGCTTGTTCCACTGTCTAGTGTTACTCTATAAGGAGGGGAAACCCGATGCCTGTAAACAGTAAAAAAATAAACAAACAACACACAAAGGTATGTTATCAGGCGCTCAGTGAGAAATAAAGAAGTAAGCAGAGTGGATAGTAGCGATTCGCTCCCGTGGCTAGGCGGTGGGTGCCTGTTTGTTTCTTTATTTACTGGTGTTACTCTGCTTTCTATATATGCAAATGTATTTATTCCAGCTTTTGGTTCCTTATCTTCATGAGCTCAATATTTATTGCATTTAGTGTCATGACCTCTGTCTTCTTCAGGTTGATGTTCAGTCCCACTTGTTGGCTAAATTTATTCAGTCTGTCTGCTTTGTCTTGGATGTGCTGATGTGAATGTGAGAGTAGTGCAATATCACCTGCGTATCCTAGATCTTCCAGTGTGTTAAACGCTGTCCATATTATTCCTCTAGGGGTATCTTCTGTTGTCTGGCGCATCACCCAGTCTATGACAGTTAAAAATAGAATGGTTGACAAGATGCACTTATTACTATGATAATGTCGTAGCTTTATGGTAGTTTATATTTCTTTTTTAGTTGTTGATTGAATTCATTCTTGATCTCTTTATCACTGTCATTTGTTGGCGCGTAGCATTGTATTATGGTGATGTTGGCGAATCTCCCTTTCAGTCTTGCTCTTATCAATCTATTGTTGATCGGTTTCCATTCGAGCAATGACCTTTCTATTCCCTTTTTTTGGATAATGGCTACGCCTGCACTGTGTTGACCAGCATCTTTTCCAGAGTAAAGTATTGTTTCCCTGTTGTTGTTTTAATTCTCCTGTTCCAGTCCACCTGCTCTCGCTTATCCCTAGGAAATGTAGTCTGTAGTTTCTCATTTCCATTGTCATCTGTTTGAGGTTTCCTGTCTTATTCAGTGTCATGACATTCCAAAATCCTATTCTAGTTTCATGTTTTGCGATCAGGACGTTCGTTTTCGTGTCAGTGGCTTCCTTTCAGCGTTTACGGCTTCATTTGTTACAGTTTCCATGACGTAATTTCTTTTTTACACAGACAGGGGTGTCGGCCCTATGCTAAAATCCCCATCCTGGAGGAATGGGATGCCTTCTTTAGTCTGACCACTACCAGCGCAGACCTATCCAGCTTGGTAGAACCTGCCAGGAGTAATATACCCGCTGGAATATCTCTGGGAAATGTCAGGGTTCTCAAACTGCCATACAGCGACATATGAGTTAGTTAAAAACTGTAAATTAAACTGATAGTCATGGGTCAGGATACAAAGCTAAGTCCCGATTACGTATAATATGCCTACGCCATTTGTTTGTGTTAAATGGTGAACTGTTAGTTCCTGATTTCAGCTCATCTTGATAACGTTCAAATACGGCACTCGTAGAATGTGTTGAAATAAGTTGGAAGTATTACACTCCTTGACAATATACGCCATCTTAAAGATACTGAAGATGCTGCAGGTATAGCTCAAACGCATTAACCTTAAGTCGCCTAACGACTGCTTTATTCCATCTCTGCTTTTGGTTAAAATTGACACGAGTGCATAAATCGACATAGTTATTGTTATACAGAATTGACACCATTGCACTCCGGGTAAACCCATAGGGGCTCTGTCTCCATCAGTATATGTCGAAGAGTGTGAATGCTAACTGTTCCTGTAGCTCGCTGATTGTAAACACGACGGATGCATCCTCTCATACGTCCATCTCTACTAGCATTACGTTTGATGCGAAATTCCAACAGTCTTAACCTTGCTGATTCATCTATTGCAGTGTCATTCTCTAACAGGCGATCATTAATTGCTCTCAATCGAAATAAAATAGTTTAATCTATCATTCTACACAATATCTTACAGTTAAGTTTGGATTATCGTGAGAAATTTCATTGTAACGAGATATATCGTTCTTTTCAACTGATGACCCAAAAACATTGAACGCGTTTTTCTCAAAACTACGAGTAGCTAAGTGGAGATGGGAAAAGCAATAATAGGGCAACGCTTGGTTAAGGTAACGAAACATTTGAGTGGGCTGACAAATTAATTCTGATTTTGATAGTACTGCAGATAATTGAACTTGTGGAAGGCCTTGAAGATAATGATCGTGTTGAGCTTCTAAAAACTCGCGTGATATTGAGCGTATTAAACTGGTTGAACTGCACTGTCACTACTTGATAATTACACAGGTTAGTCGATTTCTATTCACTTCAGGTAACTCTTCCAGTTTCATCTTTCTGAGTTGTTCGTATTTCGAAGGTTCACCGTTTGCCTGAATAATTATAATTTATATCAAACTGTTAACTTGAAAAGCAATATACGTTAACAGTAACATTACTGGGATTTTTTTTTTTTCAGATTGGAGCTATCAGCGTAAGGGTAACAAAGGTGAGTAGAATGTTTAGATGTTATTTTTAGAAAGAAAGATAGATAGATCCATAGACAGACAGACAGGCAGACATACAGACAGGCAGACATACAGGTGTGGTTGGGTGGATGGTGTGGCTCGCTTGCATAGCTGGGCGAGGTTGTCGCACGGGGGGTCCTGGGTTCGAGTCCTGGGTGGGCCACTCGCGTCTGTTGTTTTTCTGTTGTCTAATTTTCTACTTCTTTATTTCTTGCATGTGCCTGAGAACATACCTTTATGTTTGTCTAATGTTTATTTACTGTTTACAGGCCTCGGGTTTCCCTTCCTTATGTGTTATAAATGTTTATACAATACCAAAACCTACCCTCTGTCCTGTACTTACTGTTCTTATTCTTCTATCATTTACTAGACACAGTATTAAGGTCTTTGTCTTGTGTCTTGTGTGGACTGACCTATACTGTATAATAGGGGGAACAACAGAAGTGATTGCGTCATTAATAGGCTGGACTGCCCATGGTAAACTTCCTGTGTTATGTGTTGCGGGTCGCACTAATGTTTGTCTAATGTTTATAGACATACAGACAGACGGACAGACAAACAGGCAGACATGCAGACAGACGGGCAGACATGCAGACAGATAGGCAGGCAGACAGACAGACATAATTTGATACTGATACAATAACTACTAAAGCATGAAAATTGCGCAATGAGCAGGACCTGAAACCTGGTACATCAAGTTCCCGGACTGTGGAGGAGTGATGCAATCCCCCATCAACATCGACACCAGCCAGGTGGTCTATGACCAACACCTTCAGTTCTTTGACACCTCTGACTACGGCAATACGGATGAAGTTGAGATGACATTGGAAAACGTTGGCGGTCACACTGGTAATATTGTTTCTTATTCCTGTCTCTCATGTATCCCTTTAACGTGATATGAAAGTCAATCCCTAATTTTAAGATTGTATATCCCCACCTGGATCTATTTAATAAATATGAATCAATGTCAAAACGAGCAATAACTGTCATTTGACATGTGACTAATAAGTTTTATTTTTTTGTATTTCTATAAACAAAATATAATAAATAAAATATAAACGGCCAATAAACTGTTGATGCGAGAGAGGAAAGAGAGGAGACGGAGGAGAGAGAACGAGAGAGATGAGATAGGAGAGTGAGAGAAGAGAGGAGAATTATATATAAAGGAGAGAGAGGCGAGAGAGTATATATATATATATATATATATATATATATATATATATATATATATATATATATATATATATATATATATATATATATATATATATATATATATATATATATATATATAATTGAGAGCTTCTCTATGGTGCGGAATGCTGGAGAGTTACAGAGAACGAAATGTCGAAATTGTTCTCTTTTCACACAACATGCCTAAGAAAAATTCACCGAATCTTTTGGCCGAATACCATCACCAACCAAGATCTGCTTACTCGGAGCAAGCAAGAGGACATGCACACCATCATAGCTGGCAGACGCTGGAGCTGGGTTGGCCATGTCCTCGGAAGAGACCCCGATGCAATCACAAGAACAGCTATGCTTTGGACCCCTGAAGGAAAACGAAAGAGAGGCCGACCAAAAACAACCTGGCGGAGGACTGTAGAGGCTGAGATGCAAAGAATGAACCAGAGTTGGGGCACTGTACGAAGGATGGCCACCGACCGAGCAAAGTGGAATCAATTTGTTGTTGCCCTACAAGACGCCACTAGGCGTGATGGCCACTGACTGCTTTGACGGTCGGCGGCTAAGGATCAAAGAAGAAGAAGATAATTGAGAGGTTAATTCTTAATAGGAAAATTATTGTTTACTGTTATCGTATTGTTTCGTCTTACGAGCGTCCGACTGGTAGAGTGTTTATAGCGCTTTCTCCTCGCGGCAAAGGTCCCGAATTCAGGGTTCAGTACACGGTAGCGTCACGCTCCAGTCTACTCAGCTATAAATATGGTACCTGACTCTACTTTTGAGTTAGGGAAGGCAAAGACAGCGAAAAATGGAAATGGTCATCAGACGTTATAAATCTAGACCTAGTATAGTGAAGTCTCTAATACTTCACTTTGCCTACAGCAGTACCAGCCTTGTGACTACCTCTAGTGTCTTCACGGTATTTCTGTTGTTACACAGGAACGATCTGAGAAAAACAATTACTTACTCGTTCCTCTGATAGGAAAGGTAAATTAGTGATTGCGTCTTTAACTTGTCTGGGTCGTTCACGGGTCCTATATACCATATTTGTTTGGGTGTCATGAGAATGACCTCAGTCAATGATGCACCTTTTTGGGGTGTAAAATTGGCGGTGCGTGCTTCCACAATTTACTTCCACAGAAAAAAGGCGATGCCGCCGTTTGGATGGTGCTCGGTTGGGTTTCCGGCAAGCCTATCACTTATATTTCTTTTCTTGTCTTCCTTTATATCTATCAAGTGTCTGTTAATTACCTATATTTATTTATTTACTTATTTATTTATTTTTCATCTAGCTTGCGATGTAGAGGTTAGCCAGTGAGAGAGAGAGAGACAGATAGAGAGTGCCATGTTATCCTATCGGGTGTCTATCTTTTGGCCTGGTTTCAGTCCAGCCTACGGTCCTTCAGGTATAGTCTGATCATGTCTTCCCAGCAAACTCTAGGTCTGGTTCCCTGGCTCTTGGTTCCCTGTAGTTATCGTGATAACCGATCTTCTCCCATTCTGCGGACATTGTCAGATCATCGCAACTGAGACCTTTCACCTCGGATCAGAAGGGTTTCTAAGCCATGACGTATTGTTTGGTTGCAGACCACGTCCGTTGAGAGTAAAACACACGTTCCACTATATCTGAGGAACAGTAACAGCCCGTGAAAAACTTAAAATGAATAACAAGAAACGGTGGAAGATTTGTTTGTTTGCTTTTTGTTTTAATTAAGTAAACCAAGAAGTCCATACATGAACCCAAAAATATTATTGTCAAATAGACAGGAAGAACAGACTAAAGACAAAGTAAATACAAACAATTTGCGGTAAACGTAAAGAGACTGAAATAACATAAAAAGTGCTGTCATATGTTATTCATTCATTATTGTTCCTGTCTATGCCTTATTCCCTTCTACATGTGTTTTTTGTGTGATCTTCCGATGTCTCTTGTCTTGTGGGTTCCAGAACAAGGGCTATCTCGTAATGCTGTCAGCTAGATTTCTCTATATGCATCCTATCGAACGTCAGTGTTATCTCTAAAACTCAGATGCACATGTAACTACAGCTATTTGTCTTGTCCTTTCCATCAGTGTGGAATCAATTATCTTGTCATACTATTTATTCCTTCTTTTCAGCGGAAGCACTCAGTTATGAAAGTCTGCATCTTTCTGGTTGTCAATTTTGTTGCTCTGAGGATAGTAACATTTCGTCTGTGTTCATTTGCTTCCTTTCTATATCCTTCTTCCAAATGGCGAATAGTGCCTTAATTGGCTGTATGTGGTGTTTCCGGAAACAGGGCCTCCTAGATCTGGGGCAGAGTTGCGTCTTGGCTTCCATGATGCTAATTGGTGCAGCCATCTCACTGCACAATTAGATGGACATGAGGTATAGCATACATATAGGCTTGAGGTGGCAGGAATGCAAACCCGTAAACATTGCTTGCTGAAATCGGATGTGTCGGGCCGAAAGGCGCAGATATCGCAATCTAGCTGTAAACTACGACACAAGAGAAAGATATGGCTGAGAGCGAACGCAAAAAACTTTGTTTCCCACAGTACCAGGATGTATGTTTTATAGTTTCTTATTAATGCTGCCTCCTGTGCAGTTTTTCAACGTTCATTTAGTTTTCGAAATATGAAAAATATCCACGTGTCAACAGGTGAGATTTTCTTAAAAGAAGTGACTTAGCAATTCGTGTAGTTCTCTGAACGGGTACAGAAAAAATATCACTACCGATTGTACTCGAGTTTAAGTCGAGACATTTTTTTTCATATTTTTTACCTTAAAAAAAAAAAAAACAGCACCCAGACTTATAACTGATTAAAAATGAAAACTGTCATGAAACCAATCCGTGACTCTCCCCCAACAAACGCATATTGGCATCCTTCAGATATAAACTTGGTGCATCATTAAATGTTTGTAACAAAATATTTTAATTAATACATTTTAAAATGTCATACACACACCCGCATTTAGTAAAAACAAATTGTCCCGAAGGTGCTATTACAATGAGTTTGAAAAGAATGCAAACTTCTTACGAGGATAGCTTTAACCTGAAATGTTAGAATTTGCGAAAGCCATGGCAAGTCCTATGCAATTCGGGAATTCGGAATCGGCGAAAAACTTGTTGAGATTGGCGTTGAATAAAAGAATCCTTGTAAGTGGTGAAATTAAATACCATGTGACGCGTATCGTCTTTAGCCCAAATGTCTATTTTTAGGGATTTGAAGTAAAATCAGAATTGGATTACAGATTTATAATGAGTAAGTTTGACGTTTTTTTTTTCGTACGATGTTATCTCACAGTTTTAAAACAAAAGAATTTATTATGCATCAACTTTCATCTGCCATTAGGAGCCGCGGTAGTACGGTGGTTAGTACACTGGCTTCCTAGCTCGATGGTCCATGGTTCGGTCCCCAGTTGAGGTGGGATTTTTAGACCGCAAACGACTCCGGTGTCGACCCAGCCTCAAGAGCAACTCTGGGAAGGTTAAAGCGGCCGGCGTGATGCTGACCACATCACCCTTTGTGTGCTGATGGTCGAGAAAATATGCACCTAACTCCATATTCTCAATATACCTCACTGGGCATGTAACGGGATCTTATATAACTGTCATCTGCTTACTGTAACACTGTATAGCGAGTGATGATTGCAGACAACAACACAAAAAAAAAAAAAAACAATATGTGCGAAAAACCTAACACGGTTAGTTATTGATTCGGTGGCTAATTAAATCAGACATGTTGCTACGGGTTAGGATTAGAGTTATGAATGCTAAACTTAACATAAACTCTGATGCTACCTATAAAAGCGCGACCGATTTTATTGACCACGGGATCGATAGAATTTCGGGCAAAATGGAAGACATCCCACAGTTTTCAATTTTAACCCTCGCAAGATATGTCAAAAATGAAACTAGCAAGGGAACACTTCTAGGTTTCCAGCTCTTAAAGAAGAACTTAGTGAATGTATTTTAACTCACTGGAACATTTTGGCAACATAACCCGAGGATCAATACGAATTAGCACCATTTGAAAGGCGTGAAAAATATCGTAACGTGCCAGAAATATAAAAATTTCAACATCTGCAGGCTGGTTTGCCGTTTTATTAGCAGCTTTTCGGTGTCTCTTCGCCAACGCACAAAAAATGCACAGAAATTACCAACAGCTTCTGATGAAAAGATTTCTAGCTTTTCAGAAATTCATCACAAACACATCGTTTTTTGTACTTCGACTTATAATCGGTCATTCTTTTTCTTCTTTTTCTTCTTCTTCTTCTTCTTCTTCTTCTTCTTCTTCTTCTTCTTCTTCTTCTTCTTCTTCTTCTTCTTCTGCATTCGGCATGAAAAAGACGGTGGCTGCGTTGTGTCGCCGTTTACAGCAAAGCTGCGATATCTGCGCCTTTCGGCCCAACATCTGATTTCGGCATGGCATTTTTTAGGACCGGGTTTGCCTTCCCACTTCGATCCCTACTCTCTCAGCCAGACTGCAGTGATGCAGCCTGTTTCCAGGACCACCACTTTGAGGTGGAGTAGGGTCTTGGTCAGCTCTGGCTCGCTGACCCTGACGCAAGCTGTTGACGCGTCTTAGGTCCCTAATCGGTCATTCATTTTGGACGCTTTTTAGATCCAAAATTCCGGGGTCGACTTATAACCGGATCGACTTATACTCGAGTATATACGGCACCTTTCCCTAAGGTAAGAGGTGACTGCTATAAGATATTGTATGAAGTTGACAACCTCGTGGTGTAAAAATAATTGGTAATGAAACCAGAACTGCAAGATCACATAACTGCTATGATTCAGCTTGCCTGCAAAGGGCCTTGCTTCGGTGGTGTCTCTTTGCTTCAGAAGAAAGGAAAAGAGAATAGAAGAAGAACGTGGTTAAAGTTCTGGAAACAGTAAGCAGTATTTGATAGCCGTTATGGGAACAGTGAAGAGGCTAACATTAAATGAACAGGGTAGGGGATGATATTAAAGGAACAGTAAATAGAACTTCATTGCCGTTATGGGAACGGTAAGTAATTATTCATTGCTGTTATGGTTACATTGGCATTAGGGGAAAGTAAATAGTATTTCATTGACTATATGAGAACAGAAGTATTTTATTGACGTTATGGGAACAGTAGTATTTCATTGACGTTATGGGAACAGTAGTATTTAATTGACGTCATGGGAACAGTGAAGAGGGTGACATGATCTATTCCTCAGCTGAGCTGAAGTTATCAGGTAGAGATGTGTTTATCATGAACGGGAGCTTGCCGGACAAGTACAAGCTGAAGCAGGTTCACTTTCACTGGGGCTCAAATGAAACTCGAGGATCTGAACACAGCGTGGATGGAAGATTCTTTCCCTTGGAGGTATCAATTGATAGAATTGTAACTATAACGTGATTCGGTGAAGAGAAATAATAAACTATATATACAGAATTGTAACTAAAACGTAATGTTGTGAAGAGAAATAATAAACTATAAATGCAGTCAAGAAAAAGAATATATCATACACGTAATGAAAAGAAAGCATAAGTTTTAAATTTCGTAAAGAAAAAGAATAAAATATAAATATAATGACGAGAAAGTATAAACAGTAAATTATAGTGAAGTGAAAAAATACGCTTTAAATGTTATGTAGTGAAATAATGAATAATTAAATGTAACGAAGTGAAAGAATAATCGGTACTGGTCTAGAAAGCGGGCCCCGGAAGTTCAGGTTTTTGAAAACGCGAATCCGACTTTTTATTTAACAACTCCCGATCCGACTTTTGTATCAACCGCCCATTCGACGATCCGACCGCCTTTGTATCAACATGGAGTTCAATTTATCGATCTTGCCACGCACTGAAAATGACGCTGTCAAATTTTTACAAGCGCGTGGCATATTGCCGGCTGAAAGAATTTGTACTCTTGGCCATGAAATGAAACTTCATTGTTACACCGCTGGCAGAATAAGATGGATCTGCAGGGAACGGAAGCATAAGGAGAGAAGAGAGCTATGTAGTGGCACGTGTTTGCAGTCCACGAAACTATCCCTAGTGAACGTTATCTCGTTTATCTATTACTGGAGCCATGAGTCAACCTCAGTGAAAGTATGTGCTAGGGAACTGCTTATTTCCAAAACAACTGTTGTGGAATGGAATGCATTCTTACGTGAAGTATGCGTCTTTTCTCTTTCAAAAGTGCAACATTGTCAGATTGGAGGTGAGGGTCACATTGTTGAAATCGATGAGAGTTTATTTTCGAAACGGAAAAACAACACTGGAAGAATCCTACCGCAACAATGTATTTTTGGAGGAGTGTGTCGCGAAACAAGTAAAGTCTTCTTGGTGCCAATCCCAGATAGGAGCGCAGCAACTCTCTTAAAAGCAATAGTTGAACATATCAAGGAAGGTTCAACCATCTATTCTGACTCATGGAGAGGGTACAGAAGCGCTGACATCGAGGCATCTGTATTTTCTCATTTTCAAGTCAACCACAGATACAATTTTATTGATCCAGACACGGGAGTACACACGCAAACAGTGGAAAGAATGTGGGGCAGCGCTAAGTGGAGAAATAAAAAACATCGAGGTACAGCTAGACAACAGTTATCTCCCCCTTTGCAAAACAACGGCAAGACGGTTGGGTTATCTCCCCCTCATACAATACATATTTCGTTTACCATTTCGTAAATTGTGTTTCGTTTCTCGGAAAAAGTCTGGGGCCCGCTTTCTAGACCAGTACCGAATAATCTATAAATAAAGTGAAGTGAAAGAATAATCTATAAAGAAGTGAAGAGAAACAATTGGGCTATAAATGACGCTGAGAGAAAGGAAAAATTGTATATAGAGTGAAGAGAATGAATACAAAAATAAATCAGGCTAAGAGAAATAGTATACTATATGCAATGAAGAGAATAAAAAATGAACTTCAAATTTAGAGAAGAGAAAAATATAAACTATAAATGTTGTAAGAAGAACGAATAAACTATATCGGATTATTTCTTAAATATACATTAAAACGATTTAAAAAGATTTTCAGTGAGAGGGAGACAGTTTGAATGAAATGAAGATGAGAACAAAAGAGATACCAACGAAGATATGAACAATGATAAGATCTAATAGCCATCGCATAATCTTCTTTTCAGCTTATCGCTATCTTTATCCTAAACTGACACATTCTCAGTATCTCATAATCCCATGCTTTGAAACGTGGGATGTCGTGTCTGAATTTCAGAATTTCTCATAATCTTAAAATCAGAATCCCAGAATTTCATACCATAAACTCGGGATTTCACATCAGCAAACTGAGAATCTTATACTCTCTAATTCAGAATCTCAGACTCAGAATCTCAATATCGTCAAACCCAGAATCTCATATCGTCAAACCCAGAATCTCATATTGTCAAACCCAG
The DNA here is from genome assembly GCA_024509875.1 of Oreohelix idahoensis. Lineage (NCBI taxonomy): Eukaryota > Metazoa > Mollusca > Gastropoda > Stylommatophora > Oreohelicidae > Oreohelix > Oreohelix idahoensis. The sequence continues at coordinate 452,948 of JAMPIV010009111.1, forward strand.
AATCTCATAACAACAAACTCAAACCTCATGCGAACTTACCCTGGAATTCTCTTATTCTCAAATGTTCTTCTCTTAAGTTGTCATTCTTCATACGATTGTATCTTATATGTCGTAGATTTTTGATAGGAGAATTAAGACTTGGGTTGGTCCCTTCTGAATAGGTTGGAATGAGTGATAGTCACAGTGTGAGATAGAAATACAAAATAGATTTCCACGAGTGAGGTGGTAGAATTGTGATAGAGGCTGTCTCTGAGAGCGAGAAATCTTCTCTCCCTCTCTCACCTATCTTCTACGACAGATCTAGAGTAGTCAGACAGTCTAACACATATACATTAAATATATATATATCCACTCACGTGCACGCACATTCAAGTGACGACAGGTAGACACACAGACGTGGGAAACTATAACAAATGATTATATAGATATTTAGAACGAGCTGACCAACATGCTGATTAATTTATTGTTAAGTTTATTTATCATTTGTAAACTTACGTCACATCATGTAAAATTACATCAAAAAGGCATATACAAAAAGTCATAAACAAATAAAGGAATGCTACAAGAACTGGTAGACCCACAGTTATGATCTTCCCTCGATGGATAGCCCACAGTCCCGTTAGGAGAAAGATGATAGCACAAAGAGTCCCAGATACATATGATTGAGTCTAAGAGTTTTCCCCGTTTAAGGTATGAACAGACCGGATACTATAATCTAGTTTAAGGGAAAATATTGTTAGCAAAACAAACTTGCATGAAGAAAGTTATGACAGCAAATAGGTGCCAAAATACAACGGTAAAAAATAACACTCAGACCTGCGTTCTCTCTATTCATTCAGCCGTGGCCACGTGCGCACATTTATACTTACAGCTTTGATCGCTGCCTCTGGGAACATAATGTTTTCTAGGACCTTCACACAGACCCGTAAATGCAGCCTTGACCAAAAAATCCCCAGTTCCAAAAAGACGTACTGAATTCTCTGTCTCAGGGAACGATTCCTTGTGTGTTCTTATTTTTCGGGTGTCTGTTTAAGTCACATAAAATTTGTCCAGGCACGAAAGTTAGCGGAGCACAGTGTCACTAGCGTAGGTTTCTAAAAAAATGAGGAATGTCAGGTCGGGTGCCTTATCTCAGTATATGACTATATATTGGGTCACCACACTACTAGTCAAAACTCTGTCGGAATGTTACTGATATTTTGCTGGCCACAGCGGGCTGATCTGTACTTAAGTGTTATTCTGGAAGAATTAATTCTGGCGCGATAGGCCTTTTACTTCATTTAACTGTTACAGTTCATGTAATGAAAGTGCTTAAGTTCTTCACAGATGATGTTCACGTACTAGAACGCTGGCAAAGATTGGGTCACCCCAGTATTCACTGAATAAGGGAAAAAATATATATAAATAATTTACATATTATGTACTCAATATAACTGATAATTTAAACTGCAAGCGTAGCTTGTCTTATAGTTTACCACTTCCCGTGGAATAAGTTATATTTAAAAATCAAACATCTTGAATTAGGAATACTTACGCATTCCGTCAATACTCAAGATGTAGCAGTCATTTAATAAGTTAGTTTTAAAATATATTCTCTCGACTGAGTATTTAGCAGTTAAATTAAATTCATTATAGCTACCTGATTTATAAGCTAGAAATTATAATTTATTCTGCTTTCCACTGTAACTCATCAGCTAGAGAATATAACCGACTTATAAATATTCACTCTGCACAAAAGAAATTAGTGAAATATGAAATAAGCGATTATCACTTTATCACTTCACAAAATACTAGATATAATATATTTTTACCTCAAACAGAACTACAGGTAGTCGCACAACTTAGAATCATACGCTGAATATTTATGGAAGTCTAGAAGTTCGACAACATGCCGAAACAAACTGAGAAACTTCGCTATACAGCTTATTCTATTCCGAGCAACCTGTCTACTGCGAATTTAGAGGACTGAATGAAAATAAAGTTTAACATTCTGGTTATATCTATCAAACAGACAAAGAGGTGAATGTTTATTTCGTAAAACGAAATGCTCTCCCCTTTCCGGCTTTAACGATTACATTTAACACTTAAACGCATGCCGTAACTGCCACCTTCTGACCGAGAGTGCGCGTGTCAGTTTCGAGTCTCAGACGGCTTGTCTCCAATGCCCCGGCAGTTTTCACACTTCACGCTGACCATGGCCCACAATGAGGGTCGTGTCAGGTGGAATTTCCAGACAAATGTCTCAAACTGCGCCGAGGAGACGTCATTTATAGCGCCTTTCCTGAGCACTCAGCCGCAGAAACCGCGCCTGTCAGCTGAAAGTGCAGACATAGTCTGCTCGTATGTCTGAGATAAGCGAAAGTCACAGTTTCGTGTCCTGACATCTAATGCAAATAAAATGCATTTTAACGCTCTCCCGTCTCTGTAGCGACTGACACGTTACGTCATAACTGCGTTCTCAGTTTTGAGAAAAGAAACAGGTAAACGTTAGAATGGGAAAATAGTAATGTATATAGTCGCAAACGAACGAATGCGAAAAACACAGGAAAAAGGATAAAAGTGATAATAAAACAGAGGATACGGGTGAAAGAAAAAGAAGAGGATATAGGCAATTTATAGATCATAAATGTCTACGTGACAGAACGTCCCCCCTTTAAGATATGGAAGCACTCCATGTCTACGTTATGGAAATAAATTTCCTATATCCGTAGCTCCATGGTGTCTGTCTTCTTCTCTCTCATCTCCCCCTCCATCTCTCTCCAATTCCTACTCGAGTCTACTCCCAACGTTTCCTTCCTCTGGAATGTCTCCCATGCGCGCTTGAAAGAGCGTCGCCGCTTCTGACATTTTTCAAAGATTTCCTGTGATTGCAGTGGAATTTCCCTGCCACTATCGTCATCTTCGTCAGTTTTGGCGATCGTCAGGAGATGGTCGGAGGTCGGCACAGGTCTTTCCAAGTATCTCTTTAAGAGATTTAAATGGAAAACCTTTTCCTTTCCTTCAATAGAGATCTGGTAGTTAGCCTTAGAAATCTTTTTCAGGACGGTAAACGGCCCTTGCCATCCGATCCTCAGTTGGTTGTTTCCGGTAGGGAGTAACACCAAAACTTTCTTTCCTGCTTCCAGTTCTCTCTCTTTCGCGACTTTCCTGTATCGGTTAGCGTGCTTTGTGCGTGCTCGCTTAAAGTTGGTCGTTGCTAGGTCCCACCCTAGTTTCAACCTATCCTTTAAATCCGATACGTATTTACTGGCTGAGACAACTGTCTCATCAGCCTTCTGGTGTCAGCGACCAAAGTAAGGCTTCAAGCGGCCCCTTGATAGGTCTGACGAATAAAAGCGTAGCTGGCGGAAATCCTGTGGAAGTATGAGGAGATTCCCTGTAGCCAAATAAAGCTGCAGGAATGCAACAATCCCAATCTTCAGGTTTCACTTGTGCCAGTTTACTTAGCATCATGTTGAGGTTTCCGTTAACACGTTCTACGTACCGACTTCTGGCCAGAGTGTAAGGCTTTGTGTAGATGTGCTGGTCCCTCAAGATCTTAACGATCTCATCCATCAACAGGTTTCGGTATGGAGATCCGTTATCCGTCAACACTTGTTGAGGGAATCCCAACCGAGTGAAAATCTGCACGAGGGCTTCTGCGACATGCTTGGCATCTGCGCATGTTAGCGGTATAGCTTCTGCCCATAAAGTGCATGTATCGACTAAGGTCAGGATAAACCTGTTCCTTCTTTTAGTCCTTTCTAAGGGTCCTAAAATGTCGATCACAACCCGTTCGAATGGTGTTCCCATTATTGGCATTTCACCCAACGAGACTGGGGGTGTCCGTTGCTTGGGTGGTACACGTTGGCACTGGGCACAGGATTTGACATACCTGATAATATCAGTATTTACTCCTGGCCACCAATAATGAGTGGTTATCCGTTGGTTTGTGGCGTTCTGTCCCATATGTCCGCTGAAGGGAAGAGAGTGCCCCATTTCTAGGATTTGGCTTCTGTACTGTTTCGGTACTAGGAGCTGGTTGTAACCTTGGTCAGGCTTGCCCGTTCTGCGATAAAGTACGCCATCCTTAGAAAAAATGTCCCCGTGCTGTCTGGGTTCCTTAGCCATGGGCAGTTTCCTAGAGCAGGGTGCCAAAGTAGGGTCCTTTTGTTGCGCTTCTTTAAGTTCCATGGGTAACAAATTAGGCGCAGGCTCCCGTTCCTTCTACCAGCTCTGTCAAGAACGGCGGTATCCGGGATCTTGTCTTGCCATTTGATGTTCATTATCTTCCTGAGACAGACTGTATGGAAGTGGTTTAGCTTCTTTACGTGGCACCTGTATACAGTCCATGTTTCGCATGCATAAAGCAGCACTGGAAGCACCGCAGCTCTGTACACCTTCAGCTTTGTCTGTAGACTAATGCCACTTCGATGCCAAACGTTGGTGTATAGTCTGCCAAATGTGCTGCTGGCTTTGGAGATCCTGGTGTTTACCTCATCATCAATGACAATGTTCTGGGAAGGTGTGCTATCAAGGTATGTGCTTCTGTTCACAACATTCAGTTTCTCACCATTTACCTTGATGACTGGCTCAGTATAAACTGTGCCAGGAGCTGGTTGGTACATGATTTCTGTTTTCTCCGTGTTGATGGTAAGCCCAAAGTTGGCAGAGGCATCGGAGAATCTATCCACGCTGTGCTGCAGATCAGCCTCTGAGCCAGCACTAAGGGCACAATCGTTAGCAAACAGAAGATCTCTGATGGTGTGTGATTTGACCTTGGTTTTTGCTTGAAGCCTCCTAAGGTTAAACAAATTTCCATCAATACGATATCTGATGTCGATTCCTGTGTCACCGTCTCTGAAAGCATCAGTCAGCATATATATATATATATATATATATATATATATATATATATATATATATATATATATATATATATATATATATATATATATGAAGAAACAACACAGTACCAACACAATAGAACAACACACAACAATTAAAATACCTACAAACAACACACCAGACAAACCAAAAACAATACCACCCACACACACACGCCCGCACGCGGGCACACTCCCCCAACACACACCGAACACCGCTCATTAGCCACCTTCCGCTATAAAACTCATACTAAGCGAATTTATCGATTTTTTATATTTTCCTCTTTATCTCACGAATGCGGGATTTTATCGATTTTTATGTATATACGTATAAATATATTGTACGAAGAAACAACACAATACAACATCACACAACAACCCTGCTCATATGTTTTTGTTACTGCTGTAACTGTTGAAAATAAAATATATTTATTAACTAAAACCTTTGTTATCTATATTGGCTAAATATCGTATATATGTATACCTATTTGTAAAATATATATTGTAATATATGTTGTAACACCTGTTGTATAAATAAACAACACAACAACAGCACAACGCACAATTAACATACCTACTTATCTCCCCTTAGTTACCTACACCCCCGCCATTATCGAGCGGAGTATTTCCTTATATAAAAAGTCATGCGCCTCCTGCACTATCGATCGGTATATTTTATTATATAAAAGTCATGCGCCTCCTACAGAATCCGCCTCGTTTTGCGCCTACTATACTACTATCCTCTTGTTGTCTTCTCAATCTCTCATCTATCTTTTCACCCTTAATCTCTCATCCACCTTATCCACCTCATCTTCTCACACTCATGTTATTTCTCACAATCTCCATTTTTAACTCTGAACATCTCCAAATTTTTATTAAAAAATAAAAAAACCCACAAGGTGTTTTATATTTGGACATGCACCCGAATATAACACACGAACCTTGTGTCTATGTTGAACAGGGCGTGCCTCGTCAAAACAAGGCAAAATATAAAAAAGGATCCAAACTTTTACCATATTTCTCTCAAACTTCGAAAATCGTCGCCAGTAATCTCCTTAAACTTGTTCACAGGCCCATTTCGTTCATCAACAAAGACGCTTCTATGACGTGGGTGTTGCAGCAAGTCGTCCGTTTGGTCTGGCTGTTGTATCATTGCTGTTCAAGGTCAGTGTTGACTTAATTCTAATGAAGCAGTGGTAGGAACTGTAGGAGAATCTGCTTTAGATACAATAAGCTCTTCAAGATCCACATTGATAAAAATCATGTTTGCCATGTCAAGCGGACAGTCAGTTTCATTTGTAGAATAAACAGTTTTAAAATGTTTCTTAGCACTATCATTCGTGCAAAAGTGATTGCGGCTCGAACCTTTAATCCTGGGAGATACCACACTTTCTACATGTCGGCAGAGGAAGACTATTCAAAATATCTCCATCTTAAAGAATGCATTCTGTTTTCCTTGTCCGTCACGTTAAGATCTAACGCCATGAAGAAATTTGAAAAGGGCCTGCACTCGTCTAATGGAGATTCATTTTAGCTGCCAATGAGCGATGCGCGCATTTTCCATATTTTTTCCGATAATATGTCTGGGTTTTTTCATCGTTTGTTACAGGAGTTTCACATAGATAATTAGTTTGTAGAGGATTATGCGCACTGAAGAGAATTTTGTTGTTGCATTTATTAAATACACGAATATATCATTTTCGCGGTTTTTGTTGTTGTTATGAACTGCCACGGCTAGCAAGTGTAAGTCTTAATTGGTTAACACATGCAGGCTTTTCGAGAGCTCTGATGACGCAAGCGCAATTTCGAAGTGTAAGGCTACTTCATTATTTGGGAAGAGGGTAAAGCAGATGGAGGATCATGTCTCTTTGGCTGAGGTGAGGCCTTTCTATGAGGTGAAGTCCGGGCCACATAGCCCTGACGGACCTCCTGTCGTAGGGTCTTATGGCACGTATCATATTTTTGCAACATGTTAACCCCTTTGTGGTTTGTGATGAATGGTTTTCACTTCTAATAAACACAGGAAAATAACGCATCAGAAGTTTTCATTGCCTAGTACCCGCTCGAACAAAGCCTAAGCCTTCATCCTTGTCAAATACTTTAGCATATTGATTACAGCAGAAAAAGTAATTTATGATTAAAGTAGAAATATCTACTCATAAAATTGTATTGAATTTACATGCAAAAAAAACAATGACAACGTTTAGTTCTATATTTACAATATATTGAAACACCTTTCGAGTTTAGGAACTTCAAATGCAATTCACTGTATTAGTAAATTATCATCATTATCATAACCCTCCGCTCCCCAAGGAGCATAGGCCTTCAACAAACACATGCCAAGTCCTCCTGTCACGCGCCATCATCTCAAGTTCTTTCCACGTTCACCTCAGTATTTTCAGCTCTGTTTCCAGCTCTCTTCTCCATGTGCTTCTTGGTCTACCTCTGCCTCTCTTCCCCTGGGGGTTCCAGAACAAGGACTGCCTTGTAATGCTATCAACAGGTTTCCTCAGCGTGTGTCCTGTCCATCGTCATCGTTTCTGTTGTTTTTTTCCCTGTGTATTTTCAGACCCAATTGCTGTTACCTCTCATCTAGTGTTTTCAATATGTCCTGCATCTGATCACGGTTATGGGACAGAAGAGCCAAGTCATCAGCAAATCTAGATCATCTAACTGCTTAGTCAGAGTCCACTGGATTATATTTCTGTTGTGTGTCATCGATGTTCTCATAACCCAGTCTATTGCTAGTAAGAAAAGAAATGGAAACAAGTGGCATCCCTGTCGCACTCCCGTTCTTATCCCAAACGGTTCTGTAAGGTGTATTTCATGAAGAACTCTGCATGTCATGTCTTCATATGTTTTCTTCATTGAATGAATGATCTTCAGGGGAACTCCATAATGCCTCATCAATTTCTAAAGTGATTCTCTGTCTACACTGTCAAATGCCTTTTTGTAGTCCACAAATCCAATGCATAGTGGGGAATTCCATTCCAGAATTTGTTCAACTATTATTCTCAAAGTGGCTATCTGGTCTGTACAGGATCTGTTTTGTCGAAAACCTGCTTGTTCATCTCTCAGTTTCTTGTCTATGGACTCTTTTAATCTCTCGAGGATAATCCTGGCACTAATAATAACATTATTCCTCTATAATTTGTGCACTCTTGTAAATTTTCCTTCTTAGGCAACTTAACCAGATATCCTTCCTTCCATTCTGCTTGTATCTCTTCCCTTTCCCAGACTTTACCAAGTAATTTATAAAATATCTCTGTAGAGGAATAAATGTCTGTTTTGATGGCCTCTGCTGGAATGCCATTTGGTCCAGCCGCTTTTCAATCTCTTAGAAGCTTTATGGCTTTCTTTATTTCTTCCTTCGTTGGTCTTTCACAGTTAATGTGTAGCTCTTCTTCTGCTGGCTGGATGTCTGGGGGGTTTTGTGGAGCTGGTCTATTGAGAAGGTCCTCAAAATATTCCGTCCGTCTCTTCATTTGCTCTTGTATATTGCTGAGCAGTTTTCCATTCTTGTCTTTTATGACACAACTTGCTTGCTTGCATTTCCCTGTTAGCTTCTTTGTGCAGTTATACAGTTCTCTCATATTTCCTTTGGCTGCAGCATCTTCGGCCTCTCTTTCCAACTCCTCAATATGCTTCCTGTTGTCTCTTTTGATACTTCTTCTTACTTCTTTGTTTGCTTCTGTGTACACGTCTTGAGCCTTGGCTTTGGAACTTCTGGTCTTGCTTGTGTTTAAATCTGCTTTCTCTTTCTTGTTTTTTTTTCCCTGTCTTTTATCTTAATGATGGTTTCTGTTGTTATCCATGCTTTTTGTTGTCGTTTCCTTTTCCCCAGTATTTCTTCACATGTCTCATTCCCTACAGTTTGATTTGCTGCCAGTAGTCTTCTGTATTCACTACATCTTCCAGCGGTTGGAGCACTTGGAATTTATTGGATATTGTGACCGTATATTTGTCTCTTGTTTCTTTATTTCTTAGATATCCTACATTAAATTGTTGTCTATAACTTTGCATTGTTGCATATCTCTTGAGTTTCATTTTTACTTTGGCTATCAGAAGGTGGTGATCTGATGCAGTTCACTGTATTAGCAAATTATGACGAATGTTAAAAGTATTATTGTGAAATTCACAGCGCATGACCACATAAATTTCCCGTTATCAAACTGTATCCAATATTAAAAGTGTTATTGAGAAATTTTATGGCTATGAAAAAAAGAATCCCCCGTGACAGCGAACTATGTCCAATGTTAAACCTGTTATTGATACATTTACGGTGTATGAGCAAAGTCCTAGAATTATGTTTTGTTTCTACACTTTCATGCATTCGTTAATAGCCGTATTAATATTTTGGAATATACTATATTATGTAACTTAGCACTTTGTTGCGAAGCGTTACGTACTTTTAGGAGAATTTACATTACATATTACTATTCTAAGTGGATACCTGAAGCTTAACTGTAAATGCATTAACCAAGCATGACCTCGATTGAGACGTGATGAATACATTTGTGAACAGCTAGGTGCAAGTGTTACGTACAGTTATGTTACAATGACTCACAGAATAACACAGAGACACACAAATGAGATACATAGTAGGAGACACACACTGTTTCCAAAGACAAACTCAAACAATGATACAAAAACTTTATACGTACACTCACGCACAAAGACAAACAGAGAACGCCGAGAAACAAACACACTAAGGCTCAAACAAACAACACAATGAAACATAAACAAGCACACACAGACAGACACACACACACACACACAGGATAAAGACACGCAAGCAACTGCATACACAAACGATCATATTCACAGACACACATATAATCACATAAACATACGCTTACATCCACATCATCATAATCATCATTTCCATCTTTGCTCCCTGCGAAGTATGGATCTACCAATGCAAGCACTTTTGCAGGAAGTCTGCACCTAAACGACTCATGTGTTTTTTTACAGTAGTGGTTTCCGTAGCAATTTTTACAAGATGAGGTTGTCAGCTACGTGTAATTCCTTACATTAGTCGCATCTTACGACATGCTTGAATGATCAGTAGTCCCGTTCTTTCATTTCTCCTCAGAGAACTCAAAAAACAACTACAAGAGGCGTCATATCCATAAACAAACAGACAATCACATATAAAAACACACATATCCAGACACACACATAAAATCACACATACAAATGCACACAGAAAATCACACATACAGCCACGCATATCCACAGACACACACATAAAATCACACATAACAAACACGCATATCCACAGACACACACAGAAAAGTACACAAACAAACACACATATCCACAGACACTCACATAAAATCATACATTCAAACACACATATCCACAGACACACACATACAAACACGCATATCCACAGACACACACATAAAATCACACATACAAACACACATATCCACATACACACACATAAAATCACATATACAAACACACACCGAAAATCACACATAAAAACACGCATATGCACAGACACACAGAAAATCACACATAACAAACACGCATATCCACAGACACACTGAGAAAATTACACATACAAACACGTGCATCCACCGACACACACAGAAAGTCATACATACAAACACACACATATCCACTGACACGTACAGAAAATCCCACATAAACACACATATCCACAGTCACACACAGAAACTCAGACGTATAAAAACACATTTCCACAGTCACACACACAAAAATCACAACATACAAACACACGTATCCGCAGAGACACACACAAATCACACATACACACACAGACACACAAAAGCCAATGCCACAGTGACAAAAAGTTAACACGTAAACATATAAGGATATAATTTTATTTAACATCATTTTGTTTATTCTGTTGTGACCACTTCTTCAGTAAAACGTGGTGTGATAAAATAAGTTCCTACTTATTCGCGATGCGTAGCCTCCTCTCTGACGTTCCCTTAGCTCAGGGTTCGGTAATCGGTAGACCATTATCTATCTACCAGTTGGTCGATCTCAAGGTGACTGAAGGAAACAGGATTGACATGTGACTATGTCGGTCATATTGATCACGATTAACAATAATAGTGACCAAAAAAATGTGGTATGAAAAATATGCTATTAATCAACCGTGGATGGGTGTTTCTGGAGTGTGTAAGGGATAGTACCTCATGGTGACAGGCAGTCACTTCCTCTTTTTGAGGAAGGCCTGGATCCTATTTGGTTCCCCCACTCCAGTTCAGCTCACGTATGGCTCCTCGAGTCTGCTTGTGTACGGCAGCACCACCCCCTGGGCAACGGCTTTGACTGGCCGGCAGAACTACGTGAGTAAATTGAAAAAGGCAGGTCCCCTTAAATAGTACACACAACTGGTCGACTTGCCCAGAATCGTGATGCGTTCAGAGCAGCTGTAATGGAGACAACGTTCTGGAAAGAATACGTCACATGATGTGATGGGATGGGTGTGAAAAAATAGAAAAAAGGTGATTCGTCTTACGAGGACAAAAGACAAAGAAAATAGCCAACGTTACGGCCACAAGGCCTTCGTCAGGGAAAGGAAAGAAAGTGAAGGCTAGATAGGACATAAGAACCTAAATAAATATAAAAAAATAAAACCTAGGTACTTCCCTAAAGGCATCGAGCTGTGGCGTTATCTCCATGGAGTGTTTTTTGTGTCACTGAGCAGTGGAGTTAGCTGCTAAGTCACTTTGGCATTGTGGTTTCGTTTCTCTGCCTACGTTTACACCACTTCTGCGGTATTTGAACGTCATATTTAAAAGAAATATATATTGATATTAACGATGAGCGAGATTAAACTCATCGGCACGCAGAAATATAAATTCTTATTTGTCCACTTCCAAAATATTAAAAAAAAAAGCAACAAAAACATAAATTTAAAGATGTACTCATAGACTACGCATACACAAAGACAAGCACAACAACCCACACTTACACACACATAACAGCTCACAAACGCACCAAACAAACACAATACAAACACTAAGACATTGGCAATGACAATAATAGACATAACGAGTAATACGAAGACACTAACAAGCACCTAACTCTCATAATGACAAACAAAACAACATTAACAATCACATAACTCCCTTAACGACAAACAAAAAGACAGTAACAATCACAGAGCATATAACAACAAACATAAAGACACTAACAATCACAGAACTCATATAACAACAAACATAAAGCACTGACAATCACAAGAACTCACATAAAGACAAACAAAAAGATACAGCCAAACACACCTTGTAGGAACACACGGCTCACAATCTCTAACTATGAGTGATGTATTCCTGAACCAGGTTGGTAGGGCAAACGATAAGTATGAACAACTCCTTCACTACTTCCATAAAATCCCTAACCCAGGTAAGAGTTCCGCTGTTTGTTTTCATTCTCACATAAGTAAGTGTTCCGCTGTTTGTTCTCATTCTCCCATTAGTAAGTGTTTCTCTGTTTGTTCTCATTCTCACACTAGTAGTGTTCCGCTGTTTGTTCTAATTCTAACACAAATAAGTGTTCATTTGTATGTTCTCATTCTCCCATAAGTAAGTGTTCCGCTGTTTGTTTTCATTCTCACACATGTGGGTGTTCCGCTGTTTGTTCTTATTCTGCCATTAGTAAGTGTTTCGCTGTTTGTTCTCATTTTCACATTAGTAGTGTTCCGCTGTTAGTTCTAATTCTAACACAAATAAGTGTTCATTTGTTTGTTCTCATTCTCCCATAAGTAAGTGTTCCGCTGTTTGTTTTCATTCTCCCACATGTAGGTGTTCCGCTGTTTGTTCTCATTCTCCCATAAGTAAGTGTTCCGCTGTTTGTTCTCATTCTTCCTGTAGTAAGTGTTTCACTGTTTGTTCTCATTCTCCCGTTAGTAAGTGTTCCATTGTTTATTCTCTTACTCGTACAAGTAAATGCTCCGCTGTTTTTTCTCATTCTCACACAAGTGTTCCGCTGTTTGTTTTTATTCTCCAATAATTAAGTGTTCCGCTGTTTGTTCTTATTCTCACACAAGTAAGTGTTCCGCTGTTTGTTTTCATTCTCCAATAAGTAAGTGTTCCGCTGTTTGTTTTCATTCTCACACAAGTAAGTGTTTCGCTGTTTGTTTTCATTCTCACACAAGTAAGTGTTCCGCTGTTTGTTTTCATTCTCACACAAGTAAGTGTTTCGCTGTTTGTTTTCATTCTCACACAAGTAAGTGTTTCGCTGTTTGTTTTCATTCTCACACAAGTAAGTGTTTCGCTGTTTGTTTTCATTCTCACACAAGTAAGTGTTCCGCTGTTTGTTTTCATTCTCACACAAGTAAGTGTTCCGCTGTTTGTTTTCATTCTCACACAAGTATGTGTTTCGCTGTTTGTTTTCATTCTGCTATAAGTAAGTGTTTCGCTGTTTGTTCTCATTTTCACATTAGTAGTGTTCCGCTGTTTGTTCTAATTCTAACACAAATAAGTGTTCATTTGTTTATTCTCATTCTCCCATAAGTAAGTGCTCCGCTGTTTGTTTTCATTCTCCCACAAGTAAGTGCTCCGCTGTTTGTTTTCATTCTCCCATAAGCAAGTGTTCCGCTGTTTGTTTTCATTCTCCCACAAATAAGTGTTCCGCTGTTTGTTCTCATTCTCACACAAGTAAATGTTCCACTGTTTGTTCTCATTCTCCCATAAGTAAGTGTTCCGCTATTTGTTCTCTTTCTCCCGTTAGTAAGTGTTCCATTGTTTATTCTCTTTCTCGTACAAGTAAATGCTCCGCTGTTTTTTCTCATTCTCACCCAAGTGTTCCGCTGTTTGTTTTTATTCTCCAATAATTAAGTGTTCCGCTGTTTGTTCTTATTCTCACACAAGTAAGTGTTCCGCTGTTTGTTTTCATTTTCCAATAAGTAAGTGTTCCGCTGTTTGTTTTCATTCTCACACAAGTAAGTGTTCCGCTGTTCGTTTTCATTCTCTCATAAGTAAGTGTTCCGCTGTTTGTTTTCATTCTGCCATAAGTAAGTGTTCCGCTGTTTGTTTTCATTCTGTCATAAGTCAGTGTTCCGCTGTTTGTTTTCATTCTGCCATAAGTAAGTGTTCCACTGTTTGTTCTCATTCTCACACAAGTAAGTGTTCCGCTGTTTGTTTTCATTCTCACACAAGTAAGTGTTCTGCTGTTTGTTTTCATTCTCCAATAAGTAAGTGTTCCGCTGTTTGTTTTCATTCTCACACAAGTAAGTGTTCCGCTGTTCGTTTTCATTCTGTCATAAGTAAGTGTTCCGCTGTTTGTTTTCATTCTGCCATAAGTAAGTGTTCCGCTGTTTGTTTTCATTCTGTCATAAGTAAGTGTTCCGCTGTTTGTTTTCATTCTGCCATAAGTAAGTGTTCCACTGTTTGTTCTCATTCTCACACAAGTAAGTGTTCCGCTGTTTGTTTTCATTCTCCCATAAGTAAGTGTTCCACTGTTTGTTCTCGTTCTCCCATAAGAAAATGTTCCGAAGAACATTTTGAAGAACTTCTCAATAGACCATCTCCAACTAATCCCCAGACATCCAGCCAGCAGAAGAAGAGCTACAAATCAGCTGTGAACGACCAAGTAGAGAAGAAATAAAGAAAGCCATAAAGCTTCTGAAAGATGGAAAAGCAGCTGGTCGAGATTGCATTCCAGCAGAGACCATCAAAACAGATATTGATGTCTCTACAGAGATATTATACAAACTACTTGGCAAGTCTGGGAGAGAGAGGAAATACCAGCAAAATGGAAGGAAGGTTATCTGGTCAAGTTGCCTAAGAAGGGAAATTTACAAGAGTGCACAAATTATAGAGGAATAACGTTACTATCTGTAAATGTATTAAACAGAATCATCCTTGAGAGATTAATAGAGTCCATAGATAAGAAACTGAGAGATGAACGATCAGGTTTTCGACAAGACAGATCCTGTACAGACCAGATAGCCACATTGAGAATAATAGTTGAACAAAGTCTGGAATGGAATTCACCGCTATACATCGGATTCGTGGACTATGAAAAGGCATGTTAAAGTGTAGACAGAGAATCGCTTTGGAAATTGATGAGGCATTATGGAGTTCCCATGAAGATCATTAACTTAATAAAGAAGACCTATGAAGACATGACATGCATAGTTCTTCATAAAGGACAACATACAGAACCGTTTAGGTTTAGAACGGGAGTGAGACAGGGATGCCTCTTGTCTCCATTTCTTTTATTACTAGCAATAGATTGGGTTATGAAAACATTACAACAGAAATGGAATCCAGTAGAATCTGACTAAACAGCTTGATGATCTGGATTTTGCAGATGACTTGGCTCTTCTGTCTCATAACCATAATCAGATGCAAGAGAAAATGAAAATTCTCGAGGAGAGGCCTGAAAGTGGGCCTGAAAATACACAGGGAAAAGACAAAGATTATGAGAATAAATGCAAGAAATGATAACAAAGTTGAACTTGAAGAAACACCACCAAAAGATGTAGAATCGTACACATATCTTGGAAGTAATATAGGCAAAGGTGGAGGGACAGACAGTGATATCAAAATAAGAATGAAAAAAGCAAGAAGAGCTTTCATTGCTTTGGGAAACATATGGAGAACAAGAGAAATCAAGTCCAACACGAAAATAAGAATCTTCAACTCAAATGTCAAGTCAGTCCTATTTGTATGGCTCTGAGACATGGTTAGCAACAAAAACAACAACCAAAAAGCTTCAGACTTTTATAAACGGGTGCTTGCTTAGAATAGAAGGACTGAAATGGTATGACAAAGTCACAAATTTGGAATTGATGACAAGAACCAGACAAGTGCCAGTGGAACAAGAGTTGAGAAGAAGACGCTGGCGATGGATAGGACATACATTGAAAAAACCTGTTGATAGCATTACAAGGCAGTCCTTGTTCTGAAATCCATAGGGAAAGAGAGGCAGAGGTAGACCAAAAACACATGGAGAAGAGAACTGGATACAGAGGTGAAAATGATGAGGAATAAATGGAAAGAACGAGCGGATGGCACAGGACAGGAAGACTTGGCATGTGTTTTTTGAAGGCCTATGCTCCTTGGAGAGCTAAAGGGTATTGACTGATTGATAGTTTGAGAGCCCCTTTGGATTGTGGGGAATGCACAGTATGCCATACGCGAGTTGCTCCAAGCTTGGGTCCAGATTTGATGCTGCTTTAAATGCAAGCAACACTGGAGAAACTGAAGCTCATAACCAACTCAGCATATGTCGGAATGGCAGACAAGTCACAGAAAAAACTTAGATCTACAGTGTAGTTAATGAGTTTTCAACATGGTATTGGCTGCAAAAGAGCAAGAAGCACGGCAGCCCTAGCTAAACAACAACAACAAAAAACCCCAGTGTTTATTTTTTTTTCTCCGTAGTTGAGGATCTGTGTGTGTGCGTGTGCGTGTGTGTGTGTGTGCGTGTATGTGTGTGTGTGCGCGTGTGTGCGTGTGCGTGTGTGTGTGCGTGCGCGCGCGTGCGTGCGTGCGTGCGTGCGTGTGTGTGTGTGTGTTTGTGTGTTTTGTGGCTTAAAATTTCTTAGAGTGGTGTAACCGGCCTTATACCAAACCCTCCTTAGATGTCTCTACAGAGTTATTATATTACCGATCCCGGTTAACATACGGACAGCTGAAGTTAACATTACCGTTTTATGTACAGCATTATGGTTTAATTCAACTGGCCTTGTTTTAACGATCTAGTTAACCAAACCAATATTAATTTATAGTTCGTCATGCTAATACTAATAGCTGATTCATAAAAAAGGACATGAGCTACTGTACCATAAGTTATTTTGTATCTGTATATGCGCCTAATATAATCATATTTATATGCTTTGAACGGGGCTCGCCTCGCCATAACGAGGGATTAGTGGAAAGAGGACTTTTTGTTTAAATGATGCTATTTTTAGTTCTGTCACAGGTAGGTATCAATTGAGAGATAGATTCAGTCTGAGGCCAGACAGACTATGGAAGAGAGGGTGTGAATAGATAGAAATATAGTCACTGGTGGGAATTATTAGGAGAAGATATGCCTACTGAAGGGTAGCAGCCCTAAGGTCTTCAGCCTACCTGATGACTAATTTTTAATGGAGCAATCTTTTCCCGCCCTCCAATGTTAATACAAGACTTTAGTCTAATTTACAGTAAGGGACTTTTGAATACTACACCAATGACAGATAGAAAAGATGTTCTGACCAGCACAAGATGAGATTTTGTTGTTTTTGTTAAACGAACGATATACGACACACAGCATCACAAAAAATCATAGATAATAAAAGGTATAGTCCTTCACAAAAAAAAACACAATGTCTGAAGGCTACACAACAAGAAACACAAACCATCAAATCCCCAAAAAGAAATTGTGGCCACCGCACTTTACCTCACTCATAGATTCATTCAGACACACCTTGACACTCGCTCACTCCACGCTCACTCTTCCTAAAAGATAAGAGTCCTGATCAAAATCTGCTGTTATCCGGACAGGGACTCCCAGTCTGAAGGTAGACGGCCGTTTCTGCCTTAATGAATAATACATCCAGAAAATGCAAAGACTCCTACTTAGAGACCGACACCGTTCCACCACGCTTTAATAATCCAGTTTGATAAGGAGTTAAGCTCCTGGGGTACACCGTATCACATAACTACCAACTCACACCCACTTTCGTAAAACTCCAGTGAACAAGGCGGCTAAGTGTAGTGCGAAAATCTAGCACAGAAATAATACTCCAAACTTGCGGATCAACAAAGCGTTATGTGAGACCTTGTAGAGGCTAGCAATCGTTGTTTTCTTCTAGGGTCTGCGAGAAATATCCACAGCGACGGGGTGTAAAGGGCTTCACCAATATTGCCCAGATGAATAAGTGGCAATCTGTAACAGCTCGAAAGCACTGCGGCTTGCAAGGGCGGTAGAACTAATCCACGGATGCCCGCTCGCTGAGTTGATTGACTAAGCCATCAGCCGGGAAAACTATGGCTGATAACGTGAATGCCGAGATAAAATCGATGGCAGCTTCTTAAAGAAATAAAATGGCTCAAAGCGACTTTGAGGGCTCTAGTTGAGGCCGTCGGAAAGAGAACACAGTCCGTTTTTCTTTTGACCAGCGTCTGGAAAAATAAGGACAGTCAAAAATATTTTCATATCTTCTCACCGCGAACGCTCAACATTACAAACATGACTTCACATACATGCACACTCTCTTCCTTCCACCTTGTATATATATCTCCCTTCTGTCATCTACAGGGTATCTGTCCCCAACAGTCTGAAAAACACCTCCGTGCTATTTTCTCGTTATGTGTCTATTCCCGTCCCCACAAAAGTTACTATTAATTATTGAAAATAGAATTAGTAACGCGGGATTTAGACTATGTTCATATATATTAATAATAAGCTTCCATCCCTAATTACTCTAAGAAAATTATATTGGTCTTACCAGCTTCAAGGAATTATCTCCGTACGGTAGAAATAACCAATTGTTATCATCAGGAGGTATTAAGTATCCGTAGCTAGAATTCTTGAAGTGCACTGATCAAGAGGGACAGACCCCCGTGCTTTAAATAGTAAAAGACAGGTGGCAGGTGTTCGGTTCGCATTCGCGGACCTTCCAGATGAAGAAGAGAACAAAACACGTAATCCTACGCAAGAGCTTCTGATCGTCTCCAGATTAAACATAAATCTACGTAAGCAAAACGAAGAGTTTTCTCCGGCTTCACTAAGACAAAGAAAGAGATGAATCAAGAATATGCAACTAGTACGCGAGCGCGCGTTTATACGAACGGCGCTCTGTCCGCGATAAGCGCTGTCACCAGATGAAAGAACGAAGGAATTCCCCTGGGTTTCCCAAATCAAAGAGGACCAGGGAAGTACTACGTTTTTCTTGGAGACCAACAAGAACGATTTGTTTGATCACCCACCGCCTTGCGCGTGCTGGAGACAGGCCTAGATAGTGTTTATAGTGGTTGACATGTGTGCTGACAGAAATACGAGCAGAAAGAGACAAAATTATAGAAAAGTGGGCGGAGAATTTAGATGGACAGAAAATAGACAGGTCAGCCGGACGCACCCCCAGACAGGCGGGCAGTCATTTCTATCAAACCCGTCACAAGTTCACAAGACTGATATTGTTCATTTGCCTGATATAGTAGTTCAATTCGCTAGATTTACATCATTATTTTTTCAATTCACTGGGCTGAAAAAAAAAATGGTTCTATTGATTGGGCTGAATATTATAATTTAACTCTTGAAAGTAACTGTTAATATATCGTTCGTGTATTTGCCAAAATAACACATACCTGGACGAACTAACAGTATTGCTCCACAAACTATGTCAACGATTCGAAAGATTTGTGATCCAATTAATCCACCTCATTGTATCATCACGACAACGAAAAGGCTGACAGATTGGCAACGGAAGGTGGGAAGCTAACTCAGCCTGATACAAGCATAACTTTGGAAGAGGCAAAGAGTTTTATCAGAATCATATGCTGGAACAAAAAGGGAATGCATTGGGGGGAGGGGGGGGGTGTAAATGTTTGCGATCCTCAAGTGCACGTCTAGTAATTTGTAGACGCACATTTGAGCGCGTCTATGATAATTTTATGTTATATTATTTGCGTACGACCTTGCACCATTATTAAACATGTATGGCGCGGTATGTCGCGTTGTTTTGTTGCTATACGGGCAACGTACTTGAGGCAGATCCAGATATCCTCCGTCTTGTATAGACGTGAATTTTTCGTGTGCTTGTCCTTAGTCTAGGAAAGACATGGTTATAAAGAAATTATAATCATCTGGAAGATGAAGATGATATTCTTGATGAGCAATAACAAGAATAGTTTTATTTCAAATATTTAGCCAGCAACGGCTCGTTTAAAGTATCTCGCCTCCGTTACTTAGTCTCCTGTAATCGTTATGGCAGAGCTTCAGCCTGACCAGATATGTCAAGCTGCTAGTGCTTCCCGCTAACGTTGGGAGTTTATTGGATCGTAATTGAATAACTATATATACCCTTCAAAAGAAGTTAAGGACCAGTAGGTGAAAATGACCCAAAAATAATAAAAATTATAAAAATTATATTTCATAAGCAATTAATCTGACATTGATTTTTCTCGAACAACAAACATTCAACACGTGCTGCGTGGGCCACCAGCATACCGTGTGGCTAGTGTTTAGCTCAGCATGCACGCTGAAAAAATGCTGCTGAGACACCAAAATGTGGGTGTTTTTAATGATGTCTGAGCATGAAAAAAATACCTGCTATTCCAAAAATGCGTGATGCATGTGGGAGACTATAGTGTTGGTCTTGAGCTGTACTCACAAAATTGTCTTTATAAGCAACACAAGTGCTGCATAACCATTGCACAACAATATGCCTCAACGACGAAAGCTGAGTGTTGTGGATAAAGGAAGAGCCATTGCGTGGTTGCAGGAAGGTCTTACTGTCCGAAATGTCGCTCAGAGGCTTGCATGAAAATAGTGTTGATTGTCACTGATAAGCTTGTCATGTTATATTTTGAAGTGCTGTCTTTTTATTGTTCATTTTCATTTCACTTTGCACCCTTAATAAAAATGGTCCTTAACTTCTTTTGAAGGGTATATATGCTCAAAGTTGTTAACATGGTCACTGTGGTAAACCCATGTTGTCTACTGGTGCGTTACTGTAGAGCTTCCGCTAACCTTCATGTGGCGCGGTTAGTGCAGTCAGTCAACGTCCATGTTGATTGTTATTGACCGTGTACTTTTTTGCCATAAATATAATGATGATGATCGTCTACATTACTGATGTCAAAGTGTATCTACAATAAATCTTGTTTTGTCGCCAACTGTGAGTCCAGCATCTATTTATCGCCAGTTCGGTCATACTGTCTTGACCCATTAAACAGTGTTACCGAGCTCCATTGTCATCACCATAAGCCAAAGTAACGGCCCACGTCATATTCGCGTTATCAAGAAATACTTCGGCCACATGTGGTAAGCCCGACAGCCCTGACAACATCATTGTTAATTCAGACAAGAAAAAAACCATAGAGGAGTGAAGTTTAGAGACTTCATTTCACTAGGCCCAGCTTTATGAGGTGGGGTGACTTCTTACTGCACTGTCCTTCCGTGACTCAAGAGAAAAGTCAGGTACCTATTTACAGCTGGTTAGATTGAAGCAACCTCTACACCTCACGGTAGAAGGGGAACGACTAAGTAAGTAAGTAAGTAGATTGAAGCGTAAAGTTACCAAGTTTTGAACCTGGTAGCTTTGCTGCGAGAGGCAAGCGCTCTACCCATTCTGGTGAACGGACTGTCAAGGTTGCTAGTAGAGTAGAAACCAACAAATTTAAACTTCCACGGCCGTTTAATATTCTATGTATCATTTATCTCATCTTTTATGTAACATCCTTTTCTTCTCGCAAACAACGTTGTTAATTATCTGTACTTATTCACATTAATATACGGAGCACATAATATTTTATATGTTCAACATTATAACACAACAAATTAAATAACACTCCATCACATATTGAAAGACAACACATCGTCGATAAAAATAACACTGGCTAACAAACAAAAAATTTTTTTTTCTTTCTCTAACATTTCTATGTTTTTCTGGTCAACTTTAATGCGCTGTTTTTAAATCTGCAAACCGTTTTTCTCTATCAGGTCGGGATCTCTAGAAATACGCAATTAAAGGTTTTTAACAACGCATACAGTATTACAACATCATTCGTACAAGAAGAATAACAGTTATGTAGGCTTGAATTTCTTTGCAGTCGACTTTCGTCGGTGAAGGGCATGTGGTACATCGCGATGAAGCATCCAACAATAATCGGCAAGCATGGTGACACTCCACCGTCCTTGATAACGTGA
The DNA here is from genome assembly GCA_024509875.1 of Oreohelix idahoensis. NCBI lineage: Eukaryota > Metazoa > Mollusca > Gastropoda > Stylommatophora > Oreohelicidae > Oreohelix > Oreohelix idahoensis. The sequence goes on from JAMPIV010009111.1 coordinate 474,664, forward strand.
CTCCATTACGGCGATATCTTGATGGAATCGTTCTCAATGTTCATCGCTGACTTCGCCAAGGTTGTCAGGGAAAAAGTCATGATGCGAATCGAGCAAATGGATTTTGAGGGACATGTTACAGCCCATAATTCTGTATGCATCTATGCACTGCTTAACAATATGCACATAGTCGACAGATTTGTGATTTCCCAGAAAGTTATCGACGATCGATTTGAATGCCATCCATGCGCGAAGTTCACTACCATGTAACAAGTTCTCGAATTGTTTGTCTGCAATAACTTTCCTAATCTGAGGTCCTACAAAGATACCTTCCTTTATCTTTGCATCGCTAACTTGCGGAAACTTTTCTCGAAGATAAGTGAAAGCTTTGCTCGTTTTATCTAACGCTTTTACGAAATTCTTCATGAGCCCCAACTTTTATGTATCGGTGGTAAAATGATGCTGTCTTTGTTAACTAATGGCTCGTGTATTACATTTTTATGCCCAAGCTGCATACGATCCCTGATAGGCCACACCTTTCTTGCATAATGTTCCTGTCTGTTGCGGCTGTCCCATTCACATAGGAAGCAACAAAATTTAGTATACCCCGTCTGCATGCCCGTGAGAATTGCAATGACCTTTAGGTCTTCACAAATCCGCCATTGGTAGTCATTGTACTTTATTTTTGCCAAATTTATAGCCATATTGTCATAAGTTTCTTTCATATGAACAGAGTAGGCGACTGGAATTGATGAAAATAAATTTCCGTTATGCAATAACACGGCTTTTAGACTAGTCTTGGAAGAGTCGATGAAAAGTCGCCATTCGTTGACTAGGTGCTCATGACCGAGGTGCACCATTAGACCGTTTACATCTTTGCAATAGCAAATGTCATCATCCATCTCAAAGTATTGAACAAGTTCTCTGTGTCTATGACGAAATTTAGATATCGGAGTATTGGGCGCTAAAAGATTCCATTCTTTGAGTCACGAACCGAGTAATTCCGCTTGTCCTTTGATAAGAGCGAGATCACGTATTAGATCTGAAAGTTCTGAATGGTCAATTAAGTGAACACCATCATTCACCGGTATATAATCCGAGTCAGAATTAGTTTCTAAAGCAGGTAAACTATCACTTTCTGATGGTTCATTCACGTCCAACGGATATTGTTCTGGTGGAACTGGGGTCGGACACGTGATTGGATCATGAGGCACTGGTTTCGAAACCGATTCAATATGTGGATAAACCACAGACTTTCTAGTTTTAAAAGTGAAACCATGGATATTTGTCAAGCAGAAGTAACAATCAGTAGCGTGATTTGTCGGTTCACGCCATATTACTGGCATTCCAAAAGGCATCGACTTATGCTTCGGCGATTTTCGTAACCAACCTGACAATGTATTTGCACAAGTCGAACAAACTGCATTTGGCTTCCAAGATTTATTTGCATCATCAACTTTCAAATCGAAATAAAGTTCACATGCTTTCTTTAGTAATGGTGTAAAGTTTTTCTGGTGAACACGATCGGTAAAATATCTGCACACGAAACAGAACAGATCAGCCGAATTTCTACAACTTCTAGAAGCCATATTTTGCTCAGAATTATTTCAAAATACAGTAACTATTTGAAAAAAAGCGTAACATATGTCATGCATCTTTTAGCAGTATAAAAAGTAGAATTATTTTGCATTTTATTAATTTTTAATAAGTTATATAGTAAAAATGAAAAGGAGCAAATAACGGTTTCCCAAAAATATATTTATTCACAAATATCTTAAGAACCCGATGTGATAGAGATAAACGGATTTCAGATTTGAAATCAGCGCAAAAAACTGACCTAAGAACACTTATTCTCATATAAGAAAGAAAAATGTTGTTTGTCAGTGTAATTAATATCATATACATGGAAATAGTCTGGCAGTTTGTTAAGGTAAAATGGCAAACAGATTTCAATATTTTGTTTGTTTATTTTTAATTAACTTGATATAATAGTAATGAGTAACATTAGCATAATGTACTTCCCGGGGGTCTCCGATGGGGTAAAGAATGAAGAGAAGTAATACTGCATCACTGCGTCGTAAGAGGTGATAAGTATGAGGAGATAGACACCAGATGGGGGTGGGGAGAGTAATAGAGAAGACATGGAAAGACTTTAAGACTTTGAACAGGTGGCGAGGGATGGAAGGGCTTGGCGGAAGCTTGCGCAAGGCCTCTGCATAACAGGAGGTTGAGACTAATGAATAAATTAATGAATTTAGTCAGGCAATACAACGGGAATGCGAAGTCAAAGGACCAATCATAATATATATGTTACACTCACTTAATTTTCGTTTAGCCAGCTTAAGTTGTGGTAATGGTCTTGTCATATACTGCAGTATGCATGTACGTCAGCTATCGACTCTGTCAGTACTAAGCATGCAAGCCGTAATATCGGTTTATCCTCCCTGTATGTATTTTATGTTCTGTATATCTATCGCATCTTCTCCACTGTCCGTTTTATCCTCGGGGGTCTGTCTGCTTCTATTTTAGACCTGGAGTTTCATTTTTCAATTGTTTGACTTCAGCGGTCAGCTTCTGTAGCTGTCGTCTGTCAATCGTGCGCTGTTTTTCTGCAACCTCCGCAGCCACTTTGTGCTTTGCCTCTCTGAAGGGGATGTTTTTGGAAACCGCTTCCTTCGGGATGCTCTTTGTTTCCTGGAACATCGGGCAGCCTCGGTATCTTGCCCCATGGTTTCCGAGGCAGTTTGCACCGGTACGGTTTGGATTTATGGCCTTGTAGTTTTGATCCTCCTTCGCCTTGGGACAGTCGCGATATGGGTGGCTACCCGCACAATACCGGCAAACTGCATCTCTCCTGCACGTTTTCTTTGTGTGCGAAAATGCTGGCAGTTAAAGCACTGCATGACCGGAGGGATATATGCCTCTGTCCTTTTTGAAGTAGTTTCGAGCGTCAGTCTCTCAGGTCTTGTCGACCCTTCAATGGTTATTACAATCAGGATGGTGTCTTTGTTGTCCCATGCTTTTAGCCTTTCGACCTGCATGAATTTGACGTCTGCGTTTTCGGTCTGTAGTTTGTTGTGAACCTCGTTAGCGGGCCATCTGGTGTCCACCCCTCTTACGACAAACTTCTTTGTGGTCTTATGTTTTTCCACCACCACTTTTATCTGGTGGGGCAACTGCACTTCTTTTGGACCGGCCTCCAGCTCTGTCATCAGCGAAGTGGTTGTTGTAGTTTTGTTAAGGGAAAGCACGACTCCCTTTTTGTGCCTCCTTACTTTAGAGATGCCTCTCCTGCCAGTTATTGACTCGAGGATGCAGATCACTTTGTCATCTGGTAGGGCCCTGAGTCAGGGCATCTGCGTGATCTTAACGATCCTCTCCTGTATCGCATCTGTGTCGTCTTTCTTACTAGCCTTTGTTCCCTCTTTCCTTCTCTGGTCCCGGTCAGGACTAGAATCAAGCTTTGGTGGTGATTTTATTGTCTTCGGATTTTGGAGCAGCTTCCCTGGGGTAGCCACAGCTGTCAACTCGGCATCGTGTGGTGGTGTCATCGCTGTTTGGTGCAGTTTCTCTGTAGTAGACAGGGTTTCTGCTGATGATTCGGGAACGTGTGGTGATGGCCACAGGGTTGTAAGCTCCTTGTAGAATACTAAATGTTGGTTGGTGGTATTCCTATTGTAACTGTAGAGTCTTGGTTCCTTGGTAAGGTGTACTGTGAAGTGCCTTGTCTGATGTAATGGGTGAGTGTAAACATCAATGGTAATAGACGCGAATGGAAGATAGTTCGACAGTTTTGTTGCACACTCACTCCGATCACAGGTGTAAGTCAAGGATGACTAGAACTACAGTTGACGTTTCACTGACTTTAATGAAGGCACGCAAACTGGACAGCACGGATACAGTCATGGACACATGTTGACATACATTCATTGGTTATTTGAATCGTGGATGATACATTCATGTAGTAGTGAAATATCATTCAACCCAAGGTAGCATTCACTGTTCTGGTAACTAATCGCCGTATCCTCTACTGACTGAACGCGTCAATGAGGATCGGTAAACATACAAACGTCATTGGCCGAACCATCATTTCATGGCTAAGTTCTTAAGCTGAAATATGTCCAATGTTTGTATAATGATCATAAACCACGATAGTGGGTTTTCACCTCCTAACAAGATCTCGATACCACTGCCCGATAGTAGGATACATAATCTGTTCTCTTGACAGTGATCAAAAAATATGATGACAGGAATATAACATGGCCGCCTTCCTGAGTTGTCGCTCACTCACTCGTAGGAAGGTAGATATAAGCCAAAGTTAATTTATAATGTGCATATAAATAATTTCATAAAGTTTTCCATACAGCTCTACAGTAATCAAGTTAATTCACGTAGACATAACTGCTGTAGGAAAGCCTGTCATCTTCGTCGATACAAAACACAACCCTAGCGATACGAAGCACAATGTTCCATCTAGGTCTAATCGACTCGAGATCATCAAAAATAGGGTCTGGCATAACTGGAGTCCGAATCACACATATGAGGAGGATCTCTGACAAATAGACTCTTGCAGAGACATAAACTTCTCCTAGAAAAACATCTATGAATCACTGTTAAACCTTAAACAGTGCCAGCCCTGGAAAAAGCACTCAGCCATCTTAGCGACATTATCGGAACTCTTTACAACCCAGTAGGACTACGAAAACCTGCGCTAGATTCTGGCAGAAAGAATATAGTCCGACCTGAACATACAAAGGTATACAATATACGACTGAATCTTCTTTCACAAGACAAGTAGTACACATGAATTCAGGCCATAAACATAACAAGCAAAATTAATCTATTTTCTGGCCCGAACAAATAAGAACGGACATGAATACAATATCCATGCGCCGAGTCAATATCAAGAAAGATCACTCACATAATCAAAAGTGTAAATCAATCATGAATTATCTAGCTTTACCAGAGGAAGCATTTTCATACACAAATGAATGCAAGTATATATTTTCCATATTAAATAGCCATATCGTATTTTTTTGTAATATGTGCGTCAAAATATGCACGCAACAGATTACCACACCCCTCGGGAAAAAAAATGGTACATTCTTTTTTTTTGAAATACATCTAGGAGCAACATACAATAGGCTCACAACGCACCAATAACAATGCGCAGATGATAAGTATTGAGAATATATTTCATGAACTTAGAGAAAGTATTTCTCTAAGTATAAATATTTCCAGAGAGGTGTCACCAACGCATACTATAATACTGGCAATGCCACCCTTTCTACATCAGTTTATACATAAATTTCATCTTAGATATCTTAACATCATGATCATCAAAGACGAAAAACATTGAAAGACCAGCGGTAAATAAACATCAGTGAACCGCTAAGTAGTGTTACAATCAATATATGATATATTCCATATGTGTACACATTTCAACATAGGAACAACTGTAGCAAAGTTAGGCATATAATTTAACAGTTATGAATCATGTGGGCATCTAGACAAAATATCTGCCATCACATTTTCTGACCCACGGATAGCTCGCACCGAAAAATGAAACGGCTGCAGAGCAATCGCGTATCGCGTTGATCTCGCGCTCTTCAGATTTTTACTCTGAATAGCCGTAAGAGCTTTCTGGTCAGTTTCCACAATGAAATGCGCGCCAAGAAGAAATCTTTGCAGTTTAAGGATTGACCAAACCATAGCCAATAATTCACGGTCTAGGACCGAGTAATTCTTCTCTGCGGCATTTAATTTTCGAGAAATATACATCACAGGATGCAGAGTTCCAGAGTACTCTTGCATTAGTGCTGCTCCAATCCCCGTGGATGAAGCGTCACTACGAAGAATAAATGTCTTATCCTTAGAAGGCAATACTAGGATAGGTGAAGTAGAAAACATAGTTTTAACCTTATCCAAAGAGGATGAACCCATGACCAACACGGTGACCTAAGAAAGATATTTCGCTAAAACCAATACAAGCTTTAGATGGTTTTGCTGTTAGGTTATGCTCGCGTAAGATAGACAATAGCTCATTTAACCCATTATAGTGATCTTCCCAAGTATCACTGAAAAGACAGATGTCATCAAGATATGCAATGACATCTGAGCGATGAGATAGGATTCGACGCATCATGCGTACGAATGTTGCAGGGGCGTTCATTAGGCCGAAAGGCATGAAATTCCATTGGAATAGACCCCTAGGCGTCGAAAAAGCAGTAAACGGTTTGGCGTGTTCGGATAATGGAACTTGCCAATATCCCTTAGACAAATCAAGTTTAGTAAAGAAATGAGAATTCGATAGTCTCGTAAGTAGCTCTTCTAGTAAAGGCATAGGTTCAGCATCAAATTTAGTCACTTGGTTCAATTTGCGATAATCAACGCAAAGACGTATGTTGTTGTCTTTTTTTCGCACGATAACCATCGGCGAAGAATATGATGATGTGGACGGTTCAATAATTTTTAACTCTATCATCTCATCCAACTCTTTTTCTACCTGTGCTTGAAAATGTATCGGAATAGGATACGGTCTGACTCTTATAGGATTATGGTCAGTAAGAATAATGTCATGTTGAATGACATCAGTTTGACCAGGAATGTCAGTAAGGACATCCTGAAATTGTTCTAACATAGTAGAAACTTGTTTCTGCTCTCCTGGAGATAATTCAGGAGAAATCGCAACATCTTTCCATGATTCATTAGAGTGAAGCGGAATCATTGGAAAAGGTAGATTTACATCCGAGAAACTCGTTTCCTCATCCTGTATTACTGACAGTGATGAGTAATGTCCATGTTGGACTGGAAAATCGTCCGTTGCCTGGAAAACAGGTTGTAAATAATCCGGACGTTCATGGAATTCCGTGAGCATGTTGATGTGGAAGGTTTTATGCTTCCCGTCAATATCGACGATATAGTCAACATCGGAAACTTTTGATATTATATCGTACGGACCTTTCCAAGAAATAAGAAGTCTGTTTTCTCTACAAGGTAACAGGACCAATACTTTGTCACCTGGACAGAGTTTTCGCAAGCGTCTGGTCTTATTGGCAAATTGCCTTCCCTTCTGTTTCGCAAATTCAGAAGAAGCAGTTGCCAATTTGCATGCTTCAATAATCTTGTGTCTAAGTGCAATGACATATTCATAAGAGGATTTTGTGTCATCGACAGTATTATCAGCAGTTATGAGATCATGAAGTAAGGACATAGGACCTCGCGGTTTCGCGCCGAAGACAAGTTCAAAAGGAGAAAATCCTGTATGTTCGTTGGCGACCTCTCAATATGCAAAGAGAGCCGCGGGTAAAACCCTGTCCCAATCCTGAGGATGATCCTCAGTTATCTTACCTAGTAGGTTTTTCAGAGTTCTATTCAGACGTTCCACCATCCCATTGGACATAGGATGATAAATACTACTCAGAGATCTCTCTATCTTTAGAGTCGACATCACTTGAGACATGGTATCCGATATAAGTTGGCTACCATGGTCCGATAATATTTCTGCTGGAAATCCCAGACGAGAAAATATTAACCAAAGAGCATCTGCAATATCAGCAGTAGTTATGCTCTTTAGAGGAACAGCCTCTGGCCAACGTGTGCACATATCCACACACGTCAAAATATATTGGTGTCCTCTAGCAGACTTTATCTTAAATGGACCAATGATCTTTCTTCTTTCTTCTCGTGATATCACTATGGATTTTGTTTTAGAGCTGCTTATGACCATCACGAGAAGAAAGAAGACATCAGATTAAGCTGGGAGAACAGGTCCTGGAGCAGGTCGACCACTTTAAATACCTCGGAGCTATTATAGACCGAAAGGGAGGCATCAAAGAAGAGTTGGCCACTCGAAAAGCAGCAGCTGGGAGACTTTTTCAGGCCATAAATCGAGGATTCCTCAGCAAGAGAGAGGTTGGTAAGACAACGAAGATGGCTGTATACCGCTCCACCTATGTCCCAGTCTTGACATATGGATGCGAGTCATGGGCAATGACTACAACCCATAAAAGCCAGATCCAAACCTCAGAAATGAGATATCTGAGGAAGGTGGTTGAAGTAACAAGAAGAGACATGGTACGCAACCAGACGATACGTCAAGGCCTAAAATGCCACCCCCTACAGACCCAAGTAGAACAGTCCCAACTAAGATGGTTTGGCCATGTCTGCAGAATGGGAGAAGATCGGCTACCACGACAAGCATGGGAAACAAAGAGCCAAGGATCCAGACCCCGAGGACGACCCAGAGTCCGCTGGGAGAACAACATTAGACAATCTTTGAAGGACCGAGGACTAGAATGGAACCAGGCCAGGAGGAAGACAGCCGATAGAATAGTCTGGCGCTCTCTCTTCCAAATCTCTACACCTCACGGTAGAAGGGGAACGACTAAGTAAGTAAGTAAGGACCAATGATGTCTATCGCCATTTTTTGAAATGGTCGAATGGGAATGTCTGCAGCCTGAATAGGTGCAGCATGGCGTGGACCTCTGGATTTAAACTCTTGACATACTTTACAAGATCGACAATAGATTCGTATGTCCTTATTCACAGCAGGCCAAAAGAAAATGCAAGAACTCTAGATTTAGTACGGGAAAAACCCATATGTCCGGCACACTGAGAATCATGAGCGTGCTGTAAGATTTTAACTCTCATATTTTTGGGCACAAGAATTTGAGAATGAATGGATTTAGCGGAGTCTTGTACCATACGTACAAGTACGCCATTCCTCATCGTAATCTAAGATTTACGATTTGTATCCTTATTCGGATCACCTTTTGTTGCCAGAGTAAAGAATTTCTTTAGAGTAGGATCATCTTCCTGCTGTTTTATAAAGGAAACATGCGAAATCTCCAAGAGATCACCTTGGTTCTGGTCATTATTATCTCCAGAAGGCGAAGATTGCGGCATGTTTAGAGCTTGAGCTCTAGTGACTACAGCATTTGCAAAATGCATATTATCACTTTCCCACTCGGCAATTTGTTGCGGAGTGCATTCTTTCGCACCATGAATGCGACCGACGATAAGATCAGCGATCGGATTCGGCAGAAGACATGCGTGCACATCTCCTGTAAAGAAGGGAGTAGAGATGTTGATAATGGCAGTGGAGTACTTCTCCAATGTGCCACCAAATGTTATGCATTTGACTATCTTGCCAGTGGCTCGAGAAGGATCTATAAGTGGCTGCCTCACTCCAATGGTTGTGCACCCGGAATCGAAAAGAATTGAGACCGGAGTACCATCTACTAGACCTCTATTCAAGACAAGAGCACCTCTTCCATCATGCGCGACTGACGCAGGAAGAGCAGGAAGAGGATGACCACAGCTTAAAGTCGAAACTGTGGTTGGCTCGAATAATGTTTTGCATTGGGAACACTGAAATGCTCTGTCAAAATCGAAAGCAGAACATCCCACACTATTAGAGTCTTTCTTATCATTGGTTTGATTACCGGCTTCGTGAAACTCTTGTTGTGCAGAGTTAGCCTGGTAATGAGATTTACCATGTCTTTTGTGTTGTGATCTACCTCGGTTATTGTTGCCTCTGTAATTATTATTCCCTCTGTTATAACCCCTATTTGGGTTTGAATCACAATATTCATGATCATAATCATCATGCTCATTATAATGAGTATCCCTGTAATGTTGGTTTTGTTGTTTCCATGAAGAACTTGGGTAGTTCCTATGGTTACTCCCTTTTCGGAAATTTCTATAATTATGGGCACTCCTCGCGTATCGAGGACTGTCAGCCCGATTCCAGTTCTTCGAAGAAGAACCCTGATTTGAGTGGTTACCTTGGTTTTGATACTTATTCCAATTAACCTTCTTATCAAATTTATTTTGAGCTCCTTGGAATTTGTGTGAGTAATTATGATTATATTCTGTTGCTGACGCAACTGGCATACCCTCTTTAATGTTAGTGTTACTAAGAATGATGTCAGGGTGTGCCGTGGCATACTGGTCACAATATTCTTCCATTTGCTTTAATGTACTAGGTTTACGCTCATGTAAAAACTCTAGGAATGGTTTATTTACCGAAGACATGACCTTGTCTCTTAGCAATAAATCCGTAAGACCATCAAATGTTTTCTCTATTTTGGATAATTCAATCCATCGTGAGAGTGTAAGTCGTGCTTTTGAAATGAATTCTGAGAATTCTACACCTACCTCAGGTCTCATTGTTTTAAACAAAAGACGATAACCTTCTTCTGACAGCTGATATCTCTTTATCAAAGCTGCCCTAATAGCATCATAATTATCCTTGTCGGCCTCTTCAACCAAACATAACTTAGTCAGAGACTCCCCTTTTAGATTTTCAGACAACTGATTCACATACTGTGATTTGTCAACATTATGAGCTCGACAAGCACGTTCAAATCTAGAAAGCCAAAATGTTATATCATCACTGGCAGAGTTGAACGCTGGCACCTTGACCTTATAATTAAAGGGTTTACCATTACCACCAAATGCCTGATTAACATTAATCATACTTGTCAATCTTAATTTCTCTAACTCCAATTCATGTTCTTTTATTGCTTTTCTCTCTTCAGCTTCTCTATCTAATCTTTTCTGTTCAGCAGCAGCTTCTAATTTTTTCTGTTCAGCAGCAGCAGCAGCTTCTATTTTTTTCTGTTCTGCCACAAATCTCCTTTCCTCCACCTTCTGCAGCAGCTTTTTTCTCTTCAGCAGCAGCAGCAGCTTTTCTCTCCTCAGCAGCAGCTTCTATTTTTTTTTCTTCTATTTGAAGTTTTCTCTCCTCAGCAGCAGCTTTTCTCTCCTCAGCAAATTGAGCAGTTGCCCATTCTTCTAACTCTTTACCAGTATTATCAAGGGATTTCCCTTGTGCAATAAAGTAATCTAATGTAGACATCTTGTCTTATTAAATCAGAAACCTGAAAAAGTAAATAAATTACCCTATCCCACTTTAATGGGAGACATGTCTATACTATAGACTTAGTCTTAGTGAAAAACTTGTATGGTTATTTTGTTTATAATATAACCAATGATAACTTGAGTACCTGTGGAAAACAATATCTGTATATCCCAAACACTGTGGGAGACAAGCCTTACAAAGGTCTTATATACTTCCTTAATGTAATCAATGATCACTTGAGTACCTGTGGAAAATAATATTTCTATCCCAATCACTGTGGGGAACAAACCTTACAAAGGTCTTGTACACTTTCCTAGTGTAATCAATGATCATAAGTACCTTATATATTATCTGTCAACCAAAGACATTAACAAGGACAAACAGGAAAAGACAATATGAAAACACTTGCAGGAATCAAATTAAATCAAATAGAAAAAATCAAAAAAAAAATGATCACAGAATCTGTGATGATAACCGCAATGAAATCAACAAGACAAATAACGCCACAGTGTATAAACATAAGGGTGTAAAGAACTGAAATGAAAGGAAAGATGAGACCTACAATTATACAAACAAATCAAACAAAACTAAAGAACATAGAAATATTACAAAACAACAAGAAAGACAGTATCGTCACAGCTAACAAATATTTGCAAACAATGTTGCATGCAAATTCCAATTAAGAAATTTGCTCCCTATAGACCGCTAGAGCAAGACCAATGTCACTTGGTATTTCTTGTTCTAGTCACCTCCCATCCAGGCCCGCAGAATACAAACTAACTTAACACACAACAAATAACATATAAACATAAATACATGTAAACCTTAATAGCATAAATGCATACATATATATATATACTTAATAGAATGTATTGTGGATAGAATGTGATGCTGGTATAGTGTTGTAACAATAACCTGCCACCTTTAATGAACAATTAAATAATAGATTTGTTTTCTACACTATTACAATGTTCAATTTTTTCTTTTTTTGAGCATATGAAGATCCAACGATGAAATATGCACTTTATGTTCAACAACACTGTGGTTCTTCTATACAGGATCAACAATCACTTCTTTCTTCTGCACGATGAGAAATGTCAACAGTACTGTTCCCGATATTTTATACACTTGATACAACTGTCCTGTATAATACCGTCTGTACAGCGAAAAACTGTCAACAAGCGCTGACCAAGATACAGCATCCGATCGGTAATACAGGTCAAGCTGACATCGACTGCCCCGTTGTAACTTGTACACTGGTGTTCATGCGTGTCGTATGTGGCGTCAGGGATGGTCTGGTTATCATAACCCCAGAAATCTGGTTCACCACTGTAGAATACTAAATGTTGGTTGGTGGTATTCCTACTGTAACTGTAGAGTCTTGGTTCCTTGGTAAGGTGTACTGTGAAGTGCCTTGTCTGATGTAATGGGTGAGTGTAAACATCAATGGTAATAGACGCGAATGGAGGATAGTTCGACAGTTTTGTTGCACACTCACTCCGATCACAGGTGTAAGTCAAGGATGACTAGAACTACAGTTGACGTTTCACTGACTTTAATGAAGGCACGCAAACTGGACAGCACGGATACAGTCATGGACACATGTTGACATACATTCATTGGTTATTTGAATCGTGGATGATACATTCATGTAGTAGTGAAATATCATTCAACCCAAGGTAGCATTCACTGTTCTGGTAACTAATCGCCGTATCCTCTACTGACTGAACGCGTCAATGAGGATCGGTAAACATACAAACGTCATTGGCCGAACCATCATTTCATGGCTAAGTTCTTAAGCTGAAATATGTCCAATGTTTGTATAATGATCATAAACCACGATAGTGGGTTTTCACCTCCTAACAAGATCTCGATACCACTGCCCGATAGTAGGATACATAATCTGTTCTCTTGACAGTGATCAAAAAATATGATGACAGGAATATAACATGGCCGCCTTCCTGAGTTGTCGCTCACTCACTCGTAGGAAGGTAGATATAAGCCAAAGTTAATTTATAATGTGCATATAAATAATTTCATAAAGTTTTCCATACAGCTCTACAGTAATCAAGTTAATTCACGTAGACATAACTGCTGTAGGAAAGCCTGTCATCTTCGTCGATACAAAACACAACCCTAGCGATACGAAGCACAATGTTCCATCTAGGTCTAATCGACTCGAGATCATCAAAAATAGGGTCTGGCATAACTGGAGTCCGAATCACACATATGAGGAGGATCTCTGACAAATAGACTCTTGCAGAGACATAAACTTCTCCTAGAAAAACAACTATGAATCACTGTTAAACCTTAAACAGTGCCAGCCCTGGAAAAAGCACTCAGCCATCTTAGCGACATTATCGGAACTCTTTACAACCCAGTAGGACTACGAAAACCTGCGCTAGATTCTGGCAGAAAGAATATAGTCCGACCTGAACATACAAAGGTATACAATATACGACTGAATCTTCTTTCACAAGACAAGTAGTACACATGAATTCAGGCCATAAACATAACAAGCAAAATTAATCTATTTTCTGGCCCGAACAAATAAGAACGGACATGAATACAATATCCATGCGCCGAGTCAATATCAAGAAAGATCACTCATATAATCAAAAGTGTAAATCAATCATGAATTATCTAGCTTTACCAGAGGAAGCATTTTCATACACAAATGAATGCAAGTATATATTTTCCATATTAAATAGCCATATCGTATTTTTTTGTAATATGTGCGTCAAAATATGCACGCAACACTCCTGTCTTCTTTTCTCTCTTCTTTCCAGCATCTGTTGTAGCGCTCTCAACATGTCTTCACGTTCTAGGTCTTCATCATCTAGGCCAGGGACGTTAGCATCTGCTCTCTCTTCTGCCTCGCAAGGAGTCGGGCCACTCAGCCTCTCAGTCGGACCGACACACGTACCAGCTAACTCCGTCGTCGTGTCAAGAGTTGGAGAAGGACCGATCCCGGCACGAGTATTTGGGGCAGTCTTGCTCTCTGGCTGTCTGTCTTTGTTGTTTGCGGTTTTGTTATTCTCCTGGCTGTTCAGCGCTGGTGGGCTGGTGTAAACCTTCCTCTTTTTGGCGTGTGGTTTATTTCGGACCATTTTGACAATAATGCGATCTGTTCTCGAATAGTGACGTCCTGAGAAGGACGTTGGTGTCTATCGGTGGTGGTTTAGACGATAGGGGTCGGGGAAAATTTTTTTGTTACTGTGGTGGTTTTTGATGTTATGCAATGTTGTTGTTCTTTATTACTATTGTAACTGAATGAGGTCAGCTGTGAAGGTCCCTGATTATAACAAACTTTGGGTTGAGTTATCAGGATACCTTTCTGCTACCACCTTATGACCTCAATCAGACCTATTCTTGACTAGTATGTATGATAGCTACGTCTAATGTCTAGGGTTATGCAAGTGTGGTGTGATGGTAATTTGACACTAAAACACACATATAAACAACTAGTAAAGTCTATGATCAAATGAACTAACACATGGGTTAAATTTTGATGTGTGAATATTTTCTATACAATTTTATTGGTCCTGAACCTAGTATTCTTCTGGTCAGGACTTTCCAAATTAAAAAAACTCAAGGTATATACATAAAAGCAACTTTTCAACCCAAAGGGACAGTTTGTCCAAACATATACTGTTAAAATATACTATTAGTGTTACTAAAATTTTAATATTCTGGATTCTAACACTGGATGGCTGTTTGGGATTCTTTAATCATCCCCAGTTCTTTAATACACAACTGTCAATGTTTTATTCTTTGGGGAATATTTTTATTATGTTACACAGGGGTGTACTAGTCTTTGATGCTGATGAAAAGTCGGGTGCCAGATATTTTACTTATCTGGCACAACTTGAACTGTCCGTATTGTTGCTGTAAATCGATCACTTTGATACTGGCCCAAAAGTAACAGGGTGGACTCTGTAGACCCCTGTCACTACTGGAAATGAAAAGACTTCTCAACTGCTTTTCGCAGACATCTGGCACCGGGCTAGTGCCAGATAAAACCCTGTAACAATGAAATAATGTCTCCTTGTTGATATCATACTTAAACTGTTATTTCTACAATTTATAATACATGAGAAATAAAGATCTGGGTCATATCTAATTGACCAACCCAGCGCATCCATTACAAAGTGTACCAGTGTTGTTCACATGTCTCTCCTCTCAAGGCGGCTCTACATCTGCAATAATAATATTAATCTTTCTTCCATACAATAGGATAGGTGAGCTGTGTCCCTCTGGCCATTTAAGAAAACATTTTTATTTCACAAAACATGTGCATTTTACAAAACTGGCAATGTGTTCTAGCATAACTCTACCTCTAGGCCCTGCATATATCAGCTAGGGATCTCATTACTTACAGTCGTAATGGCAGTATCTCTCACTCACATTTTTAAACAAAATATATATGAATAACTTCTGCCTTGCCATAAATTCAATGAATAAACACAGGTACGTTGATTAGCAGACTTCAGATGTCCTGCTGGCTGGACTGTGATGCCCTTTTGGTTTACTTTATATATTTAATTCAATAAGGCAAGTCACACTTCCCAGAATTTCAAACGTCCTGTTCGACTGTATTATACAAATGGCGTCGAGACTTTGAATTTTTTCAATATTATAAAAGGCGTTGGCCAATGAGCGAACGACTACTTTTGAATTTGAAAATAAAAGCAAAAACAGACTTGATTTTTGGACCTAACAAGTTTTCTCCTCACTCATTCTTAGATTTCTACTGCTAAAATATATTTTTAGTGTTAAGCCATCCCATAACTTCTCTCCCCTTGTCTACCCCTCCTCCAACAGAATACATGCTTGCTTGTCTCATTTCCAACAACGCGTTCAAAATTGTAATCGTTAGTGAATGCAAAATGAATGCAAAACCGCCAGTCTGTCCGTTTGTCTGCACGAACAAATACAGTCTTTTGTCAATAACTTTCTTATCTACTGGGGGATTTTGTATTTTTAAACATATCATTTATCAGCAGAATATAAGCCATCAAACTAACTAGGTTTTATGATCCTAAACCCATTAATAAAGAAATTCATATTTTTTTCAGAGTTAGTTTCAATTTCCACTATCATATAAATTACGCCATCTTTTCTCCTCTCCCGCGTTGTCCAAAACTGAAACTACTAGTCTGTTACGTCATAAAATGGACTCTTTTGCAGCGAAAGCGCTGTCTGTGTGTTTATATATTTTCTCAGTGTGCCTATAGTCCGAAAAAGTATTGGGTTTTGCGGGGTATTTTTAAATTCTACAAAGCTTGCGACACTTTACCGAACACCTGACACTGTATCGTCTCGCACTGTCGTCTTGGGTAGCTAGTCCAAGAATCTAACGCTTGACAATTTGTGGCACGTTTTCGCTCTCTCTCTCTCTCTCTCTCTCTCTCTCTCTCTCTCACTTTTATGCGTTCGTTTATGCCTCCCCTGTTTTATTCTTACTATCTTTCTTGGAACAACTAAGCTTGTCGTTTTCAAAATTGTTACCGTTAACCCTTGACACTGGCGCGGCAATAAGGTTTCACACTACGTTCTTATCTCTATGCGATGACTGGCGCGGGGAAAGAAGACGCGTTACAACTTTACTATTTCTATTTCTACTCATATTATTTTAACTTTTATACTTATAATTAATAATTTTATCGCTGTATCAATGTACTTTATCACAGTTACGCTCCCGTCTGCCCAATTGTACACGGATAACTGACTCTGCACGTGAGTTAGAGAAAGCACACGCAGCTAGGGATCGAACTCGTTACTCCACCTCATACACGTACAGCTAGAATTTGTTTAAGAAGTTTTAACACTTCACTCCTCTACAGCAGTATCAGCTATGAAACTTTTAACAAACAATTAGTTCTATGAAATCGATAAGATTTGCTTTCAATTCTTCTTTACTGTTTGAGTTTGCTTTACCTTGACGAAGACCTTTTAGCCGATACGTAAGCCATTTCTTTGCCCTCGCAAGACCTACACTTTCTATTCTCCATTACCCCACCATGTTTTTGTATTTTACAATTTATAAGGCTGATTGTTTCGAACTCGACACCTTTGCATTGAGAAGCAAAGGCTTTAACTACTGTGTAAATCGACGGGACGCTAATTTTGCAAATTAACGATGTAATTTCTGCATATTTTAATCTAACCTCGGGTTTTTATAATTTTTACCGCTGCATGTTATAATCGTATCTTCATATTTCAATCTCTAATCCCTGCATGTTATAAGTCACTATGTTAAGAATATTAACTGCAACTTTTGTTGTCTTTGTTCTACAGATGACGAAGTTGAAATACCAACTTTTGCCATTCAGGATCTTATCCCTTCTACGCAGTTCCACTATTATCGCTACCAGGGAAGCTTGACCACTCCTCCTTGTTTCGAGTCTGTCATTTGGTCTGTTGCAGTGGATCCGGTAGAAATCTCCAAGTTTCAGGTACATACATGCTTAGGGGTGGACCGACAGTGATCCAGGTTCCAGGGCAATAAGAAAAATTGGGCCTCCAGATATAAGAATCATGGGATCCAGACAATACGAATTGTGGGCCCCCAGGCTATAAGAATTATGGGCCCCAGGCCATACGAATCATGGGCACCAGACAATAAGAATTTTTGGCCCCAGGAAATACGAATCACGCACCCTCAGTGTGACGGTATTTCCTCCCCTGCTTTGCAGTAGCTGTCCAACAGTGGCCAAAACTCAAGAGTATATAATATGGGCTTCACAGGTGTCTACCTTTGCACAAGATTACTCTTGGCAGAATTGTGGATAGAAGAATAAAGATGCTTATATCTCGAGGGAGTCTTCACAAGATATTCCTGACTTGGAAAATTTTTTAACGTAATGTAGAGGTCACCTTTTCCATATATGGTATGAAAATATCTAATCCCTGGCAGGCGAACTCACCAACACATCTGTAAACTCATACGACAATGTGTTTCAGATGTAACAATTTATTACTATCTAAAGTAATCTTGTCATAACAAGTCTGAAAGGAAGCGCTTAGGTCATCCGTATCTGTCCAAAACGTGTCACCCAGACAAGTAATCTCTTATCAGTCACGCACACTGTCCTCTATCAGCGATTAGCAAATACTCTTGCGATTTTCGTGTTAAGCTGATTTCTGATGTCTGCCGCTGCCGATATTAACCAACATGGTTGCCGATAATATTATCTCAGCAGGGATGGGCAGGTAAACAGACAAGATGAAATATACTGAAGGGAGTGTAAGAATGAAAATACCAAATATCTGCTACACATAGCAGAGAAAGAAAGAAAGTGCGACAATTGAAAGCAAGCAATAAAAGTCGGTTCAAAAATGTAACTGATACTGCCGTAGTGAAACAGAGATCAAGAAGGGTTGCTCCATTACGTCACACTCAGGCAGTAAGAATCATTAAGCTCCCAGGCAGTAAAAATCATGAGACCCATGCAATAAGAATCGTAGACCCATATGCAATAAGAATCTTAGACCCCCATGCAATAAGAATCATAGACCCCCATGCAATAAGAATCATAGACTCCCATGCAATAAGAATCATAAGGCCTCCGAGCAATAAGAATCATGGGGCCCCGGGCAATAGCAGTTATTGGTCCAACTGATTAAGACAGATGGAGCTAGGGGAGGGTGGGCTCTTTACTGCTGTGGACACTCAGGCACTGCTCGATTGTCCGACAGTTCAGTCCGCCGCTGTACAAGCTCACTGGCCACCGTTTTTCTCGAGAAGGGCACTGGAGAATTAACATCAAAGTGACAACGAAGACATAAGAAAAACATTGAAAAGCTGGTATATGCCAGGAAGCCACGGTGTGAATTTGTTGGAACTCTGTGCTCCATTGGCGGCTAAAGGGTAATTATGGTTATGACTTTATTTCTTGTAGGGCGTACATTGGGGGAGTCGGAGTGACTAAGAGGTATGGCGTCCGCCTCTCGTTATAAAGGTACCGGGTTCGCTCCCAATACTAGGAATATATTCGATGGAATTTTTTCAGAACTAGTGGTTCCTAATGATGTCATACCCTGAGCACACGTTAAAAATCCCTCGGCATCTGAAAATAGTAAAGAGTAGGCCATATGGCCGCTGTCCTGGCAAAATTTAAAATTTTGGAAACTTACCAACCTCAAAAATATTTATAGAAAGTGTGATTCTTGTAACCAAACATTAGGATCGTCACCTTGTGTAATGTAAGGGAGGAGATCGGACACTGAATCAAGTTATCTACGCGCAATGAAGACGGTCCTTAAAAAACGAAACGAAGGCGAACAATAAAGACATCCACTAAAACTGTGTTAGATGTTCACTTTAAAAACAGTGGTACCCAACAAGTTTGTCGCCATACAACGATTTATCGCAGGACACCACAATGGTGGGCGGTCGATTTTGAATTTCTTCTTCTCTTTAAAATATAGTGCTAATCAGTGTTGTGATTCCAGCCTTAGTACCAATTTTACACCATAAATGATATTCACGAAAGGTTCAGAACGTAGACTTTACACTTAAACACTCGACAAAATGTCCGAATTGATTCAAAATAATGTCTGAATAATTAATACGCAATCTTAGAAGATATAGTGTAGTTCTTATCAATGGGGTCAGAGTGGCTAAAAATAGGACTTCTTCTATCCAGTAAGCGTTATACTCACTCTCCCATAATTCTAGGATATAAACTCAGCCGCCCCTTGCACTATCGCCTTGTTAAGACTTTTAACCCGTGTTTTCATCTTGCTGTTTTAACTGTAATGTTCTAACAATATATCGGCATCGCACATCTGCCCCAGCCTGCTTGCTTGTTATTGTATCGTAGAAAACGTCCAAGTTTTTTTTATAACGAACATCATTCTGTATTATTTTTATTCACAGACGAATTACACAGCACTTTTTCATTAGGCCTGTGGCGCAGTGCATCTGATTTCTGCAGGCATTATTACCAGATCATCCTTCCTCAGCCCATGGCTGTCCCCAGCCTGCCTCCAGGGCAGCAGGCGGTCTTGCTTGTTCTTGTCCTCATGTTAAGAGACACGGATGGTTGCTATGCCTACATACTCAGGAAGACACACCACTTCTACCTCAGCAAGGTGGATACAAACTGGGACAGATAGAATGTAATCTTTCTTGTTAAAAGTGGCCGTACATTCTCTTATGTTTACGCTTACGTATATCTGAACAATATATTTAAAAAACTGTTTAAAAACACAACATATTTAACTTCATTTATTCTCCTTCAGCTGGACACGTTTCGTTCTTTGTTTGACGAAGAGTACCACCACCTGATGGATGACTTTAGACCTATCCAGGAGATTGACCAGCGTACTGTTTTGACTACCAAGAAACCCCCAAGTGGGGGGGATTGTGGCACAAAAAACAATAAATAATAAATATAGATGTAATTCCAACAGCACCCATTATCAAAAGTGCATTGCCTTTTTTGTTTTGTTTGTGTAATATTTCTTGTTTTGATATGTCCACGAGTTTGTAATTTCCTTATAAGATTTGAATTTTCAGTTTTAATGAGACATTTCTGATTCAATTTACTTCATTTTTAAATCACAACAAGCATATATTTTAAAAAAAAACAAGTAATGAAAACTTTAAAGAAAAAAAATTAATAAAAAATAATAGTTATTGATAACCGATAACAGACAAAACATTTGACGGTAAACGGTGATATAGATCAAGGGTTCTCAATTTTCTTTTTCTCATGGCCCCCTTCCAAGCTTCATTTACCTCTGTGGACCCCCTTATAGTCGCTGTTAGCTGAAAAAAATATACTTTGCCATTTTACTTTGGTCCCTAGAAATATGGCACGGCCCACGCTGAGAGCCACTGTTATAGATGATAGTGACAGAAATTGAACTGAGAGGTCAAGTTGTCCATCAGTATTCCATCAAAGCATAGAATTACAATTTTTGAGGTTGTCATTGGTCTCATTTGTTGTCTTATTTAATTTTACTTACTTACTTAGTCGTTCCCCTTCTACCGTGAGGTGTAGAGGTATTATTTAATTTTAATGTGACATAATTGTCCGTTCTCTTTTTCTTGCCTTCATGTTTCTCGCCGACATTATTGATCTACTTCTCATTTGCATACTAAGTCATGGGCAACATATATTGTTTATAATTGCTTCCTTTAATTCTTGTGATGTCTGGGCTTCTTCGACCAGCTTTACTGATTATTGTAATCACTGACTTTCGTTTGAACCCATATTGACTCCTGGATCTGTAGAGTGAAATGTTGCTTCTCTCTCATTTCATGATACTAGTCCGTGGTACCAACTGGTGGTACTAGTTTGTGGAACAAAAGACGGTGGAACATCTTCGTAATTACCCCACGGTACTACGTGGGACATGTCGTGGCCACCATACTTGACCAGTGACGAGAAGAACCAGTCTACAACCTGCAAGGATCGGTTGCTTCAACCCGCTTATGACCATCTAAATCTGCTAACTTACAGACTTAACAAGTTCGTTTGCTTTTACTTCCTGTTGTGTTTGTTGTCAACATTTTCTGAATGATATTAGTTCATCGCCGGATACATTTTTCACAACAGCAAAGACGTCCGTATAGTACTTAGAGCACCTAGGGTGAATCATGCCTTTGGTACCCGCTGCCCCATAAAGAAACACACTTGCAAGTACATATTGTGTATATTCTACGGCGTTGTAAGATTACTTCACTGACTTCTAATTTCATCCAGGAGAAATCTTAGACAGCCAGGAACACGAAATATTAGGACCCAGATAAAGGACAGGCAATAGGACTGCTAGTGAATTCTAAGATTAGAAGAGAGTAACACCAGAGACATTGTCAAGGGTTGCCTCCCCTTGCTTTGCAGTAGTGGTCCAACAGTGGCCAAAACCTACAGTATCTAATGTGGGTCTTCAAAGGTGTCTACCTTCTCAGAAGATTACTCTTGGCTGAGTTGTAGATAGAAGGATAATGATGCTTCTACCTCGAGGTAGTGTTTACAAGAAATTTCAAAAATCAAGAACAATGTTAAATGAGCCTGAGCACTTTAACGTTTGACCCGCCGCTTTTTGTCAAGATGTATATTGTATGATTTAGCTCGTTGAAGCCCCCCAGCTGATTTAATTCAGCGAAATTCCTCTTATTAGCTCGATATATATATATATATATATATATATATATATATATATATATATATATATATATATATATATATATATATATATATATATATATATATATATATATATATATATATATATATATATATATATATATATATATATATATATATATATATATATATAATGATTAATTCAACTATGAATTTTTCAAAATCACCATGCACAAATTTAATGATCAATTGCTTTAACACTTGTAAATAAATATTACTGGTGATTATGAAAAACCATTAGGTTTCTTCACCGAAAAGTCTTTAGCCTTGATGAATCCAGCAAAATAGAGTTTGGTTGTGTTTGGCCTGTTAAAAATGGGACTTGCCAAAATGCTGAAGTGCCGATGCTGCTTTTCCGTTGATTCGTCTCTGTGGTGAGGGGCACGATTCCAGATCATTTCAGGAAGCAACCTTTCCTATTCAAGGCAAGAATCTTCAGGCGTTGATCTCAAGCTTCGAACCACAGATTAGTTGTACAGCAAATGGTCTCTTCGGGTCGTACTGTAAATAGTCGGGTCGCCTCGTACTGGTACCACAAACTTTATAGAGAATAAAGGAACAAATTCCGCTGCTAAATATTTGTTTCCCTGGTATTAATCAGGTGCCTTTTCCCGCTGCCCGTCAGCCGTTTGTTTTCTCAGACTTTTTACTCTCCCTGAGCAAACATCATATCACTCAGGGCATGTGATGAAAAAGCACCAGTATGTCAGTTAATTTAAGGAAAATTTTGTGACTGGACAGAGGCAGTGGCTTGTGTCCAGAGGAACATGTTCAGTTTACATACATTCTTACTTACTTACTTAGTCGTTTTCCTTCTACCGTGAGGTGTAGAGGTTTGGAAGAGAGAGCGCCAGACTATCCTATCGGCTGTCTTCCTCATGGCCTGGTTCCATTCTAGTCCTCGGTCCTTCAAAGATTGTCTAATTTTGTCCTCCCAGCGGACTCTGGGTCGTCCTGGGGGTCTGGATCCCTGGCTCTTTGTTTCCCATGCTTGTCGTGGTAGCCGATCTTCTCCCATTCTGCAGACATGGCCAAACCATCTTAGTTGGGACTGTTCTACTTGGGTATGCAGGTGGTGGGATTTTAGGCCTTGACGTATCGTCTAATTGCGGACCATGTCTCTTCTTGTTACTTCAACCACCTTTCTCAGATACCTCATTTCTGAGGTTTGGATCTGGCTTTTATGGGTTGTAGTCATTGCCCATAACTCGCATCCATATGTCAAGACTGGGACATAGGTGGAGCGGTATACAGCCATCTTCGTTTTCTTACCAACCTCTCTCTTGCTGAGGAATCCTCGATTTATGACCTGAAAAAGTCTCCCAGCTGCTGCTTTTCGAGTGGCCATCTCTTCTTTGATGCCTCCCTTTCGGTCTATAACATTCAACAAATGATAATATACAACTATTCACTGGATGATGTGATCCTCACTCACTCCCTGCTCCATTCGGAGTATGTGGTTTCCTCTGCTTTTGGTTCTTCTGTGAGAATTAGCGTGAAGCAATCACCAGCACTTGCCGTGGTGCTTCATGAATGTATCCTTTTCACATGCTGAGGTTGCCAACCTAGTATGAACCTTTAACACCACTAGTAAGAATAAAGATGTCAAATTCACAGCATAAAATTTATGTTTACCACTTACCCCAGTGCAGGAGGCATAACTGGAGTTATCCTTATATGACCACCAGCTATGCACAATGCTACAATATATATACGCTGAAATGAACCCATGTCTGTGAGGCTAATTACGTCCTCATTGACTTTTTAAATCATTCACACACTTCCAGGGATTCTCGCTGTGGTGAGACTTATTGAGAATCCAGCATTGCACACTAAGCTTGGAGAAGTCACTTGAGCCCCAGGCGTAATTCTTTGGCTTTGACTTGATTGACAGCATGCAGAGGGATCTCACTATGGACCCAATGATAGGCAGGTGAAGCTGAGAAGTGGCTCAGTGCAGGACGTGAGAATTCCTTGGGAGATCGCAGAACCAGAGAACATTATTTAGCTCTGCGAAGTTAGAGAGCCCTCGTGGATGGCGGGGAATACACAGTATGCCACGCACTTCTTGCTCCTAGCTTGGCACCAGATGTAACGATCCTTTAGATGTAAGCCAAGCTAGAGAAACTGGAGCTCGTGACTTAAACTCAATGCGTTTCGGAAGGGCAGAAAAGCCACTGGAAAAGCCTAGATCTACAGTGTATATAATCATCACATCACATCACATCACATAATCGGAACCTCTTCTACCCCGTGAAACGAGGTGTAGAGGGGACCCAAGTGCACAAGGCCCAAGGGCAGACATGTAATCAAAGAGACTTGGCAAACAGGTGATTAGCCCATTGTGCCCAGTGTATATAATACCAAGGACTATTCAACTTGGTAATGGCTGCTAAAGAGAGAGAATCTCAGCAGCCCTTGTTAAACATCAATAACAACAACCTACCC
The DNA here is from genome assembly GCA_024509875.1 of Oreohelix idahoensis. Lineage (NCBI taxonomy): Eukaryota > Metazoa > Mollusca > Gastropoda > Stylommatophora > Oreohelicidae > Oreohelix > Oreohelix idahoensis. The sequence goes on from JAMPIV010009111.1 coordinate 499,120, forward strand.
CAATATTGGAATATCCTAGACTTCCGGCTCAGTAGAATAGTCTTGGCAACCTAACACAAATGCCTCGAACACACGTATGGGGTATTATTTCTATTTTGGAATCCATATGTGATTTATGAGTGGTCCTGTAGGATTCCGAGTTCCGAATTAATATTGGCGAGTTTTCTACTGATGAACAGAGATGCTCTTTATTAAGAGTATTTTGTCCGGTCCTATAAATTCAGAATCCAACTGCATTTTTTGCTGTGGCAAGGTCCGAGCTGTCTAGGTTGACGATTTCTGGAATTATGTGCCATATGTCAAACCTCTTCTACGTTATATCGTAGGTTCTCGGCCCACGCTTCAACCTGGCGTTTCTGACAAACTCCCAATCATAGCGATTGTTTATTCGCACCTCAAATGCCAGCCAATACATTCAAAGTGCATGTTATGATAGAGTAGTGCTTATGGGATTTCCTGTGAGATTCATACTTTTGAGAATTCAAACACTCATCCTCCGTAAAATTTTACTTATATCACACTTCCTGCTCACTCTTCAAAATGTCTTCCAAGATTGCGTTTAACTATAATCAACAATCCCAAGTAATTCAGAAGTCTGATTATTTAGTTTATCAGACTCTGCCGTTCTCTTATATCACATGACTTGTCGCAATGCGACTGCTTGTCTCGACAAATCGTGGTCCATACAATTAAATCCGTATTGCCAGTCCATTCTTCTGGCGAATCGGAAGTGCATACGCAACCTTGAACAAACACTTTATGCTCGCATTTACCTGAAGTCAATGTGGTATTAACACGTTTATGAAACAATTAATCTCTCAGGGATGGGCAATTGTCTGGCCCTGTAATGTGTCGAAGCGTGAAACGTGAACAATGACAGTAGGAAAAAAGGGTAACAATTCTGAGTACAGGTTAGGCACGAAATTATGTGCCGAAATAATAAATAATAAAAGCGATGAGAGGAAATAACAAAAAAGGAAACAAGCCAAATCGTCACAGACATCACCATGCTCCTTAAATTCTAGGATCCAACTTCAAGTACACTCAGTTAGACACCTAACACACCTGAAGGAAACAGCATTTTAAATCAGTAACCCGACAATGATCAGGTGTTTAGTGTGCAAAATGTCTTTGTTCGCCCCCAATAAACTCGGTGTAAGATGAAATATGTACATTTTATCATTTGTAGCGAGATGGATGTTGGATAGAAAATTAGAAAGTAAAGTTCTCAGAAATGGAGAAGAGAACTGATGAACTAGTGTAGGGATGGTACAGGACAAGTTAGGTAGTTAACTGTGTAGTTCTAGATGGTAACTAGAAGAGAGCTGTGAAGTAAGTCACCTTCTTGCTAGACCTATCCTATGCCCCAAGGGTGTCTCTATAAATATGTGAGTGGTGCTCGTATTTATTCCCTACCAATGTTCAATTATTAATATTTCTTTGACCATAAAATTAGAACTGGAAATTTAAATATCTCAATAACTACAGTTATAAACACAACAATGCACTTTATTGATTAATGATGTATAGTAAAAAACATAGCACCTTGGTATATTAATGTCTTTTTTTTTTTTTTTTTTTCCCCATCATGTTATTGACTTGGGTGTCTTGGTTTGTTTTCCGGTTAAGTTTCACTAAAATTGCTTGACATGTTATAGTGGCTGACTTTCCTCGGTCGTTAAAACATCTGGACCTTGAAGACGCTATGCATATACCAAGAACAATCTTGGTCCACTGTTAAACGGTTCACAAATTCCACATGTGTGTTGCGGTACTCACCACTAGTTGAACCTGCAAAATGTAACCAGGTTATGGCATCTGTGATTTCTAACCAAGACACCCGTCTTATGCTGACTGGCAACTTTTGACCATTTTTCGCATTTCGACAACATTGTCATGGAGACATGGTTAAGTTTGTCAAATAGGGGTACGTTGTACAACTATACCATACACTGAAGACTTTTGACATAAATTAAAGTCATTTTCCAAACCAAGTCACGATTACTCCCTTTTGGCTTAGCGTTATGCCAAAGCTAGCAAAATTGTTTCCCTTGCAAAATATTGGCAAAATGTACCGAAATAAAAGACAAGAAAGAAAAAGAGAAGACGAACTCTTTGAGCACAGCTCCCAAAAGCAGAGCCTTAAAAAGGACAAGCTTTTATTGCTAGCGTTGATCAGTCCTAACAAGGACTTCTAGCTGAGTCAATGCCGTCCAGGATTGAGGTTATGTAGTGGTGGAAGCCATCTTCCTTCGTGCGCGAGGCAAGATATAGGCATAAGGATTTATGTTAACCATAACATTAATTTTAAATATTCATCAATTTTAAATGTACATTAATTCACTAAGATAATTCTTAAGCTTATAGACATTACCTTAAAACACAGTGGTACTGCGGCTGTTAGAAGCTTCAATCTACAAATCGCTCACAATAGCGGTCGTTGTTGCTTCTTCTCAGTTATCTTGTTGTGTTGTGGGTTAAGACTTCTAACTATAAGGGTCAGCTGTCTAGATATCTTCTCAGCTCTGTCAGATCTTGAAGTGATTTCAGGAAGTAAGGAACTGTGTTTGAGACAGGTCTTATATATCCAATCTCAGGTTTAACCCTTGCTTTCTCAGAGTTTCGCACCTGAGGTCACTATTTCCTCTTGAAAACTTTCGTGGGATTTCAATGCTATTGTTCGAATTTACCGACAAAATCATAATTTCCTCGTCAAATACCAAAGCAAATGATTTCCCACTGCCATAATTACACCTATCTGTAGTTGCTATTCACATCCCAAAAGAATTATCCTGTTCGGAGCACTAACCTTAAAGTTATAGCAGAATTTATGTTGTGCATTTCATAATCAAACAAATACCACAATTCCCGCCGTAAGGTACTTGTCATATTTTGCACACCGTCATTTGCACACTTTTTTCTATTTTCGAGAGAGTACATTAACTTTTGACCACAGCTAAGGGGGTGCAACTGTGGTTGAAAGTTAGACAATAATTGTATTATTTCCCCTTAAATGTACTCTCGCGAAAATAGAAAAATGTGACGGTGAGCATTAAATCAACAGACAATCAAGATACTCTTCTGTAAAGTTTCATTCGGGAAACGGATTTAACTCATCATTTTTCTTAAAAATAACCTTAAAATGTAAGTTTTTTTAATTGTTTCTTCAAGACAAAATTGTAATTTAAAGTATTGCAGACTTATTATCGTGGATCAAAATGATAAGATGGCTAAAAGGAAGAGACGATCGCGACATCCACAGCGAGCAAGCGAGACAATAGAAGAAGCAGCAATGTAATACATGTAACAGAAACAACACACTATAATTAAAAACCTGCCAATTTTGGCGGGTTGTTGCTAGTTTATCATAAAGACACTAGTTTACGTGGCATGTCCAGAGTGTCTTGCACGTGTTATGACAGCAATTTATATTTGCCTGTTGACATGTATAATTTGCTTGTGGATTCACAGTGGCATATTGTCGCGAGGTGGTTTAGAGCATGTAACTGATGTAAGACAGTTCTGAGTGAGATTCGTGATAGTAGATAGAAATAGAGTCACGAATATGAATAGAGAGTGGGGTACGACTGTGAGCAGAGAAGATAGATATGCATATGTATCAAATTACTAATTTCCTGCCACATTCGCAACACTATTAAAATGTCATAAAACCCACTATTTATAGAAAAAACACTAGATATAGTTGTATATAAATTATCACAAGAAAAAAATTTATCAAAAATGAATAATAAGTCATCTAAATAAACAACAAAACAAATCTCAAGATCAAACAAGCAGAAATTAGTTCCCAGTCCTCTTTAGAAGAACGACTGATCCTGTTTCGTTAACTAACTCCAGAGCGGTATACGCCTCTTTAGTTGGAGATCACCAAATAAATATCCCTGAGACCACCTGACAAATACTAGTCTTAATTTGAGTTAAGAAAATCCACGAATAGGAAATTAACTTCTTTCACTGCTGTTGATTTGAATACTCTGGGGATATCTTAGAAATCCAGGGGCATCTATATGCAGGGATTATGTGATTTACTGCGCTCAAATTTCGTGATATCTGCAGCCAAGCTGTTATAATGCTAGTCGCATTTGGATCAAGTAATCTAACAAAACATGGCTTTCAGCGTGAGCTAAGGACGTCAGGAATGCATATACCTAAAACTAGTAAATCTAGAAGACCAGTCGTCTAGACCGTATGAAAACGTGATTTGGATCAAAACATGTGAGGCGCAAGACAAATGCTGTGGGGATGTACCGTATGACCACTGATAGGTAATTCAAGGGATAATTGTCATGAAATCGGAAATCATGGGACCATGAGCAGGAATATGCATCCAAAAAAAAAAACATGTGGATCCAGGAAAGGCGATCAGCAGGGGCTATTTTCATTGCCAGGACTCTCTGGAATTTTCTCTGTGAAATACAAATCAATTTCCCCTATTAGTTAACATATCATTTTATATGCTTATTTTATTAACACGCTGCAGTACAGATTAGCACAAAAAATCAACAAACCATGTTTCTCCCCACAAGATCACACAGACACACAGTGCGGTGACCTAGATTTGACCCGCAGTCCACCGCGACTCCGCCCTGTATCGATTAAATATGCAAGTGCCAGGTTTGCTGGAAATGCAAACTCCGTGACTTAGCTCTCCGCGCAATGAGTGCTTCGAATGGACAAGGGTCCACCTGGCGTGATTTCTAGCAGGTCAGCACTGAAATTATTGTACATATACAGAGGGGTTTGCTCTGTAGGTGGGAGACCATAAACCAGTTAGGTTTTTTTCATTACCATCATGTAGTGTGTTTCCCAACTTTCTAGGGTGACCCGCCTTAAAAGCTGAACCTAGTGCAGTGTAATCTGTAACACTTCACTCCTCTACTTCAGTATCTGATATAGGACTACCTTTACATTTTGTGATTACCTATGTAAGCTGACATGGAAACTGAAAGCAGAAAAGATGCAACTCCTTTGCTAAAAAATATAACCTGTGATCACATGCTTGGTTTACAAAAATAAAATAAAAACATGTAGAGTTTCGTGGTTTACCAGGGCCAGAATGTGGAGCAAAGAACAGTAATATTGACTGTGTCCAGCCAATCAGATAATTCAACCTGCAGAAATTAAAGCGAAACAATTAAAAGAACACGAAGGAGTTACCAGGGTGCCAAAAAAGTTTCCGACTACGACTGCTGAAATTGTATAAATCCGACTACCTACTTCTACAACAGTTTTTTACTAATCATGTATCATATAATTTGGAGTAGGCGTTCGTACATTTTTTTTCTTACTGACTCCGACTCAACTAAAAATAACGACTCCGATTCCACAGCTATGGGAGTTTCACAGGAGAAAAAGTCGTAACAGACATTTTTGGAGTGATAATACTTCATAGCAGCCATTAACGTTACCAGGAGAGTCAGAATGAGAAATGATGACGTCAGGAAAGTTGTAGTAAAAAACATCCAACATCTAATACTTAGAGCTACAAAGAATAAATAAATAAAGCGGTCTGGCCATATTATGAGAATCATTATCATTCATTTTTCTTTGTGCTCCCTACGAAACATGGGGCCAGCACTGCTGCTGGTCTCCTTCATGAAGCATGCTCCTACCATTTACATGCTCTTGCTGCAATGGTTTCTGTAGTAATTTGTTTATATGATGAGGTTCCCAACCTCACGCTCATCCTTATATTAGTCGCTTTGTACGACATGCCTGTGGGTGACGTAATCCTATTGTCTGTTGCTGTTTAACTAGGGCTGTTAGGCGTTTTTGCTCTGTTGTAGCCAATACAAAGTCTAAGAGACCTTGGTATTATCTACTCTGTAGATCTAGGCTTTTTCTGTGACTCTTCTGCCATTCCCAAACATGTTGAGTTGAAGTTACGAGCTCCAGTTTCTCCAACTTGGCTTGCATTTAAAGGATCATCACATCTGGTCCGCAAGCGAGGAAAAAGAAGCATGTGGCATACTGTGCTTTCTTCCCCATCCAAGGGGGCTCTCCAAATATGCAGAGCTATATGTTGGACTGTAAAGATGGTTGTTTTCCCTGTAAAATATTAGTCTGTTGTTTACCACGGTTTCCATTACTTACCCTAGTTGAGATGTCGATACTATTGGTCTGTAAGAACTTGCATCATAAGGCCTTATATCTGGTTTTAGTAATTGTATAACTACTGCTACTTTCCATGCTTTGGTTATTTCCCATGTCTTCCATATATTGTTGTATAGAGAAGAATTATTTCTATTGTATATTTTGGTATCTTTAAAAAAAAATGAATTTGTAGCTTAGAATATCTTGTCCTAATACTGAGTTCGACTTTTCATTTATAATTGTTTCTATTTCCTCTACTGTAATTTCAGAGTTTAGATATGGGTTCTGCCATACATCATTTATCTTATTCCTTCCTTGGTCTGCTATGTCTTTCACTCTTCTATCTCTTTCTTTCTATCCCAGTCTTTCCCTAACACTTGTACTATCGAAGTACCTAGCTGGGGTATCTAGCTGGGGTATGTAGCTGGGGTATAAGCTTTTTCCCTTACAGGTTACGTGTCATCGATTAGATTACTGTTTTCAATGTGTTCTATAAATATCTTAACGCTCGCGGTACATTTACAGAGACCCAGGATCGAAATTTAGTACCGTCACTCTCCAGTCTACCCAGATGTAAATGGGTACGTGACTCTACTCTCGAGTTATAGAAGGCAAAGGCATCGAGAAAAGATACAAGGCACCACACCTCATAAATAAACCTGGACCTAGTACTTTGAAGTCTCTAAAACGTAACTCCTTGACGGTAGTTATAATATGGGACTCCTTTGTTTTTATTTGTTTAACTTCTGACAATAAGTACTTATTAAAAGCAAGGTGAAACTGGCAAACCAGGTCTCGACACATGTTGAACAAATAAAATTATAATATAAATAAAGAAGAACCAGTACAAAATCTAGACACTACCACAAAGAGCGGCGTTCCTTAGTTCAGAACACAACCGTTGAACAAACATATTATGTTAAATTTCCTTTTTAACATTGTGAATCAGAAGAGATATAACAATACAGATTGTAATTATGGAAAGTTAAAACAAAGTTATATAGATGTGAATAGTATTCACTTCGAATTAGGACACAGCTAAAGGGAAGTAAGTAACCTAGGCTAATTACAAGGGAAACGAAGAGATGAAGCTAGTTTTGACGAGTTGCTTTTAAGACGGAAGGGAGATATATATCTGAGAAAAAAATGTGATAATATCGCAATTATTGTCGCCGAATATTCCGCAGTGAATATTCACTTGGAGTTATTTGCCTTTAGCAGTGTTTCGTGCTTTAACTGTGTTTCGCGCATTAGCTGAATGTTCCGTGCCGGAGCGTTTTAACTTTATTGGATACGCCGATCGAGCACATAATTCCGAGCCGACTGCATCTGAATAGGTGTCCATCGCCGGTCAAGGTCGTTTGTGCATCAAATGGTCATGATACCCCAGACGAACAGACATGTGACAACAACAACATTACAATTCACGACATATTACTTGACCCGATGCGCGAAACACTGTCCGCGAGACACTGCTAAGCACGAAACACTGCTAAAGGGAAATAACTCTAAAATACCCATATTCTGTGCGGAACATCAGGCGACAATCATTGCGATATTACTGTGACAGCGCCATCTTGAGGTCTGTCGTTCTAGGCGCTGGCCCCATCTGGGCAGTCATATTGTCTATGTGGTTTAGTGCCTTTTGATCACGTTATCTTCGAGCAGATTTATTACAAGGCCATAATATATGCCTACATATTAGTTGTGTTTTTGCTCTAGTTGTGTAAATCTGTGTTTTCATGCATTCTGGAGCAATAATCGCGTGTGTTATCTGTGTGGCGCAGATTAATACGCGAGCGCGCAGTAAATTGAGTGGTTAGGCCAGGGCTTATAAAAAGGGGTAGCAAGCGGCGAAACCGGTCTATGTTTGAGAGAGCCGCCCAGTGAGAACAGACTAAGAAGACACACAAGAGCCAAGCTGTAAATGCCTTGAGCACACAGTCTATGAACACTGACTGGGTGTTTGTTGGATTGTTTGTTTGGTGTTCGGTTCTGTTCGGTAGAATTAAATGTTGATCTGCATAAGGCTTTGGGTTGCTTGAATTGTTAAGTCTGCTGCTGAGAGGGTTGCAAGCAACCAATAATTGCAACCCCTGTCAAACGATCCTTTATAAATTTTCTTAGTGCACGGGTCTTGGGTGTGAGGTACCCCTAGCGCCCCTGTCACATTACCAAAAATATTTTAGTAACAGTGACGTCTTCAATCTAGCCGTTAATGTCTTAAAATACTGTCAAGTTTTTTTTTTCCCCCATTGAGGCACTACCTCAACAAAAAGACAGACAGGAATATTCAAAGATGGCCGGATATGCTGCTAGTATATTCTGAATTCAAATTAAGTAATTTTTTTTTTTTTGGTGTGTGGATAATATATTATATATTTCTGTAGTTATAGGTTTCATTATAGAGAAAAATTTTATTTCCTCAAAATCTATTTTTCTGTTCTTAAATTTCTTATAACTTGCACAGTTTATTAATTAATTGCCTTGAGATTTGGTGCATATGCTGTCCATAACATTTTAAAACTTTTGTCAGATCGAATTATGACATCTTGTCAAACCTTTGATTTATAGAAAAAATGAATGTAAAATTTAGCAAAATCTGTTACTATTTTTAGACACTAAATTCAAAGCCATGTGACTTTGGACCTTACTAAAGTTATCAAAAATCCAGTCCGACAAAAGTTGTGTAATATAATCATAAACCCTCTGTTAAAATTGTGTATTCATTGCTTAATAAACAAAACGGCATAGCAATTTTAAATAGAACAATAGAATCCAATATGGCCGCCATATCCATGGCAACCAATGATGCACTACCATCAAACATATCCATGGCAACCAATGATGCACTACCATTACACTCTTTATTATAGGAATCTATGGTCGATGTAGGTTAAGTCTGTGAATTTTAGTTGAAATCCATGATTAATAACCAAAATAGCACTTCAGTAAAGCTCCTCCCCTTAAGTCACGCTAAATAAAATGTTTGAACCGTTACGCCTTAAGAAACTCGTGAAGACACCTGGCGTCATCAATTCCACATTTATGACTTTGTCATACCATTTTAGTCCTTCTGTTCTGCGCAAGCACCCATTTATAAAAGTCTGTAGCTTTTTGGTTGTATTTTTTGTTGCTCTCCATGTCTCAGAGACATATAATAGGACTGACTCGACATTTGAGTTGTAGATTCTTATTTTCGTATTGGACTTGATTTCTCTTGTTCGCCATATGTTTCCCAATGCAATGAAAGCTCCTCTTGCTTTTTGTATTGTTATTTTGATATCACTGTCTGTCATTCCTACTTTGTCTATATTACTTCCAAGATATTTGAACGATTCTACATCTTTGAGTGGATTTTCTTCAAGTTCAACCTTGTTATCATTTCTTGCATTTATTCTCATAATCTTTGTCTTTTCACTGTGTATTTTAAGGCCCACTTGTTGTAACACCTCTTCGAGAATTTTCATTTTCTCTTGCATCTGATTATGGTTATGGGACAGAAGAGCCAAGTCATCTACAAAATCATGCTCATCAAGCTGTTTAGTCAGATTCCACTGGATTCCATTTCTATTGTGTGATGTCGATGTTTTCATAACACATTCTATTGCTAGTAAGGAAAGAAATGGAGACAAGATTCATCCCTTTCTCACTCCCGTTCTAATCCTAAATGCTTCATGTTATATATATATATATATATATATATATATATATATATATATATATATATATATATATATATATATATAATGCCCATATGTTTGCTTTCATTCGTGTAATAACTGAATCAACTATGATTGTTTAGTTTTGAAATAGCACGTAACAATTAAATAGTGAATTAGTCTTTAACAGGTTAAAATAAATATGGAAAGATTGGTGACATTTTAGATGAAAGCTTTCGTCATCGAGCCTCGGTAGAGGAATGTTTTTTAAGACTTGTCTGTTTTGTTGGTGCCTGTTAATCAGAACTTAACTTTTAAGTGATGTGACAGTATTGCCTCCCTTGCTTTGCAATAGTAGTCCAACGGTTGTCAAAACTCAAGAGTATCTAATATATGCTTCAATGATGTCTACCTCCGCACAAGATTACTCTTAGTAGATATGTAGATAGAAGGTTAATGACGCTTCCACCATAAATTAGTGTTTACAAGACATTCAGATAAGTGAAAGCAATGTTGCATTTGGCTGAGCACGTTAATTCTAGAATCTGCCGACAACATTTGTGAAGGATTAAGCAATGGTTTATGTTTGCTCGTTTAAGCTCCCACCTCTGATTAACTCATCTGAATTCTTATTATTCTGTTATTGCTCAGTTTAGAGTGGTTGTAGTAAATTGACGGAGACAAACGTGCAGTACAATTAAAAGGATTACATCGAAGTTAAATTTGTATAATTACAAATAACAACATTTAATTATCACTTTAGGTTTAACAGTTTAAAAGTGTGAATAGCTATGGATCAAGAAAAAGTTATCATCACGGTTCTGATGGAGTGTAAATTGTAAAAAGGAGAAATTTAAGTGGCAGCAAATAGATTAAACATAGCTGCCAATGACGGTTATGCTCCTTCTGGTGAGTTGGTTCTTGTTACACTGCTCTCGCTCGTCGCTGCTCAAGGTTAAAGGCGCCGCACGTTCCCAGAACGTCAAGGAGTAGTGGCCAAGCTGGTCCTGTATCTGTCTATAAGACCCTCTTATAATGGCATCTCGCACAACGTCAGTCCACTTCTACCTTACTTTGCTTGCAGAGATAGTACTTTCAGCTGGTACCACCAATAACTATGATGAAATAATAGAAGCGAAACAATCTACTACGTATTGCGTTTTCCGACACATAGTTATGTGCTCCCCTATTTATATTTCACTATCCCATATTTAACTCAGAATTACTCTCGATGAGTATTAAAGTTAAGCTCTCGAGAGAAACCTTTCTTTACATTTAAATTGAACAGCTATATATATATATATATATATATATATATATATATATATATAATATATATATATATATATATATATATATATATATATATATATATATATATTGATTTTACATTTAAATGAAAAGGCTAATAATACAGATAGAATATTTATACATTTAAATTTTCACTGTTTGAAAAGTGTTCACATTATAAATTGAATATGTTTTCACATATATTTACACTGATTGAAAAGTTTGAATTTTCCATTAATTTTAAAGGGAATATGTTTTCGTTTAGATTTACACTGGTTTAAAACTGTAAGTATTATAATTAGAATGTACATCATTTCTTCATCTTTTCTTCCCTGCTCTATATGGAACCTAGGACTACTTTATGTTTTTATTTCTCTTTACAAAACTAGTAATAAAGCAATAACCAGCCCTTGGCAGTGGTGATTCATGAAATCATCATTCTATACGTTAAAGTTGCCAGCCTCAGTTAACTAGGACATACACTAGCGTTCTTCACATATTAAAAATCACATGGTAATATATACATATGTGTTAGTTCACATGCTAGTAATGAAATATAGAATGTAAAATAACAACTTACGCCAATCTTGGCTCACAGACGTTTTTGCTCAGATGAAAAAAAGGGACTTGAATCAGCCTCTTTACATAGCGTCTGGGGTGTCGTTTTAATAAGATAATTCACTGTATGACTCCGTGTGTTTCAGTTTCCTCAGATATTCCGGTTTTCCTTATTTAAAATAATAGAGATTTCCTGGACTGAATTTTAAGTCCTGATGAATACTCCAGTAAGAGGTGTCCCATCTGATAAATGGAAATTCTGACTTCTAGCTACTGGCACGTCTGGTGTCTTTGGCAGCGTGAATCTCACAGCGAACTAGACTGACTGAAGCGTCAGGTTATATTCACTGTCTTACCCCGCTCTGTTTGTTACGGAGGTAAAATGATCAGCCAATCTGATTTGAATATTTTGCATGTCTCATCTAGTGCAACATTTCAAACATCACTTTTCTGAAAATGGGCTGTAAATTTCCGATTGCCATACGTACGAATTCACAAACATGTCGTTAATCTCAAACGATCCCGTGTGTCAGATGTAACACTTATTACTTTCTTACAAAGTAATGTCGTTGACAGGAAATAATGATATTATACGTGTCAGTCCCAAATGTGTCTCACAGACGGGTAATCTTGTTATCTGTTGCCTGAGCAAACGAAAACCGACTACGGGCGAGTAATTTTGTCACCCTGCCCAGCTTGAGCAAACAGATTCATGCGAAACTAAGCAAACTCACATTTGTTGTCACCTGCTCTAATCTCGGTAAATCTGTGCCGCATCAAGCAAAATGTGATTATTATCACCTACAAGAAGTGTCAAAATGATTTGACAATTTCAAATATCTGCTACTTAGCAGAGAAAGAAAGAAAGTGCGACAATTGAAAGCACGTTATAAAATCCGTACTACAAATGTACCGATTACTGACGTAGTGAAACAGCGATTAGGAAGAAAAAGGGGTCGCCCCAATGCATTCTGTGACAGGTGAGTCATGCAGCCGTTTTCGTCTCTTCTTGGTGATGAAGGGTACTTCTTCACACAACTTGTCCGATTTAGGCGGTTGGTGTGGATTCCCTGCTTTTTACTCACAACTAGCTTCGTTCCACGAATAGTCTTGTACCATGAAATTTTTAGACAAAATAGAAAAGCAAATGCCTCTGCTAAGTACATTTGTGGGCTGCCAATTAACAGGCGCATTCTCGCCTTACACCCGCCAATGTTAATCTCTCTGAAGAATTAAATTCCCGAGCACACACTGTAGCTCAGGGAAGATGATTAAAAATAACCAATATTCTTTCTGGGAAAATGCGTCTGGACGGTTCGAATAACGAGTTGCCTGAGTTACAATAAAAAAAGTGCTTATATCTCACAAAATATTATATATTTTAGGAACATGTGATGTAATCATCAGTCATCACTGCTCCATTCGGAGACTGGGGTCACCTCTGCTGTCGGGTTTCCGTACGACTATCCAGAAGACATCATCACCAGCGCTTGCTGTAGTGGTTTATGAATATACTATTTTCATATGTTGAGGTAACCAGCCTTATATATATATATATATATATATATATATATATATATATATATATATATATATATATATATATATAATATATATTATAGACTTCTTCTTCCGTCCTTAGCCAAAGACCGAATTCAAGCAGTCAGAGGCCATCACGCTTGTGGCGTCTTAAGGGCAACAGCAGATTGATTTTCTCTGTTTGTAGTTTCCATCACGCCTTGCGGCGTCTTTTAGGGCAACAACAAATAGATCCATCTGCCGCTGTTTCCGTAATCGTGTGTGACAAGCCAACGGGTGATCAGCCCATTGGGCATATAATATATATTTATAATATATATATATATATATATATATATATATATATATTATATATATATATATATATATATATTTAATATATATAAAATATAACCACTTAGCAAGAAAACATGTTAATTCACATTTGTAAAATAAATATTTACACTGACCCTAATTGGGTTATATATAATATCCTCGCACAGTTTAGAATGGACACGAGAAATTTAGGTTATATGCACTCGAATCACTTGGTCTGGAAATTTTGAATCCCTTTTATTACGGGTGAATCTGCGAAACACTTGGTCTGGGAAAGTTTCTCTTACAACGGGTGATCTAATTCCTTAGGTATTGTGATAAGGTCACTCCGTATTACCCCTCCCGCTCAATTCATCGAATCGAAATCTAGTAACATAGTTTTACAACTTTTAAACCCCCCTAGTATATTTTAAAATCGTTAAGGACAAAGGTCACACTGTTACTAAGAATTAGACGCAATATTTGAATATTTTTCCTCAAGGACGTCGCCTTTTCAAAACGCAAGCGAGCGGCTAGCGATTTGAATCTATTAACGTCAAGCGATGATACCCACCTCCTAAAACCACAAGCTTTTTCGTTACCCGTCCTAATATTTAAAACAACCATTAGACAGTTTAGCAGCTGGCCAACGCGTTGTTTCGTTTTCAAAGAACGGGCGAGAGAGGAAAGGGGGGGAATAACATGAAAAAAATATAACATAACTTGTGCATTGTGAAACTGAAACTAACAAACCAAATGTGTGCAGGGCAGAGAAAGGGGCAAAAGGAAAACGTAGATAATGTATTGCATTTTAATAGAAGGATAAATAAAAGGAAAGGATAGTTTGGAACTGAAACGATAATATTGTTTATTGGAATACCATATTAATCCCTATAATATGTTATCTTGCCTTAGAGTAAAAGTATGTTGTTCTGAATAAATAAAGAAAAAAAGTACAAAGATGAAAACTAGGATAAAGAATCAAATGAAAACATACTGGCTAGATAAAGGACAATTGTCCGGTTAATAATCACTTTCAATTTTTAAAATCGCTTCAATAACAACGGAGATTTCGTAGGAAATAAAAATTGAAGACAGACAGACATACACAGTGGTAACCGCTCAACTTTGAAAAGCTTTGGATGTTACATTTTCGAAGCGCGTTTTTTTTTTTTTTGAAAGAAAGTCAAATTGGCTTAACTTGATTTCATTGGTTGAGGTTAGTCTAGGAAGAGAGGGGATAAACGACCGCTTTGCTAAGCCTAAGTGCCACTTGAAAAAATATTTCCTCCAAGAAAGGTTAAGAGCAGACGCAAAGAAATTAGTGACCAATTGCCTTTGCGGTCTGGAAGTCGGCGATCTGAACTTGTGCCATTGATCGCCAGTTACCCTTATACTTGTGAAATATTTCATTGATTGCGGTAAGATACACCATTTTATTGATGTATATATATATTATTATTAAGATGTAGAGGCCAACCCAGATCGGGCGCCCACACAAATTTTGGTTGTGCGACATTTGCCTTTGTGGAAGCTTGCGACATACTAGAAGCACAGGCATGCCTAAGTAGACTTATGAAGCAAATGAAAGTACATTGTGTTGGAAAATGGATATATAAAATATTACGACTGTAAGACCAGGAAGCCACTGGCAGTCCTCGGCAGATCTCAGTGTTCCCATAACTTTAAAAACAACTAGGATTTCATATGAAAAGAATTAACAGATCACTAGAAAGAGAAAAGAAAAGAGTGTATCCCAGCTGAAGATAAAAGAGGTTTAAAGTGACAGGGGCGTTGAAACCATGTGGGGAGAAGAAGGTACCCCTGAGTATGAAGCAGTCACAATTAAAATTAGGGACTGTAGCTATTTTGGTTAGCTCTTTTATCTGATCACAACGCATGTTTAATGATGTTTAATTGTTAGTGGTGGAGATAAATAACTGGTGTACTTAGGGAAGACTGTTCCTCTTGTTGCAGGGTTGAGTCATATATTACCCAGTGAGCCATAACCTGGAGCTGCAGAGTTTCGAGGCAACATGCTGGTTGCTTGAATTTTGAAGTCTATCTACTTTAGCAGTTTCCAGAGGACACCGTTGTGAACGAGAGTGTAGTACTTTGAGCAGGTCATCAAGTCTTACAAGAAACCACAAGATAAGCCATAAGATTGCGGGCTTATGTCAATTCATCACGTTGTATTCTCCACACGCTACTATAAACTGTTTTGTGATATGATGAGACACCCAGTCCTTCCAAGTAGTGACCCTTCATAAGACAGTATTGTTTCAGCAGGGAATAAAATTCTATAAACATTGTAGTGATGACATTTATGGACAAGATGTCCTTTATATTTAATTAATTGGGAGCCGCGCTGGTGTAATGGCTACAACGTTGTACTGGCGACTAGGTGTTCATGGTTCAAACCCGGCCGTCGGCGTTTGAAGAAATGTTTACGACCGGAAATTTGACTGAATATTCTGAACGGCTCCTGCACATAAATCCCGTGTGGATGGGAAGGAGCGAAGCTCCTGACCGGGTTGGAAGGAAAGTCAACTGACCCCCCAGCCTGGCAATGACATGTCATTGGGCCGAAAGAGCTGGAAAGCTCGAGTGCCGCTGGTTATAGAAAAAATATATATATTTAATTAATGCTGTACATAAACACATTTCATTTAAGTTTTAAACATTCCTGTCCCAAAAGATTTCAGGTACTGGAAATTAAAATTGTAAGATAATATTATAACTTTAACCCCAGTCTTGTTTATTCAATTTTCATTGAGTTAAAGTTGTGTTTAATTTTGTCAGGCATTTATCACTACATTTGCATTACCCTAGACACGTAGCCATATAAAACATCACAGAATAGATATAAAAATATTACACAGTGTGAGATCTGAGGGAGGTAGCGTTAGGTCCCCTGAGAACTCATCAACACCATTTTCAACTATTAGACTCAGGGTCTTACATAGCTTGACCTCACGCTGTTGACACTTATATTTTCATTTATATACTATCAATAACCTCCCCGGTGTAAATCAACCACAGGTATCCTGTCCTAATATTTAACGTCCAGGTCCCTTAAGTTTTCAGAGTTTGTATTTCAACATCCGTGTCTACTTTTAAGTTTTCATAGTTGCCCAAATACTCGATCTGTCACTTATAAGTATGGAATTCTAGATCCGATCCTTCTTGCTCTGGCTTTTGAGAGTTGCTCGTTTGAAGTTGCCACGCTGTCTGTGTTCTGTGTCTCTGATTTAGCTAGATTATATCTTTCATTCTCAGTCCAAAACACAGATGGTACTTCCGCCGAAATTTCTAATAAAATTCAATGTTTATTCCGGCTCTAACTTTAATCCAATTGTAAGCTCTTTTGCACTATGTGGGTATGGGGTGATTAAATGCATAATCTCCCCCGCATGTTTAAAATATTTTATTTAATATTCCAACACGTGACCTCTTTCAAATCATGCGGTAATATTTCCGCCAACTCACAACAAATCTGGGAACCTATTTGAAGTTCAGATTCTCCCTTCAAATATTGACTCGCCAGACAGATTGCTTGCAATAATCACAGACAGGGATGGTCCCGTAAAATGATTATCTCGTTATCGTCTGTGATCATGCGTTATCCAGACAGTCAAACAAAAGGATCGCCGGCCGCACAGACAAACAATATGGTTTCATCAAACATGCAGACCGCAACCCATGTGTTAATTGCCTGATTGTCGCTGTCCCCGGAAATGAGTTACGTCAAAGTATCGATTTCTCATCACGTTTGCCGTCTGTATCAAAAGATGGCGAGCCGGATTTTCATGATAAGAATATCACTCGCTGACCGGTTCAATAAACGTGGTATTTTCACACCTTGCGTAACGTAAGCAGTCTCGGAGTGGTCACAGAAAGAATGTAGGGGGTAAAAAATGCCTAGTAATCCAAATACTAAGATGATCGGTGAGGAAATTGAAGAAAATGGAGATGGTACTGCCGGAGGGGCTGAAGTTGTGAGAAAGCACAAAAATACATGCACAAACCGTTGTGTGACAGTCTTTCCTTGTCTTCTGTGAACTAGAGTTTCCGATAACCTTTTACTTGAAAGGTCAAACCTTCAAGTCGTGGGTGGGGGAGAGAGGTCAAGGCTTCCCCTTCATGCCGGCCAGCACGTCATAAAGCGATATCTCCCCATCGAATTATCGCACCTCGCCCTAAGTGACAACTACCTGTTCTAGTCGCCCGCTGCGTGTTCAAAATTTACTTTACTTACTTTTTCAGTCCGCTTTTGTCGGAAGGCAAAGTGGGAAGCTGAAGTTTTCGCTCTTGAGACAATTGTGTCGCTCTGGCTGATGTGAGCCTGTGTTGCTGTAGGATGTCTGAGAACTTACTTACTCATCTGCCTATGGTATTCACCCCCCCCCCCCCACACCCCCCCGCCCCACCCCCCCCCCCCCCCCCCCCCCCCCCCACCCCCCCCCCCCCCCCCCCCCCCCCCCCCCCCCCCCCCCCCCCCCCCCCTCACCTCCTACGTCCTAAGATCAGATATTCTACTGCTGAATGCGCATACCGGAATTTTATCAGGCTCCGTTCCCATGAGATGGCCAAACTATTTAATCTTCTGTCTTTCTATATAGTTGATGCGGGATGTAGTCCTAAAATGTTTCAGATGTCGTCATTTCTCATGCAGTCTCTTCTAGTAACATTAATATCTTTTTTTAAGCTTCTCATCTCCCAGGGTGTGATTTTATTACCTTGTGCTTTGGTCAGGGAACATGATCGTCTCTGATAGTAAAGAGTTGGTAAGAATATACCATTTGTAACCGGAATGATGACGACATTAGTAGTTAGCAATTATCCTTTAAATTATTTTAGTACACAAGTCATTGATGACGTCATTATCACATAGCCTCTTATTGACATTTTTTAATAAAGCCTTCCAGACAGTTACAGGAAATAATACGAGACATGAAATCTCTAAACAGAATTAAATATACCCCGGAATAAAAGGTTTTACCATTTGATATCATAGTAACTTGTATAGTAACTGTGACGTAAATATGACATAGACATAACTAGTGGACTATCCATCTTAACTGGTGGCTTCGCCAATGAAACAGATTATCCCAAAGGATATCCAGTAGACTGACAAATCAAAATAACTTGCCCCAACAGTCTTAGAAACCAGTTTGTGATATATGAGCCGCCCAAACCCCTAGCAGTAGAGTTTTCACCACGATTTATTTGTAGCTTCATGGAGACTCCAGTGAAGAGAATAATGGCTAACCCGACCCCTGGCCCTATGACACGTTTATTCTCTAAATCAACGGATATGTTTTCAAGGTTCTGAATACAGAACATATTTGGTAGTCAGTATGACCTATTCCTCAGGTGGGTAAAAAATCTCGATTTAACTATTTCGACTTCGACTTATAGTAGACAAGAATATAATGTACATTTGTTCATCAAAAATTGGAGACTGACATTTATGAGACAATTCATATTGAAAAATGTATGCTACAGGAATGAAAATGGAGTCGCATTTTAACTACAGTTGTACATCTGGAGGAAATCTAAATAAAAGCTTCATTTATATATTCTACAGACTTTACTTCACTGCAAATAGAATTGTTGATTTTGAATTACTTAAAATTCAGGGATCTAGGGCCTATTAAGAGTACTGCCATTACTACTACGTGAGCTACTTCCAGTTCAAAAACTAAACAGAACCTGGAACCCGTACAAATGGCTCAAGTAAACTAACATCTCTGGAGAAAATCCAGTGAACACAAACTTGATATACTACATAAGTTAAAATAACGTCGGAAATTCTTCCTATTCTGTCCTTTATTCTTTCAACAGAGAATAGCTCCTAAATTACTGGGCACAAATTTAAATTGGCATAACACCAACTTCTTAGTTGGTGTGTCACTGTAACACGCAACTCTTACTTATACAAATATACCTATAATTCTGTTCCGATCTTCTCAAATATTTTCCGACAGAAAATATATAACAGCTAGAGAGAAGAAGAAAAGAAATAAAACAGAACTACAACCAGTGTTTCCAAATATTATATGTGTGATTACGGGCACACATTTATCAGCTGCCGTTTAGTTTTCATACTGATATTCTGATGTTTGAGTTGTGGTGTCAAGTAATATATTTTCTTTAAAAACGCTTCCTAGTTATTTGAACTTTGGAACCTCTTTAAGTCGGAAGTTGTTGACATGTATGTTAAGAAGGCATGGTTATCTGCTGATCTTCATAGTTTCAGTCGATTTTATGTTGATCTTTATATTGTATCTTCCTCACGTTGAATTAAGAGCATTTGTATGATTTTACTATTGTTTTCATCTTCATAATTAGATTTTGGTCATCTGCAGAAAGTAACACACTCATTAGGTTGCATTGTTCACTGTTAAGTCATATTTTTTTGTTAATGGGAGTTAAGTGTTAAAGGTTCGTATGTACTGGTTGGATTTTTGTACACACGCTAGTAAGCACGCCCTTAGTGATGAGATGATTTGTTAGCTGGGGGCTGTGTGCTCAAGCTAAGTCTGTGTCAGTCTTTTTAAGGAAAAGGATAAAAATAAGATAGTGCTCGAATGTAGTGCTCGAATGTTCTTAGTGTTAGTTTGGGAAGGTTACGGGGAAGCTGAGCTGTATTCTCAAGCGGTTAGTTCACGCATGAGGAATTTTGACTGAATCGTACGGTGAGAATGTGATCTCGGGTTCAGTGTGTTCCTGGCAGGGCTTCGAGATGACTTTCCGATCTCGCTAGTGCGTTCCAGGATGTTTCTGTGTAAAGAGGAGAATTTTGATAGATATTGAAGATATCTTTTTGAGGCCGTGGAGTATACCGGCCGCGATTATTATCATTGATGAAGATATTCATGCAAACCTTTGTTCCTAATGGATGTGTACGATGGTTTATTATGAAATAAGAGATACTACAAGCTGCTTTGTTATGCAGCCTTTTTCCCCCATGGATGTTGTACTTACTAGATATCTAAGATATTGGAAGTTTGTTCCTGAAGGATATTTTATTGTAATAATGTACTGCGCTGAGGCCTGTGGTTTAGGCAACCGATTTGATTCATATTTTGTACTTGATGCCCCATGATTTGCTGTGGTGGTTTATGCAACCGATTTTATGGATTTACTTACATGTTGCTTCATGATTATGCTGTGAATTGTCTTGCCATGATGTCTACGTGACCGTCTCGTCAATAAACTGTAGAACGTTACCACTAGTTACAACATTTCCTGACTTCTACGTTTGCTGTGGTGTGTGATTCCAGTCTACTTAGGTATACCAGAACTCTTGTGACATTCGCGTATATGGATATACATATTTACACACTTGTCGGCCATCTATAAGCCCGACCAAGGCTGATTGTATTCATCAGCATATATATTATCTTTGTCTTCCTGTGCCACAAAGAAAATGTACTGCAACATTCACTTTCTGGGTTTGTTTCTAGATTTATTTCCGATGTTATTTTGTCTATATACTTGTTGAAGAGTAGCGATGATAATACACAGCCTTGTCGAAACTCCTGTAGTTATACCAAATGCGTCAGTGAGTCCGTCACTTGTTCTTACTACGCTTTTGCATTGTGTGCTACAGAAGTCTCATGTTATCTAACAGCTGCCACCGTATCACGGGGTGTCTCCCCTTGCTCTGCAGAAGTGGTCCAACATTGGCCAAAACCTAGAGTATCTAATGTGGATCTTCATAGATATCTACCTTCGTGCAAGATTCCTCTTGGCAGAGATGCAGATAGAAGGATGATGATGCTCCTACCTTGAGGGAGTTTCAAAGATATTTCAGAAGCCAAGAATAATACTGAATGTGTCTTAGGAATGTTATCATGGACAGCTAATAGAGTAATGAGAATGTCCTGACAAGCTTATTACCCGCATTAGAAGGAAGCAATCTGCTTTCCTTACATGGAAAAACCTTGATGTTTTGTCAGACGACAAGAGGATTTGACAAGAGTTTCTTAGTCTGCTGCTTCTTGGGGAGCTATAGGGCATTGAATTAATCCATTTTCATTGGACATCGTTATGAGAAGAAGAAATCTGGAATATATTGTGACAACGTTAAAAAATGAAGGAATCAGAGATAGAGTAGAACAAAGGGAGAAGATGCTGGAGAGATTGACATCGTGGTATGGAAAGAAGTCAACCACAGAATTGATAAACTACTAGAGACAGGGAGAATTTAAGGCAAATGTGTTAGAAGAAGATATGGCTATAAGTGGGGAGATAACCTCAACAGATGGGCAGGAAAAGTCTTCCAGTGCACCATCCATGACACGAGACAGAAGACGTTAATTAGAGATGGTAGCTGATGATGATAGAAAGTTATGGAGAATCATATCACTTGAAGAAGACATGTGGCCAAGAATCTCAGAACAGTTTTTCTGGAAATTAAATAAAGTCAAGATGGGTACCACATGTTTAGGATAAAACATTAAAAAAAATGTGATCTAAGATGACTTTAACTGTAACCCAAAAGGAAAGAGAAAAATGGGAAGCCGCTTAAGAGAACATGATAGGCAAAGAAGCCAAGACTATGGAAATCTTAAAGATACGGTTTAAAATAGAAATATGCGGTGAGTTAAATTTTAGATAGCAATATATTTGATCACAGAATGGTAACGTTTTTGACCGTACTATTTATAACTGAACAATCTCAAGCACAGGTTTAATGTTTCCGCCCTGTACAGGCGCTGAATATGAGAACCATCTTAAAAGCCATGCATCCGTTATGTTCAATTTCTGTTACAAAAGAACTTGAAACTAATCTCGGAAGTACTTGTTGACGTAGAACACTCTAGTACTTAGCCGAATTCCGGTCCTTACAGCTTACTCACGCTCAGTGAATAATTTTTCATTCATTACCCTGTGACTTTCGCAACATTATGCGCATTTACACGTCACAATCACATTGAGCGTCAGCTGGGATCATGAAGGCAAGTTGGTCTAGTCAGTCGTTCCACCTATTCCCGGATTTGAAGAACCTGAGAAAAAATTTGCAACATCATTTGTGAAGAAATTGTGTGAACAGTGGGATTCTTCAATTCCTATTTATAATTTGCCAAGAATGCGTCATACAAGAAAAAAGAGCGTAATTAGTGTGGAAAAGTGACCGCCATGTAACAACAACCAGGTTGTTTGAAGTGTCTTACGGCGGGTTGTTGGTGAAACATTAATGTAGATGATCACCATCATCATTATTCTTCAACCCCCTAAGGAGAATATGAATTCAAAAAATTCATGCCATGCCTTCCTGTCCTGTAAATAAATATTAGACACACATAAAGGTATGTTTTCAGGCACTCGTAAGAAATAAAGAAGTAAAACACTAGACAACAGAAAAACAACAGACGTGAGTGGCTTACCCAGGATTCGAACCCCGGACCTTCCGTACGACAACACCGCCTAGCTATACAAGCGAATCACACTATCCTCCCGGCCAGCTAGGCATCCCCAAATAAAAGATGCTTTACTGACCGGTCATTAGTGCGAAACGCAAGACAACACCGGAAGTTTACAATGGGCAGCTTAGCCTTATTAATGACGCAATCACTTCTGTCGTTCCTGTCCTGTCCTGTCCTGTCCTGTGCCGAGCGTTCAAAGTCGATCCATGTTTTGTTTATCCTTATCATGATTGTCTCCAGCTCTCGTCTTAATGGATGTGTCTCCCTCTATCTGGCTCACCTTGGGAATTTCAGAACAAGATTACTCTCTGATGCTGTGATAATGTTTTCTCAATGTGTGCCCACTGCCATTAGTCTCGTACTAATCACCAGTTTCATATAGGTGATCGATTTCAATCCTTTTATTCTAAGCAAAGCCCCATTTTTGAGAATTTGTACATTCTTTTTTTTTGGTTCTGTTATTATTCTCTATATTTCAGAGTCATGCAATAATACTGACTTGATATTTGAGTCGAAGATTCTTATTTTGTGTTGGACTTGATTTCTTTGTATTTCTAAATATACTTATTTCCAAGCCCTAGGGATTTCTTAATTAGTGGTGTTGCCATGGGAACGAAGATGGGTCCTAGCTATGCCTGCCTGTTCATGGGTCACTTGGAGCATCAGATATGGTAACAATACTCCGGTCTTTTCCCCGGGTTTTACCGCAGATATATCCATGATGGCATAGGTCTCACAGATATGCCCGAGACTGATTTATCCCGCTTCATCGAATTTGTCAACCACTTCCACCCTACCATCAAGTTCACCTCCCTCATCTCCACAGTATCTGTGTACTTTCTTGACATTACTATTACTATCACGCCCTCCGTCCTTAATACCTCAGTATACTACAAGCCGACAGATGCCCATAGCTACCTTCTGTATACCTCTTCTCATCCTCGGGCTTGTCGTGACTCCATTCCATTTTCACAACTTCTCCGCCTCCGCTGTTTGTGCCTAGACGATGATGACTTCCACTTCCGAGCCAATGAGATGTTGGATTTCTTCCGTAGCAGACTTTATCCGGAACATGTTCTCACCTCTGCCCTCCAACGTGTGCTCCCCATCTCTCGTCAGGAGGCCCTCAAAGCTTACTATAAATCCACTTCGGATGGAGTCAAATTAATCTTGACCTATCACCCTCACAGTACTGCAGTCAAACAGATCCTTTTCCGCCACCTACCTATCCTCCAAGCAGAGTCTGTGACCCAAGAAGTATTCAGTGAAGCACCTTTGGTGGCATATAGACTCGACAAGAACCTGAAGGATCTTCTTGTTTACAGCCGTCTCCCAAAGGAGAATTCCACTCACTTTGGCACACTACGCTGTGGTCGGACAAGATGCAAGACGTGCAAGTATGTCATCTCAACCCACAAGGTGTCTTTTCCTGAGGCTACGTACACAATCACCAGTAGCTTCACGTGTGAGTCACGCAATGTCATTTATACGATATGTAAAGGTTGCTGCAAAACCGATATTGGCCAAACAGGCAAACGACTTGGGGACAGATTCAGCCGGCACTTAAATGACATCTCTCAGCAAAAATCCACATCAGTTGCCATACACTTTAATGGTCCTGACCACCATGGTCCCATCGACATCCAGGTCACGGCGATCAGATCCTGCTCCTCTGACACTGCTAGCCGAGAACAGCTTGAGAACCGTCTTATCCACCGCATGGAGTGTCTAAAACCAGCTGGTCTTAACACTCTACACACCTTTGTCTGAGGTCATCCTTTCCTCTCTTGTTCTATTTTGACTCTTTCCACTCTTATCCTATTTTTCTATTTTTCTGTCTCCCTCTAATAATATGTATGAATATATAATACACTGTTTTTAATATGTCTTGATTTTTTTTTATTTATTTATTTATCTGCAACTCATTTTGTCCTTTTCTATTTCTAGTCCCCACTAATATTACGTTTGGGTAGTTTATTGTTCAGTTTCGTTTTTTAGTTTCTTAGTATGTATTGTGTACATCCGGTGGTGGCAGTCATTTCCTTTTCCGGGCACGCTCGTCCGTTCGCGGGCAGCAAAAGTGTTAGGAACTTCGATGCCTTCAGGGAAGTACCTAGGTTTAATTTTTATATTTATTTAGGTTCTAATGTGTCCTATCTAGCCTTCACTTTCTTTCCTTTCCCTGACGAAGGCCTTGTGGCCGTAACGTACCAGAGACAGGAAGAGACCTGTCAGAAGGAGACAGGGCTATAAGTGGGAAGATAACCTCAAAAGATCGGCAGGAAAAGTCTGTTATTTTTGTTTAATGTTACTTTGGAATGTCCACAAGTGATGTTCATTGTAGCATTCTACAAAAACATAATACATTTATTTTGATAATCTTATTGCAGGTATTTCTTTCTTTCTTCATTTATTATGAATTACGGGTGGACGCTTAATGCGCTGATTTTGAAAAAAAGATTAAAAAAATAATAATAATATAGACAATTTCATATAAGTAAATAAGTTTTTACTTTGACATTTTCAGTTTCATTTTTCTTGATCTTTTAAAATATTAATTTAAAAAAAAACAAAAAACAATTCGGCGCCAACAAAATCGACTCCCGGTGCAGTCGCACCACTCGCCCCAACCATGATTAAACATATCAGATATGTATACGTGCTCACACACAGAATCATGTACCGGTACGTCAGAAAATTAACAACACGTGACACGCAGAACGGGGTCAGATTGGCGGTTGCCACAAGCGAAATAGCAAACGGTAATCAATGTTGCTGTTAGTTAAGTGGTTAGCGTCGGCTTCCTTGTGGGTGTATGTTGAAATATGGGAAACACCTCACGTTTTACCATCAATTATAGCCACAGTCACTCGTTCTAAAAACCCGCTATAAAAGTAAATTTAACATTTTACGAACGCTCACTACTTCGGTCGCTTTCAATTTCAGTGTTTCACTTCTAGCTCTCACGCAAGTGCCAAATCTATTAACATCACGACCCTTGACCTCATTATATGGAACTGGGAACTGGCAGGCTGTTCCGTTAAGCACAGACATTTTTTTTTCCTTTGCATTTAATCTGTAGAGATTGAGGAATGCTACAGCTAACTTCCAGCGCATACAAAATCCTGTACTGAAGTATGAACTGTGACCCTGGAAACATAAATTAAACGTGTGTATTTGAATACAACGAACTAATACATAATTTGTTGCAACAATTGTCGGATTGTAGGGATGTGTTTATAGATTCCTAGCTATAAATAACCTACCACCCGAGACGTGTAATACAGTATTTCCAGTTGTAAGTATTACATCTGTGTAATGTTGTCTATCAAAATTATTATCGTTACCATTTTCATCATAATAATCGACTTTTTCTGATAACAAAAACAAAACGAACGTAGCTGCTTTATGCAATTATCATCATCATTACTATCATCATCTTCATCATCATTATCATCATTATCCTCAATCTTCTCCTCCTAATCACCGTCCTCATCATTTTCATCATCCTCATCATCATCGTCATCATCATCTTCATCATCATCCTCATTATCATCATCATTCTCATCATCATCTTCATCATCGTCATCATTATCTTCATCATCTTCATCATCATCTTCATCATCGTAATAATCGTCGTCATCATCACCATCATTATCATCATTATCCTCCTCCTTCTACTAATCACCGTCCTCATCGTTGTCATCACCCTCACCATTCTCATCATCATCTTCATCATCGACATCATTATCTTCATCATCTTCATCATCATCGTCATCACCTACATAATCGTCATCCTCATCATCATCGTCATAATCCTCATCATCACCGTCATCATCATCATCATCACCATCAATATCATCATCATCATCTTCGTCATCATCTTCATCATCGTCATCATCATCTTTATTATCGTCATCATTATCTTCATTATCATCATCATCATCACCATCATTATCATCATTATCCTCATCCTTCTCCTCCTAATAACCGTCCTCATCGTTGTCATCACCCTCAAAATCCTCCTCATCATCATCATCGTCATCATTATTTTCATTATCTTCATCATCATCTTCATCATCGTCATCATCTACATAATCCTCATCGTCATCGCTATCATCGTCATCATCATCATCGTAATCATTATTATCATCCTCATCATTCTCCTCCTCATCACAATCCACATCATCATCTTCATCATCATCATCCTCATCATTACCTTTCAGCTGCCAGTGCAGCACAAAGTTTCAACAAAAACATGCCAAGCTTTCCTGTCTTGTACTATCCGTACATGACCTTTGGCCTTTTCCTGTCCTGTACTATCCGTACATGACCTTTGGCCTTTTCATGTCTTCATTCTCCTCATCCCGTCTATGCCAACTTCCATTCTCAGTATTGTGCGTCAGTGTGTGTGTTTGTTATTTTGTTTGTGCTCTTCCTCTGTTTCACTTGCTCTCGTGAACGAACGAACGAACGAACGAACTTTATTTTCGAAGGGTAAAGAATTGGGCGCGCAGGCCCGTCTAACATTCTGCCCTTCCACTCTCATTAATCTTGCATACTATATCCTTTCATTCCCACATGATGCTTTAAGCATTAATTTAAAGGCATGCAACATTATAAAGTTACCATAACAGCATTCATTTACAGTATGCATTCCATAACAAGGACCTTCGCTGCGTATTTCACTGGATATGAGTCATAGAGAATGAAGTGATGCTGAGTAACAGACTCATTAAGAACATTAACGAAAACACAAAGAAAAAAAAAGACCTCCTCAAGTAACATGACAACTGGTATAGATGATTATCTATTTCCACAACTTTCTGTTCCCCGTGGTTGTTTATTAATTCTGCTACTAAAGTTTGTCAATGCCATGTTGCCCGTCCAGTACGGTACCTTCTCTCGTTGTCGACCTACATATTTTCCCTTCAGTTTGCATGGTTGTCTCAGTACAATCCAGCTGTGCGTCTTCTCCTTGGGTGTCAGTAGAAAGTGAAGTATCCTAGTCTAATATGAGGGATAAGCTTCCTTTGCGCAATGGAGTCTTTCATTATATGTTCATAAATCTGTCTAGCTGTCTATGGTATTCTCAACATTCTGCAGTTAAACCCACATCTCTTCTGGCCACCCAGAGTTTTTATGCTCGTCTGGTAATTGTCCATACGTTGCTTCTATATATCAGGAATAACACTATATCACATAGAACAACTCTTTCTTATTTTCATTGACAAAGATCTGTAGATACAGTACTTAACGAGGATATGTAGCATACAGTACTTAACAAAGATTTGTAGCATACAGTACTTAACAAAGATTTGTAGCATACAGTACTTAACGAAGATCTGTAGCATACAGTACTTAACGAAGATCTGTAGCATACAGTACTTAAAAAGATCTGTAGTATACAGTACTTAAAATTACAGTTATGAATCAAAGCAACATTTATAAACATAATCCGGATTACTAAACTTATGTTGACAAAAAACGGTTGCAGTTAACAGAGGCAATTACTGGTAAATTAAGAATAAGAAGAAACTTATAATGTAACCTTAGTAATACTTTCTTGTATGAATTTTACAACTCAATAGTTCCTGCTTTTGCCGAAAAATTTAAATTAAATTAAAATAAAAGCAGCAGCTATTCTTGATGTAGGCCTTAGTAGTGTATTCGCTTGACATATTTACTAGAACTGGTCTTAGAACCATTGACAGAAGTCCTTTAATTAAATCACAGCCCCATTGCTTGTCATAAAAAGGAACAGTAGTAATTTTCTTTCTGCTTCTTTTGTACATTTTCTTTTCCTTAAAAAACATTGTGAAAAAAATAATAATTTATTAAATGGATTTCTTGAAGAGGATGATTCTCTATTTTCACTCATAACAACTGGAATCGATTCGGTCTATAGCTAGTCACTTAATTACCCCAGAGAAGAAAAGTAACAAGGGAACTGTCGCGCGATAGTTATGATATATAGGTATAGACAGGTATGGCCTATGGAATATATAGACAGTTATTGCCTATGGAATATTATCAGTAGAGTCTCCATAGTTTGGCTCATTAAAAAAAAAGAAAGAAGTCTGTTCAAGATAAGGGGATAAGAAGAAGAGAAGGCCAATGCTTTCCACTAGATAGTACTATATAAGGAATCATGAAGAGTTGACTCTGTATCCGCGCGACATAAACCCTCACCCCTAATATCTCTACAAAGAAGAGCTTCCAACATCGCAAGTGAAGGACTTTGGCTATATGTAAAAACTTAACACAGACAGTACGAGGGATACAGTGATTCGCACATAAGTAAAGATAAAGAAGGCTGTGTAACTTTTATTTGTCAAATACCTATATATAAAGGGTTAGTAAAAATTGAACAGGATGATTGTAGAACAAATAATACAAATGAAATATAAAATCGTAATGAATTAATTATGATATTAAAGCTATGTAAGGAATGAGATAGTGATGAGGTAAAGTAAGTACTAACATACGAATGATAATACTCTGTTCATATTAACATCATACAATATTATACTCAGTGACTGTTCAGTGTAGAAGTCTTTTCCAGTGTGGTTTACTACAAAGATGTGCAATTACTGCTTTTGTATTGTACGTGTAGCAGTTGACAAAACTTAATGGATGAAATGTCCATATACTTACTTACTTACTTAGTCGTTCCCCTTCTACCGTGAGGTGTAGAGGTTTGGAAGAGAGAGCGCCAGACTATCCTTTCGGCTGTCTTCCTCCTGGCCTGGTTCCATTCTAGTCCTCGGTCCTTCAAAGATTGTCTAATGTTGTCCTCCCAGCGGACTCTGGGTCGTCCTGGGGGTCTGGATCCCTGGCTCTTTGTTTCCCATGCTTGTCGTGGTAGCCGATCTTCTCCCATTCTGCAGACATGGCCAAACCATCTTAGTTTGGACTGTTCTCTTGGGTCTGCAGGGGGTGGGATTTTAGGCCTTGACGTATCGTCTGGTTGCGGACCATGTCTCTTCTTGTTACTTCAATCACCTTCCTCACATACCTCATTTCTGAGGTTTGGATCTGTCTTTTGTGGGTTGTAGTCATTGCCCAGGACTCGCATCCATATGTCAAGACTGGGACATAGGTGGAGCGGTATACAGCCATCTTCGTTTTCTTACCAACCTCTCTCGTGCAGAGGAATCCTCGATTTATGCCTGAAAACGTCTCCCATGTGCTGCTTTACGAGTGGCCAACTCTTCTTTGATGCCTCCCTTTCGGTCTATAATAGCTCCGAGGTATTTAAAGTGGTCGACCTGCTCCAGGACCTGTTCTCCCAGCTTAATCTGATGTCTTCTTTCTTCTCGTGATATCACCATGGATTTTGTTTTAGAGCTTATGACCATCTCTCTCTTCTCCAGCTCTTCCTTCCAGACCTGCAGGTTGGATTGCAGATGTGCCTCTGATTTAAGTGTCCATACACGATTTGGAATCCTTATAGAGTAGATGAACTGTGGTCAGTTGCCTCAGGTAACTGACTACCGTCATATCTGTAAGACAATACTGATTTCCTTGACTTCTGGCAGCATACGGCGTTAATTTTGTACTTGACATCTGCACGAATGGATCTTTTTGCCCAATTAGACTACTTGAGATTTAAAGTGCGTGCAGTGAACGTTGTAGCAATGAATTTTGATAAATAAATGCGGGTACACCTGACGAGTACACGCGTTAACGTATGATTTCCTTCATTCTAGCTTATAAATCTTTTGTGGTGCCCTGTCTGCGAATACTGCTAGCCGCACAATCTAGCGTCTTTTCGATTAGACGTCAACCCCTTAGTGTGTAGACTCAGATAAATACAGGACTGAAGAAACAAAGTGGCTTCATAAATTTCAAATATAATATCAGTATTTAACTGTCTTTCCATCATATTCTTTTTTAATACTTTCTCACGAAAAAGTACGGTATTGTTGCTCAGTCTGTCACTTATGAGGATGTCCGGTACTTGTGCGTTTATTCACCGGTTAAATCAAATTCTGGAAATGTATTACCAAAACTGAGAACCGTACTTTTTCTTGACCGAAAAATGTTGATTTCACATTGTGATTTGGGAGGCAAGTTAAAAAAAAAGCGTGTCTCTTGCATTCATAGTTGAGACGCTTACAACAGACCCGCCCTCAAACCCCCCCCTCCCCCTCCCCTCAAATCCCCCCCCCGTATTTTTTTTTTAAAGTTTATAAACCAATAGAACGGAATTGAATCCGTTCTACAAGTTAACGGTACACCGGAAACAAGGGAAATCGCTGCCATTGCCTTCTCTACCTCAAGATCAGATCAAGTGAGGTACCCATTTACAGCTAGTTTGACTGATGCGTGACACCTGTTCCCTTCCTCGCTGCCGTTGCCTTCTCTAACTCAGGATCAGAGTCAGGTACCCACAGTATACTGCTTGACATTGCATAATTTTGGCCTCTGTAAATTATGCAGCTACGAACGAACATGTGTATGTCCTGATATGTGCCAAGCTTCAGCGATCTTTGGTAATCTGTTCCCCTCACGGTCCTTTTCAGGGCCCACAAAACTGCACCTACCACGGTCCTATTCACGGCCCACAAAACCCACAAAAATTTACCCACCACGGTTTTTTTACAGGGCCCACAAAACTGGACCACGGTCCTGTTTAGGGCCCCCAAAACCAACAAAACTGTACCCTGGCAAGAAAGCCTTTATTTGTTTTCACCGCTGGGTGTGGAGGGCTGGGGGAGAGTTGGTCCCGTCCCTCACTATACACTGATCCTTGTCAAATATTTACCTAATCAGAGCCGGATTAACGTAGTAGCAAAAGTAGCATATGCTACGAGCCCCTTTCTTTTAGGGCCCCCGCGCCAATAAATATGTACATCATTTTTTGGTCATCTTCTAATACGAGCGTTGATGTTGAACCAATGATCTTGTGATGTATGCCATCTTTAGCGCCTTTTCATTTGATGTCACGAAATTGTGAGAGAAATAGCATAACATGGTGACTTAGTGTGACTCTTTATTACTTTGATCTTAACTGTTTGCGTACAGAAGCAGTCATTTTCGAGAGATGGGGCCTACCTAGCTATAAATGGGTACTTAACTTTGAGTTAGGGAAGGAAAAGACAGTGAGGAAGGAAACTGGTCTCCCCACCTCTCGATGCTGGACCTAGTATGGTGAAGTCTCTAACATTCCATAACCAGCTGTAAATGGGTACCTGACTCTGATCCTGAGTTAGAGAAGGCAACGGCAGCGAGGAAGGGAACAGGTGTCTCGCATCAGTCAAACCAGCTGTAAATGGGTACCTCACTCTGATCTTGAGGTAGAGAAGGCAACGGCAGCGATTTCCCTTGTTTCCGGTGTACCGTTAACTTGTAGAACTGATTCAATTCCGTTCTATTGGTTTATAAACTTTTAAAAAAAAATACGGGCTCCAAAGCCGCGCCAAAACACATAATTTAAGGGGAAAAAAAAATTGAATAAAAAAAAAAAATTCTACACTACAAATGGGGGAGAGCTCACAATGTGAAATGTCACGTTTTCAGTCAAGAAAGAGTACGGTGATCGGTTTGGGCAATAACTTTGCAAAATAATTATTACCCGGTGAATTAACGCACAAGTACCGGATGTCCATATGCCACACACGATAGTGTGTGGTAAATATAGTTAGTATGAAAGTGTGCGGCCATATCAGTCTGCAGTAATGATATAATCAAGGTGTGGTAAACCTACGGCCCTGGGGCCAGGTTCCGGCCCGGTAAGGGGCTCAATCTGTCCCAGCAAAAATTGTAAAAATTCGTTCTTAGTCAATGTGCCCATGTTGTTGTTGAAGGTTTTCTGGCCTGAAATTTCTACACAAAGGGGTAACAGGCCGTATGCCCAGCCATACTTAGTCGTCTTCCACGATATATCAGGCAGGTTACACTAATACTAATTTTTGCTACCGTTTGTGGCACCGGTAACATAAAAATATGCCTCTCTGTGTGTTTGTTCTGGCGTCATAACAAAAGAAATATTGCCATAAAAAAGGAAGAAAGTTGACACACTGGTTATTCCGTTATTGTCATCCTTCAGTTCCTGTCGCGAATTAACAGTTAATTTGAATTTTCCTATCCATCCCAGCCCCTCTCCTGGCTTTACTCTTTACATGTTTCTATTCTTACCGCCTATATGAACTTTAGTTTTTTTTTTAAATCTTCTATCGCGGCAGTAATCTTATTATTTTTCCACTCAGACCCTCCCCAACCCAAGGCGTGTCTGGCTTTTGATTTCGCTTCTGGCCCTCATTATAAATTCATTGCTCAGTCCTCAGTTGACGGCGCTCTTATCAAGCGTACGATAACATTGCATAAGACACACCTGCGTGCATGTTTGTAGTACGCCAGCCCAGGGGACGGCCCTCACACTTAATAGTGTTTTGACCAATCTAGCCGATGCACGGGCAGAAGCCTTAATAAAGGGTCTCTTGTAGTTGAGCGGCACAGAGAGTCAACCCTTTGAAAGCTGGGTAACATTAGGGATTACAGGGTAATTTGGTGTCTTTAATGTAGATTCTAGACTGATCTTTATGTTACTCGGGGTTACGCTAGAAAGCGGAGTGGCCCGAACACCTGCACAAAGCACGCGAACGCAGATGGCCAGGTCAGCTTCCATTTCTGGACTATATAGCTTGATAGAAGCTACTGTCTTTACACTCAAATAAAATCCTTAAAAAACCAAGCAAAAAATGTCAAATAAAAGATGAACTAAAAATACCAATTAATAAAAAATTGCTGAGGCTCCAGCTTGGAACTGGATATTTCATGATTGAGGAACCCACATGTGAAGAGTGTCAAGAACCAAACACAATTAGACACTTTCTGGTGGACTGCAAGAAATATGACCAACAGAGGCAAAACATTAAGACATACTGTAGTAACCACAAGGTAGAAATGAGTGTAGAAAATATCATAGGCACAAAGACCCCTTCAGAAATGCAAAAGTTAATAAAACACTGTATTACAAAAACTAAAGCTAACATATAAAAAACAAATAAGGATTTGAGCCAGTAGTCCAAACTGGTGAAAGACTCGCCCCAGATACATACAGATTAACCAAATAAACCATCCAGTGAAAATTAAAAACATACTAACTTAGAAAATAGTATATTTTGGATTTTTTTTTTTTAAACCATGTTGAACTATAACTACAAAAGGAAAAATACCGACTAGAGATAATATAGTATAAAATAAATACAAACAAAAACATATTACAATAAAGGAAACACGTCCTGATATTACCAACAACTCCATGTACATGGTAGATGGTTGAAAGGGGCGTGCTACAAAGAAAAGTAGCAAACACATTAATTAAAAAAAAAAAAGTCTTTACACTCGATAACAAACTGGACCCGAGGATAAACCGAATGAGACAAGGCAACTGTGTGCATAAGATTCGACCATGCTGCTAACATTATTGGTATATCGGGGTGAGTTGATATTTGTCATATCATCTATGCTTAGTTATTAGTGTACATGTAACCGATAGCAGTGACTTGCGGAGTTTTTTTTCTGTGACAACTTCTCAGTAATCTATTCAGTGCCAGTGTAGCGCAGTCAACAACCTAAGCTAACAGATGCTTAACCTGTTTAGAGCCTCATAGTTTTGTTAGTGTTTACAATGGGTTAAATGGTAAGCTTAAGGTGACATTACTTTTTGGGAACTACAGATGTGTAAATTATTCATATAAATCTGACTAGTGACGTGTGTTAGCTACTGAATTGTGGGAGATGGTCATTTATTTTTTTTTTTTGAGCAACTTCTCATGGCAGGGTGTGGAACCAAGGAATGGCTAGTGTACACACAAATACTGTGCTCTGGTTCTGGGCTCTCCCAAGGAATTGTCACATTCTACACAGAGCCACTTCCAGTCTTCCCCTGCCTACAGTGGGTCCACAATTAGAACCTCCTGCTTGCAGCTAACCAGGTAAAAGCCAGAGTTACGTCAGGGGTTCAAGTGACTCCTCCAAGCTTAGTGTGCAATTCTGGGTTCTCGACTTGTTTCACCACAGGTGAATCACTGAAAGTGTGTGGATGAATTCAAGAGTCATTGAGGGTGTAATTAGGTAAAACAAATGGAGGGTCACAATAATGGCATTGACAAGATAATTAGAAACATACTTGAAATGGATGAAGAAGACATGGAGAGAATTGAACAGATCGCACAGGCTAGGAAGGTTTAGCATCAACTATCGGAATGCTTATGCTTCACTGGGAAAAAATTTGTGATGGTGATAGTGATGACTAAAGGTATTGGTTCAGTTTTTCTTTCCTTAAGGAATATGGCATTAACAATGCAGTAAACCCCAATGTACATCGGGTACATTTGCAATCGTGGTTTGTGTTGCATTTTTTAACGTGTTGACATCTCTAGTTCCATGCACAACACTGTGTAGTGTGTAGTATCCAAACTTTATTTTGCGACATGCTTAGCAGGACGTAGTCGTAATATTATTCTTGTCCACGTAGGGGCAGACTAACAGCGATTAGGGATCGCGTGAAAAAAAAGGGTAATTGGCCGCTAATTATACATTCCACAAAGATTAGGCTATTAGGCTGATGGGGGAGCATGAAACCCTCCCCGCTGTGAACCCTCGCACTAGTGCCGGAAATGCCCAGTCCGCCACTGCTCTCAAGAACTGACAGACATCCACATATACACGCATGTACACACACTCACGCTCATACATATGCACAATCACACACATATTCATGGTAATTGAAAAGTCACTTCCTATGTTTAAATTGTTCTTTCTTCACTTCGATTCAATTAATTTATATGAAACAGCGTTAAAAATAAAGACAATTGACTGCCATTTTGTCACATGAAATGCTGTGTCACATTCCTATGACAAAGCAGCATGTGTCAGTGTCGGGTCTACACTTGATTTCATAGCCAGCCTCGTAAACAATCCTGTACGACGTGACCGAGTGTTCAGTAGTCATATTATGTTTTTGCTCATCTGAGACGCCCGGGAAACACGCGGGGCTAAACAGTCAGTGCCGTACTTATTTTAAAATGACATTAGCTAAATAGTAGTTCGATCCCCAGTTGAGGTGGGACTTTTTAGACCGCAAACGGCTCCGAGGTTATGAATTGGGTACCGGAACAACTTTCGGAAGGTTAAGGCGGCCGGCGTGATGCTGACCACATCACCCCTAGTGTGCCGATGGTCAAGAAAATATGGGCCTAACACCATATTCCCAATATGCCTCCATGGGCGTGTAACGGGATACTTTACCTCAGAGGTGTCCTTAAAGTATTCGGCGCTCGGGGCGAATCCTATCTTTGGCCCCCCTCCCCCATAAAGAAGCACAGATGTAAGTATATTTTTAATAGGAAGCATTATCATAAATGTGTCCGATGGCACACCTTTTCTGGCTGTCACCCAGGGCGGACCACCCCCCTCGCTTATTCCTTAGTACGCCACTGCTGTACCTTTATATAGTAGATTTAAAATGTTATGTTCATCTTCAAGCTTACACGAGCCTAATGTGTGGAGTCTATTTTTTTTTAAAGGTTTGACAGATTTGGGTTAATCAATTCAGGACACAGCCCTAGCATAACTAAAACAAACTAACAGATAAAAAGAGGTCAGTTCGAGTTTTGCACGGCCCAAAAGAGAAGGAAAGTTAGATGGGTATTTAAAAAACAAGTAGACGAAGTGTCTATGACCTTTAATATGGAAGACTAAATGTCAGTGATGACATGTTCCGAAAGGGTTAACGGTTAAGTGGGTGCGGGATGGAGGTAAAGGACGAACTGACCTGCAGATCTTTACATCGAATGATATATTAGTAATCTGTCATCATCACCTTAATTTATCTTTCCCAGCAGCAATGCCTCATCCACAGCACAGAAGGATAGACTACCTATTCTTCGGTTACTACTTGATTCAGATTCCCACAACATTGCTGTTTGATACTCAAGGAGTTTACCCTGGATGGGCTCTATCCTGGCTGGGTAAGGATCCTTTTACATTACATTAATATACTAATGCATTTGTATGATATATACATTCTTCTATCGCTCCATTATAGTAAGAGCGGCTATAGCTGGGATCTCGAACCACATGAGGCTTGCTTAAGCTTGCAGTGCTGCTTTCATTATACAACTGGCACTGAAGCTTCACCTTGTGGCGTAGTCACATCATGGCAAGTAAAGATGCTCTTTAACACGTCACCTCAGACTGAACGAAAAAAGCTCGTTCAACAAGTAGAAGATAACATATCAAGCCGAATAAAAGACAGCTGAGGGCTATCTCATCAAGGGCCCATCATCCCCATAGTCTGTTATGACTGGAAGAGGTTACTAAATAGACAACACCCAAGACATATTAACAAATTGCATTCAATGGAACAATGATTTTTTGTGATTTCCATATATGTCTGCAATTATTTCTGTTCTAGTTAAGTAACTTTTAAGTTTGTGCAAGCTTGCAGTACTGTCAATTGTATCATGACTATACATCATACATCTATTTAATAATCTGATATTATCTCTTTCAGCTGAAGTCAATTTGGGACCACTACCTAGAATCCTACAGAGACCCATTTTTGGCAGATGCCTGGAAACACCCATGGTACCTGTCCATTTGTTTAGTGGAGCACTTTATTGAAATTCCATTTTTCGTTTGGGCCACTATCTCCTATTATTATGGCAAGTGGAGTTTATTATTTGTTTACTTATTTCACGCAAATTATATGAAGACTTTTTTAAAAAATTCTGTGGTCTATTCATATTTTTATGTAAGCTAAACATTCTTCGCCCTCTTTTTTTTTTTGGGGGGGGGGGGGGGGGGGGGGGGGGAATGGAACCACAGTCTTCAGTTATTGTGGGAAATGGTGTTTATTATCCAGTTACAAATTTCATGTGAATGATATTGTGGTAGGGTGGGCGAGATGATGATAATGATTATATTGTGATGTTTGATCACTCTCTTTTCACACTCGCACCGACCCGAACAACAATAAAACTCTTGATTCTAGAGGCAGGGGCTGTATTTATTTTTACAACCCATTCAGGGACTAAGCAAACATTAAACAAATAAACCAACGAACATAACAAAACAAAACACCCAACAGTGCTCTATTGCTAGTGTGCTCAAGGCATTTACAGCTTGGCTCTGTGTGTCTTACTTCGTCTGTTCTCTCTGGGCGGCTGATACTAGGAAAAGGTCGCTGCTGGCTCGCTATTTCTTTTATAAGCCCAGGTCGAATCACTCAATTTACTGCGCACTGTGCGTATTGATTTTGCCGCATACATAACACTCACTATATTTACTTTAGAAGGGCCGACAACAGAAATATACACAACTATTTCTAGAGCAAAACACAATTCTACACCACAACTTAATTTTTAGGCATTATTATGGCCTTTTCATCAATCTTGAAGACTTTTTACATACTAGCGTGCTTCGCGCACATCGAAAATATGGGCGATAAATGTGCCACTCACAATGAAGGGGGAAGCTGGGGTGTCTTCCTGTGAAGGGGTAAGCCGGGTGTCTTTCCGGCCCTATCACATATCCCCCTCCTGATTTTGTTGTCGTCCCGACAACATCACTACCTCTGAGGCTTCAATTGTAATCTCCCAGATCGTTGGTGCTGCGCCTGATTATTTCTCAGCGGCAATGTTTTGGGCTCAGATTCTGTATTCGGTACAACCCGGCTGGGGACTCTCTTGGTCGTCATGCCCCCAGTTGTACGTTGTCGGGCTGTCAGCCGCTGTGTTCTTGAAGACTCGCTCACCGGTGCCGCGTCGCTGCCTGCCCGTGACATCTGCCTGTCAGTGCTTGCAACTGTCGACTTTGAAGGGGGATTGCTCCTGACGGGTTTTACACCCATTTTATGTGAACCGTGGCTTACGTTCCCCACAACCTGCTTTTGATGAGTCTCCTCTGCTGAACCTTGATTTGCACTCCCTCCTATCTGCTTAGGACGGGTTTCCTCCCCTAGACGAAGGCCAATTCTCTCGGCGCCCTTAGTGTGACAGTTGTCGTGGCCATCTCTTGGCTTGCGCCCTAAAGGCAACCTGGTTGTGACAGTCTGTCTAGGGAAAGAGCTCCTTGAGGGACAGGCGGCTATCAAATGTTCTGGGGATTTGCATCCAAAACATCTCTTCGGAAGCGGGCCTTGAGGGCACTTGGCTGCCATGTGGTCTGACAGGTCTCCACAATTGTAGCATCTTATCTTTCTGGGCTTCCTCTGTGCCATGGGTCGCTTCCTGCTGCCCTTACACTCTTGACCGCCAATGCCGCATACATAAATTGCTTCCATGCCCTGGGCCGATGGTTTGCTGTCAAACTCTACTCGTTCATTCCTCGCCAGACTCCGGAATCCCTTTCTGAAGATCTTGGTTTGATGTACGAATACATCAATACCTCCATCATCTGGCGTGATGAACCCCCATCCCCTGTGGACACTATACCACTTGCAAACCCCTTTTCACCTTGTCGGTGCAGCTGCGTTTGTTGGTGCTGTCAGCTCACAGCTTTCCCTGACAACAGCCTGACTCTCACATACAAGAAGGTCTAGTCGAGGTTGGCTGTTCCCGCGGACACACCTATTTCTAGAGCAAAAACACAATTCTACACCACAACTTAATTTTTAAGGCATTATTATGGACTTTTCATTAATCTTGAAGACTTTTTACATACTAGCGAAAATATGGGCGATAAATGTGCCACTCACAATGAAGGGGGAAGCTGGGGTGTCTTCCCGTGAAGGGGTAATCCGGGTGTCTTTCCGGCCCTATCACAATATGAAGACATTTTAAAATTCAGTGATGTATTAATATTTTGATATAAACTGAACATTCTTCAATTTTTTTATTCGGAAACTTCATTTTCTTGAATTACTATGCTGACTGATGCCACAACAATGCCCAGTAACTTCCTGTCTCCAGTGCTTTAGACCATTGATGAGATCCACATACACAGATCCATTGAGTATAATGTGCTTACTTTGTGCACTGAAAAAAGTGATGATAGAGTTGTGATAAAAGTGAAAATAAAGGCCTTAGCCTACATTCAAAATGACAGAAGTAATGGTCATCTCTAAGAAAGAGACTTCTCTAGAATGCACTATCGAAGTAAATGGAACAGTTTTAAAGCATGTCAATAGATTTAGATACGTGGGCATGTTAATAACAACATAGATGGAAGATGTCATAAGTGGAATATTCTAGGCAAAAGAAGCTTTCTATAAAATTAAAAGCATTTTATGCAAAAACTCTTTGTCCGTCAAAGTAATAAAGTTAGTTATATTGAGTGATTCACTCAGACATTTTACAAATTTTGTAAGAACGGAAATGAGTTTAGGACAATTAGTGAACAAGTAAGAAACATACTATATGAAGAATATACAAGAATGATGAGAACACCATGAGCAGCTAAAGGAGCAAGGGGGATGTCCTGAGAGAAGCCAACGTGCTAAGGGAGCTCATTACTCATTTTAGAAGGTAACAAGCTACTTTCTTTAGGCACGTAGTGAGAAGGTGACAAGCTACTTTCTTTAGGCATGTAGTGAGAAGGTGACAAGCTACTTTCTTTAGGCACGTAGTGAGAAGGTGACAAGCTACTTTCTTTAGGCACGTAGTGAGAAGGTGACAAGCTACTTTCTTTAGGCACGTAGTGAGAAGGTGACAAGCTACTTTCTTTAGGCACGTAGTGAGAAGGTGAAAGCTGAAATATATTATGGCAACAGGAAAGAATTAAGGAAAAGAGAGAGAGGATGAGAGAAGATGCTGAATAGTTTGACATCATGGCATGGAAAGAAAGCAACAAAATTGATGAGTAGTACTGGATACAAGGAGTTGTGGAGAGACATAGTGTCCTACACCTCCAGGCATGGTAGGGGTAAAGAAGGGTAAAGGATACCGTTACATGCCTATTGAGGCATATTCGAAATATGGTGTTAGGCTAGGGTTCCCATTCGTCCCGTTTTCCCCGGGACAGTCCCGTTTTTTGATAAAATGTCCCGGTGTCCCGAATTTATTCCAAATGTCCCGCTTTTTAAGGGTCCTTCCTGAAAAAAAAATCTTTGGGTAACGGATTTTATTCCGTGTTTTAGTAGTGTTACTTTATCAATTTCCGGTTACAGTGGACCCTCGGTTTGAATCTCGAACAAAAGTTCAATGAATCTGAAATATAAACTTGACTATTGTGTATTTTTTAAAGGTGCGATTTTTCTAATTAAGTATGTTTGTAATTTAGAATTTTTTTTTTTAAAGGGGAAGTTGTGTTAGTTAATGTGTGTATTTTTGTACCAGTATCTTATATTAAGTGCAACATATAATATATAATAGATTTATTTGTGCTTTACCTTAATTTTTAAAATGTCCCGTTTTTTTACAAAATGTCCCGGGTTTTTTAGGTAAAAATGTGGAAATGTCCCGGTTTTTAAACAAAACATTATGGGAACCCTAAGTTAGGCCCATATTTTCTCGACCATCGGCACACTAGGGGTGATGTGGTCAGCATCACGCCGGCCACCTTAACCTTCCCAGAGTTCCTCTGGTACCCAATTTATGAGGCTGTGTCGACCCCGGAGCCATTTGCGATCTAAAAAATCCCACCTCAACTGGGGATTGAACCATGGACCACTGAGCTAGGAAGCCAGTGCATGGTACTTGAACAAGAAAACTCGCTAGCCTATTCAGATGTTCATGCCATCTTCAACTTCATCATTATTGTTGTCATCATTATTGTTGTCATCATTATTGTTGTCATCATTATTGTCATCATCATTATTGTCGTCATCGTTATTGTCGTCATCATTATTGTCATCATCATTATTGTTGTCATCATTATTGTCATCATCATTATTGTCATCATCATTATTGTTGTCATCATTATTGTTGTCATCATCATTATTGTTGTCATCATTAATGTCATCATCATTATTGTCATCATCATTATTGTTGTCATCATTATTGTCATCATCATTATTGTTGTCATCATTATTGTTGTCATCATTATTGTCATCATTATTGTTGTCATCATTATTGTCATCATCATTATTGTCATCATCATTATTGTCATCATCATTATTGTTGTCATCATTATTGTTGTCATCATTACCTTTCAGCTTCCCAAGGAGCACAGGTCTTCAACAATTATATGCAAAAACTTGTATATCCTGTGCCATCCATTCAAAACCTGCCCATGTTCTTTTATCACATCTATGTCTTTGTCTGATTCTCTTCCCTACATGTGTTTTTTTTTTGTATAGTCCTGATATAAATGATGAGTTTGCATAGTCATGATAGAAAGGAGGTGTTTGTTTAGTACAAATACAAATCATGTCTTTTATATTGTTCTGATAGACATGATGTGTTTCTATAGTCCTGATAGAAATGATGTGTTTGTATAGTCCTGAAAGATGTGATGTGTTTGTATAGTCCTGATAGAAATGATGTGATTGTATAGTCCTGAAAGATGTGATGTGTTTGTATAGTCCTGATAGAAATGATGTGTTTGTATAGTCTTGATAGAAATGATGTGTATGTTCCTGTCAAGGTTGTAATATGTGATCTTGAAGTCAATAAGATTTTCTAGACACTGTTTTTAAAGCAGTTTCCTGCCTGTATTTGACAGCTTACTTGATTATCTGTATGCAAATCACAGAAGGATTGAAGCGGTATGACAAGATCACTTATGTGGAACAAGATAACAAGAACCAGACAAGTGCCACTAGAATAAGAGGTGAAAAGAAGAGGCTGGTGATGGATAGAACACACATTGAGGAAACCCTGTTGATTGGACACATATTGAGGAAACGCTGTTGATAGGAGACACATTGAGGAAACCCTGTTGATAGGAGACACATTGAGGAAACCCTGTTGATAGGAGACATATTGAGGAAACCCTGTTGATAGGACAGACATTGAGGAAACTGTTGATAGGACACACATTGAGGAAACCCTGTTGATTGGACACACATTGAGGAAACCCTGTTGATAGGAGACACATTGAGGAAACCCTGTTGATAGGACAGACATTGAGGAAACTGTTGATAGGACACACATTGAGGAAACCCTGTTGATTGGACACACATTGAGGAAACCCTGTTGATAGGAGACACATTGAGGAAACCCTGTTGATAGGACAGACATTGAGGAAACTGTTGATAGGACACACATTGAGGAAACCCTGTTGATTGGACACACATTGAGGAAACCCTGTTGATAGGAGACACATTGAGGAAACCTTGTTGATAGGACAGACATTGAGGAAACTGTTGATAGGACACACATTGAGGAAACCCTGTTGATTGGACACACATTGAGGAAACCCTGTTGATAGGACACACATTGAGGAAACCCTGTTAATTGGACACATATTGAGGAAACCCTGTTGATTGGACACATATTGAGGAAACCCTGTTGATAGGAGACACATTGAGGAAACCCTGTTGATAGGACAGACATTGAGGAAACTGTTGATAGGACACACATTGAGGAAACCCTGTTGATTGGACACACATTGAGGAAACCCTGTTGATAGGAGACACATTGAGGAAACCCTGTTGATAGGACAGACATTGAGGAAACTGTTGATAGGACACACATTGAGGAAACCCTGTTGATAGGAGACACATTGAGGAAACCCTGTTGATAGGAGACACATTGAGGAAACACTGTTGATTGGACAGACATTGAGGAAACTGTTGATAGGACACACATTGAGGAAACCCTGTTGATAGGACACACATTGAGGAAACCCTGTTGATAGGAGACACATTGAGGAAACCTTGTTGATAGGACAGACATTGAGGAAACTGTTGATAGGACACACATTGAGGAAACCCTGTTGATTGGACACACATTGAGGAAACCCTGTTGATAGGACACACATTGAGGAAACCCTGTTAATTGGACACATATTGAGGAAACCCTGTTGATTGGACACATATTGAGGAAACCCTGTTGATAGGAGACACATTGAGGAAACCCTGTTGATAGGACAGACATTGAGGAAACTGTTGATAGGACACACATTGAGGAAACCCTGTTGATTGGACACACATTGAGGAAACCCTGTTGATAGGAGACACATTGAGGAAACCCTGTTGATAGGACAGACATTGAGGAAACTGTTGATAGGACACACATTGAGGAAACCCTGTTGATAGGAGACACATTGAGGAAACCCTGTTGATAGGACAGACATTGAGGAAACTCTGTTGATAGGACACACATTAAGGAAACCCTGTTGATAGGACACACATTGAGGAAACCCTGTTGATAGGACAGACATTGAGGAAACTCTGTTGATAGGACACTTCTTCTTCTTCTTCGTACACTCTCAGACGTCCACTTGAATGTTCTCAAAGAAAGCAGTAGTCAGTTTGAGGCTATTTGAATCCCCGTAAAGCTTTTCCACAAAAGGAGCTGGGATAGGACACACATTGACTAAACCTTGTTGATAGGACACACATTGAGGAAACCCTGTTGATAGGACACACATTGAGGAAACCCTGTTGATAGGATTACCTGCTAGTTCTTCTTCTGGAATCCCCAGGGTAAGAGAGAGGTAGATGTAGACCAAGGAACACATGGAGAAGAGAACTGGAGATGAATCAGAGCATTTAAACTGTTACAACAATTCAGGAGTCTCAATGTGAAGGCTGTATATTTATTACATATAAAAGTAGTCAGAAAAATAACATCAAGAAAGACATCAAGAATAATAATGGATACTCTTTTCACTAGAAATATAGGACATGGCACAGGTGAGGTGGAGCATTTGACAAGTAGCCTAAAGTGAAATGCTACAAAAACCATCACTGTAAGTGCTTATAAAGTCATTGTGACAGGTCTCCTGCACGAGGATTAACTACAATTGTAGCATCATGCTCCTTACAAAGTGAAAACGGGACATTTATTTATGTTATAGAATGGAACTATTATACTTACTACATATTACAATTATATTTTTATTTACATT
The DNA here is from genome assembly GCA_024509875.1 of Oreohelix idahoensis. Lineage (NCBI taxonomy): Eukaryota > Metazoa > Mollusca > Gastropoda > Stylommatophora > Oreohelicidae > Oreohelix > Oreohelix idahoensis. The sequence continues at coordinate 543,983 of JAMPIV010009111.1, forward strand.
TCTTTACATGACAAGGAGAAGTCGGAGTGGCTAAGAGGTATGGCATCTGCCTTGAATTCTAGAGGTACCAGGTTCGATTCCCAGTAGAGGGAATATAATTTATGGACATTTTTGTTCAAAACCAGTGGTCCTAATTATGTCATATGCCACCCTGGTCTCATGGGTAGTGAGATCAGATGCCTAGCATTCTTGGATAAGGGCAAAAAAAATAGGAGGTCCTGTGTGCAAGTTGTTCACATTAAAAATCCCACGGCAGTTGAAAATTGTAAAGAGTAGGCCATAAGGCCACTGTTCTGGCAGAATTTAAAAATTAGAAACCTACCCACCACAAAACTATTTATAGAATGTGTGATTCCTAAATATACACACACTGGGATTTTCGCCATTGCTATGTTGTTCATGCACTGTGCTGAGATCCTCCTTGTATGATCTAAAGGAGGAGATCGGAGCACTGATGGAGTAGTCCGTGTGCAATGAAGATAGTCCTTAAAACCAAACTAAACCTAACAAGGACTATGCTATTTTGGTACATTATTATATACCTTTATTATACTTTTGTTGCATGAACTTTTGTTTTCTGTAACACATTTTATTGTACTTATTCTGTACAGGAGCCAAGGCAAGACCAAGAATCGTAATTCCTTCAATAATATACAGTGCTCACACAATAACTGTCGTCCTTAGTATATGGGCCATGGCTTTAGGAGCAGACTTCAGCCAAACAACAGCACTAGCACCTAGAAATTTTGTGGAGAGGCTTAAACTGTGTTCAGCATATTCACCGTTTTTTGTTATACCTCTGATTAACTTGATTGACTCAGTCAGGTTAGCTTGGAAGGAGAAATATGACTAACACACTAGTCCTTTACTCCTTCTGCCCCATATAATTTACAGGGATTTTGGAGGAGACAACAACAGAAAAGGATTCATGCTCCCTCTGCATGCTATGAGGCAACAAACAGTAGGTTGTGTATAGGACTGGCAGCTTCATTATGTATAACAAACTGCCACCAAACAGTAGTACCAGTGCAGGTGAACATGAATATGTTAGTGCAGTTGTATTACAAGAGGCCTGCTACAGGAGTGGCTCCTTGTTTCATAAGAAGTGAACAAGCAGTTGTTGATGATGATTACTTATCCTTACTGAGGTACATTTTCTGCAGTATTGTTTCATGATAGTATTATTTTTTTAACCAAAAACAAATGTTTGAAAATAATGTATCACGTCCATTAAAAAAAGTTTGGCATTGATACAAATGCAAGCATTACACGATTCTTATTGTAACACATATTTAATATTTTACATAAGTCGACACATTTGTAAATATATTTACATTAATTAAGTTTTCTTGAAAGTGACCAATGTAGAAGTCAAAGGCATTTAGTTTTATCACATGAAACGATAATTCAAAAACAGATTTGGTAAACACAGCTAGAAGTTAAGAAGATGAGTAATTGATTACACAAGTCAGCATAGTGTTAAGAAGTATATAAATTCTTGAAAAAAAAAAAAATTTGCTTTTTGAAAGTTGTGTGCTTTACAGAGTGAACATGTCTGTGCTTAGTAAGAATGTTAGAAACAGTGTGTGTAAATAACTGGTGTGTAAATGTGGCTTTTGTACACTGTAATACAATTTTTTGAAACCATACCAATCACTATTCAGCTAAAAGTTGATGCCTTTCCACAACAAAGGGACTAAAATTAATTTAATAAGTGTACTGGAAATTTTTGTGTTTATTAAGGTGTTTACTGCTTTTCTTCATAACATACCCATTTCAACCATCTACCATATACATGGAGCTGTTGGTTATATTAGGATGCATTTTATTTATTGTAATATTGTCCTGTTTGTTTTTATTTTATGCTCGATGCTGTATTTTTCTCTAGTCATTATTTTTACATTTTAGATACAGTTCATATTGTTTTATTGTTCAGAAAAATGGTAGTGTCTATACTGGTAGCCTATTCATTTAATATTGATTGTTGTTTTATTTATAGTCAATCCATATTTATCTCGGGGGAAATCTACCACTGTAAACAACTGGCTCGCCATCCTTATTTATTCATTTTTTACATTTTTATATGTTAGCTTTTGTTTTTGTAATATAGTGTTTTATTAACTTTTGTATTTTTGGTGGGGTCTTAATGCCTGTAAGACTTTCTATACTCAGTTCTACCTTGTGGTTACTGGAGTATGCCATAATGTTTTGCCTCTGCTGGTCATATTTTTTTCAGTCCATTAGAAAGTGTCTAATTGTGTTTGGTTCATAACACTCTTTACATCTGGGTTCCTCTATCAAGAAAAATCCAGTTCCAAGCTTGAGCCTTAGTAATTTTTTATTAATTGATATTTTTAGTTCATCTTGTATTTGACATTTTCTGCTTGGTTTTTTCAAAACTCTAAATGAGTGTCTTCCTTTTTAGCTTTGGTCCCATGCTATTATCCATTCTTTAGTTTTTGCTTGTGCAGTTAAGCTCTTATTTTCATATTTCCCTAGGCCTACTCAATTTTATTATAACTAGTTCTTCCCCATTTGGCTTCTTTGTCCACAAGCTCATTTCCTGCTATCCCAACACGTGCTGGTATCCACATTAGTGTGACATTGGATCCTGCGGTGTGTAGAAATGTATTGACCTGCAGTATTTCCTCTATAATATCTGGCCTGCTGTATTTATGTCTGTTTCTGATTGCTAGTACTGCTCCCCATCTCTCGTCAGGAGGCCCTCATACCTCACCATAAATCCACTTCGGATAGAGTCAAATTAATCTTGACCCATCACCCTCATAGTACTACTGTCAAACAGATCCTTTTCCGCCACCTCCCTATCCTCCAAGCAGAGCCTGTGACCCAAGAAGTATTCAGTGAAGCACCTTTGGTGGCATATAGACGTGACAAGATCTTGAAGGATCTTCTTGTTCACAGCCGTCTCCCAAAGGAGAATGCCACCCACTTTGGCACACTACCCTGTGGTCGGACAAGATGCAACACGTGCAAGTATGTCACCTCAACCCAGAAGGTGTCCTTTCCTAAGGCTACGTACACCATCACTAGTAGCTTTACGTGTGAATCGCGCAATGTCATTTATACGATCATATGTAAACGTTGCTGCAAAACCTATATTGGCCAAACAGGCAAACGACTTGGGGACAGATTCAGCCAGCACTTAAATGACATCGCTCAGCAAAAGTCCACACCAGTTGCCATACACTTCAATGGTCCTGACCACCATGGTCCCATCGACATCCAGGTCACAGCGATCCGATCCTGCTCCTCTGACACTGCCAGCCGAGAACAGCTTGAGAACCGTCTTATACACCGCATGGGGTGTCTAAAACCAGCCGGTCTCAACACTTTTCACACCTTTGTCTGAGGTCACCCTTTCCTCTCTTGCTCTATTTGACTCTTTCCACTCTTATCCTATTCTCCTATTTGTATGCCATATACATTTTTTAATTTCATATTTATTTATCTCCCACTCATTCTGTCCTCTTCTATTTCCAGTCCCCACTTTTATCCCGTTGGGTAGTTTATTGTCCGGTTTCGTTTTTTAGTTTTTCAGTATGTATTGTGTACACCCGGCGGCGGAAGTCGCTTTCTGTTCAGCCACGCGCTCTTCAACAGACAGCGAATTTCGGTTCTTGCCTTCAGGGAAGTACCCAGTTTTTATTTTATTATTTTATTAAGTTTTTTATGTGTCCTATCTAGACTTCACTTTCTTTCCTTTCCTGACGAAGGCCTTGTGGCCGTAACGTAGACTATTTTCTTTGTCTTTTGTCCTCGTAAGACGAATCACCTTTTTTCAATTTTTTTTTCAAACCCACCTACTGAGGAAAGAGAATCTGTGAAAATGGTTACTTTATTTGGTGGGTTTTCTGCAACTATTTCTAAAGCTTTTAAGATTACCACTAATTCTGCTGTAAGGATGGATGTATTACTTGTTACTTTAAATTGTTTGTAAACTTTCAATTTTGGTATTGCTACTAGAAGTTGCTGCACTTTGGGCCATTTATAGTGACTCTCTCTAATCCTGGATTTATAGTGACTCTCTCTAATCCTGGGTTTATAGTGACTCTCTAATCCTGGGTTTTTTAACCTGGGGCCCACAGACCCCTGGGGAGTCCATGAATGGATTCTAGGGGTCTGTGTACATAACCTAAAATTTGTGTGTTTTTTTTCCACAGTAAGGTTTCTTATTCTCTTTAATAATAGAATCTCCACAAAATTGCATTCATACCGTCACTCACACTATATCATTTCAGTTTAAAGGTAGTGAAGACCTCTGTGTGAGTGAAGACTATTTCTATGCAATACTGTACAAATCTTCAAATAAATAATTAGAAAAGAATGCATTAAGCGTCAGAAGTAATACTTCTGCATAACATTTAGTGCACTAAATGTAGGTACTATAATGTTTTTTTTTTGCGGCAGTGGTTCTGATAATTGATGATTCTCTTAGGTTATACAAAATTCTTGATCTTCTGTAAATTCATATGCTACTTTGTGCCTTAAACTTTCTAGCTTAGCCAGCTAAAACTATTTGTTCTTCTTTAAATAAAAAAAAAAAGAGTTTCTTAATTCTTTCTGAACAGAACAGCATTATAATCTCAACAATCAGAAAGTGGTCAACAACAAAGAACTCCACTGAAGAGTGAAATTGTATTAAGTCTTGATTCAGAGCCAAACAGGGCTATCTCTTTGTTTATTGTGTTACAAATTAAGGCTTGAATAAGATCATTTTAATAGTTGCAAGTAACTATTATATTTTCATGACAGAGCAGTTCATATATCTTCCGTCATGTCATTTCTATGACAGTGTTGATCAAAGGAGATGATGTTATAATCTAAGCTACTAATTAGTCTCATTGTTGTCCCAGTTAGGAAGAAATAAACATCTATTATTGATCTGTCACATTAGTAAATACTCACCATAATAAAAAATAACCTGTCTGTCTAATTTAGCTGTGCAATTTGGTAATTCCTCCTATTGTTTAAGTAAGCGAATATTTCCTGGAAATAATAAAGTCACTAAGACAAACCTCAACTCATGAGCTTAAATGATCTAACTAGCCCCTGTATTTACATTATTTCAATTTTCACAAAGTCCTTGTTGAGCAGTCTTTTTAATAGGGGATCTTTAGCGTAATCAGAATAGAATGTAACAGTGCAAGTGAGCAAAAGTAATCCTAGGCTTACCATTTTGTCTCAATTCTGTGAAAACTATTTTTACAGTTTGAAGTATACAAATTCTGAAATAATGAGAGAAAGTGCTTTGTATGATGGTCTTTGCAACTATTAGTAATGACCAAGTTGGCAAGGCTGGTCAGTAATTTTTTTATAACAACTGTTGTCTTTTTGCAAAGATGTATCGCTTAGATACCATTATTTATTTTTTTACTTTACTCAACTACAGGTTATGTGTCATTGAGATTATATCACAAAACATAATGATGTCATAGAAATATTCAATTTTTCCCCCAACAATTGAAACTATGTCTGATAGCAATATTAAGCTCAGCTGAAGTTATGTATCAAAAGTATGAAATTGTATATAATATCACACACACCCACTTTTCACCAGCCTCACATTGTTCTAAATACTGGAAACAAAGTATGAAGAACCTGTAATTTTGTGGGGAAAAAAATATGCACACAGTATACAGTAAATGATGTGTAGGGGTAATGGCATAAACATATTGTAATTAAATATCTTTCTTCTTTCTTAATCGGAACCTCTTCTACAGCGTTAGCAGGGTACAGAGGGGACCCAAAGAGCACAAGGCTCCTGGGCAAAACATGCAATCAAAATGTTCGACAAACAGGTGATTAACCCATTGTGCTATAATTAAATATACTACCTAAAATTATAGAAGGTATGTATTTTAATTATAATCTATTTAGTGTTGAACAGTATACTATTTCCTCTGCCAAATTAAAAACAAACCAAACTATTCCTTGACACCAGTGCTTGAGCAGTGCTTGCAATTTTTAGCGATATCATTGTATTGCAGTTCTTCTTCTTCGATTCTAAGCCTGTGACTGACAAAGCAATCAGTGGCCATCACGCCAAGTGGTATCTTGTAGGGCAGCAACAAACTGTCTCCACTTTACTCAGTTGCTGGACATCCATCGTGCAGTGCCCCAACTCTAGTTTATGCTTCACATCTTGTCGTCCAAAGTTCTATTATAGTTAAACATGACAACATTGTGGATCCCAGTGAAAAGTTTCTGGGAATAAATAATATTACAGTGTCAGATGAGATCAGCTGTCATTTCTGCATAAAATATTGCATATTTCATATGTCTGTTGTGTTGATGGTGTTCTCTGGCAGCCTCTTTCCTGCACATATCTTAATGTTATCTTCCCCTTTTAGCTCTTGCATGTCTGCCTTCAAAATCTCCTTCTATTATGGTTTTCAACAAGGTGTTATATCTTTTTTATATGATTGAAATAATTTATCGAACTTTCATCTACCTAATGAATTATCTTTTTTATTTATAGCTTTTCTAGGATATCTCTTTTTGTTTTCTTATCTTGCCACAAGGTGCACCCCATTATTCTTTATGTACTAATTACAGTGTACACGTTTGTATAAATTCATTATGTTTTTTGTGTGGTCAGTTTTGGAATGCTGTCTTTTTTATTTATTAATTAAATTCAGTCTTGCTGTAAATGTTTTTCCATTTGAATATAATGACTATGGCAGGTCAATCATTACTGTGGATATTATCACACTATTTTTAAAGATAATAGAAGCAATGTTTACAAGTTTGATAGTAGCAAATGTTCATAATAGTGGCGTTGGTGATTATGAATGCAAGTGAAGCTTTGATGACACAAAGTTGATAGTAAACTCTTTTAGAATTATTATGTTATTGATGTTAAGTACAATTGATACATTAATGATGCAAGTTTGATGCTAAAATTGTTTATACTTATTCTGCTCTTAATGATAAGTGCAAGTGACACATTAATAAAATCATGTACAATTTTTATATTATTGATAAATAGATGATGGATGTGTTAATTAAGAGAATTAATGGTTGTGCAATAAATCTTGATGATACATGTTTGATATTAAAATTGTCATTAGTAATAATTTTGTTATTGATGATGAATGTGACTTTAGGAATATTGATGTCAAATTTGATAGTAAAAACCAATAATAGTAAGTCTAATATGTGTAAAGAATGTGACAGACAGGGGTGACCACTTCTGAGCAGGTTAACTTTCTATTACAAAGTTCAATCAAGAGTTATCTATCACTTGAGAAATGAATGTTCTGAGATGACGTCATATAATTGTTATCAAGATCAAAGCAATAAACTGTGAATCAATATCCTTTAGCTCCCCAAGGAGCATAGGCCTTGAAAATGCACATGCCAAGTCCTTCTGGTTCCAATCTAGTGTTTTGTTTTGTTTTTGAACTCTGTGCTTACAAACTGGTGTTTGCTGTATGCAAGGGATACCCGGTTCAACCCCATGTGGGTTATAATTTGGGTATATAGTGTTCATCATTTTGTATAGCGCATTACTTTGTTGTTTGTCTTGTGTGTTGGCTCTTCCAGGCTGTAATTTATCTGCCATTTGTTGTGGCATTGTTTAATGTCTATGGTGTTTGCAATACATTTTCTTCCATGATACTATAATGGACTCTCTCGCTATTGATATTTTAGAATGTATCTACTGGGCTGTTGTTGGTTTTGGATTGGTAGTTTTTTTGTTTGTTTGTTTTTTTATTTTGGTTTGTTTTTAATTAATTCTTGTACTGCTATTGTATGGACATTTTTTTTGTTTCGTTTTTTTCATCATTCTATTTTGTTCTGGTTGTAATATGTTGGTAATATACAATTTTATTTTGTTGTGTAGCTCCCTGGGTAGGTCAATTTTTAGTACAGATTCTAGTGATGGTGATGGCGAGTTTTGTGTTCTCAAGTATTCCATGAGTGGTTTTCTGTGCTGTTCATATTTCTTGCTTGTTTGTACATAATGCGCTGTGGTGTTTTTCTCCAGACATATAACACTGTAGGGTTCTTCCACCATGAAATAGTCTGTTCCTAGTTGAAGTCTAATCAGTTTTCTATTGCATGGTATTCTTGGTTCTTTAGATATCTGACATGTCACGGTTGGATCTTTTAGCACTTTATATGCATATCTGCCTCTCTGGCTTTGTTTCCAGTTTTCTGTCCATTCCTTTGTTATAATATTTTTTAATTATACTTTTGATCTCTGTTGCACCTAACCCTGAGTGTATGTGGTTTGGATTGCTTCTTCCTATTTTGGCTTCGTTGTCAGCCACCTCGGTTCCTTCTATTCCCACGTGCCAGATTATTCATGCTAATAATCCTGTGCAGCCTCTAATTTTTAAGAATGTTGTCCACCCAGAAGACTTTGGGTCATGTTGGAGGTCTGGATCCCTGGTTTTTAGTTTCCCATACCTGTTGTGGTAACTGATCCCCTCCCATTCTGCAGACATGTCCAAACCATTGTAGTTGGAATGCAGCTAAATTCATCAGCCTTAAACGTAGTTAGTGTGGTCTGTCATGATTAACTTAGTGATAACAGGAAAGGTGAAAATGTCCAAACTTTCCTCTTTCCACACAACCTTCGAATTTTCTGGTCAAACACCATCACCAATCTAGAGATGCTAACTCGAATCCACCAAGAAAACATGCTCACTATCATAGCGGGTAGACACTGGAATTGGGTTGGCCATATCCTAAAAAAAAATCCTGACAACATCACCAGAACTGCCTTGCAGAAAAAAGCTGAAGCGGGGCCGATCAGAAGCAACCTGGTGGAGAACTGAGGAGGCAGAGATGCAAAGTATGAACCAGAGCTCTGACACCACACAATTGATTGCTGCCGTCTGAGCTAGGCTTGTTGGTGTCCTGTAAGACGACACCAGGCCATGATGCACACTAATTACATTGTCATTCAGTGGCCAAAGATCAAATGTGGTAGTGTGGTATTAATGATGAATGGAATGATGTTGTATTGTTCTTAAGGTTTGATACTGGTAGCTCACCAGTGTTGTGATCTCCTTTAAGCTATGTTTTCACCCAAGTTTGGTAGAGATAGCTTGGACATACAGTGGTGATAGTGGCGTCGTGACCCATAGTGCAGGTTGGGTGTAGTTAGTGTTTTATCGTAGTGTTCTCAATATCTCTGAGCTGTTATAAAGTCGAGTAAGTGATAACTTTCAAAATTGTAACTTCAAAGTCTAGAACTGGTAATAAGTTCAGGAACACTTTAGCGAAAATCCTGGCTGGAATTTATTTAACTTCTGAACCCAGTGTAACAATCAACTGGTGAATATGACAATACATTTCCTGAACCAATATATACAAGATCTGTCAAATCACAATGCTCAACGGTTGGTCATTGATCATGCTGAAACCCTAAGTCAATCAGTAACTGCTCTATTTCTTCTTATGTGAAAATTGCGTGTGCAGTAAAAGTAGACATTGGTTTTTCTTCTTCAGAGACTTCTGGTTCCACAAACTTTTCATTTATGTTTATTTATGCGTCATAAAGTCCATTGAAATCATCAAAGCTTTCATCATCAGATAATTCCTCTGACTCCATAGGAAGTGAAGTATCTGCATCTTCCACGTTAATTAAAATGTCTCTTAGCTCGATATATATATATATATATATATATATATATATATATATATATATATATATATATATATATATATATATATATATATATATATATATATATATATATATATATATATATATATATATATATATATATATATACACATATATATATATATATATATACATATATATATATATAAATATATATACATATATATATATATATATATATTATATATATATATATATATATATATATATATATATATATATATATATATATATATATATATATATATATATATATATATATATATATATATATATATATATATATATATATATATATATATATATATATATATATATATATATATATATACTAGTCACAAAAAGTAGGGGATATTTTAAGATGGTATGTATTATTTTACAAAAGAGTGGATTTCGTATTTTAATGGTTGTATGGACATATCGAGCACGCTCTTCTCCACTCCCACGTGCAATATCATGTTGACCTGGTGACTCGTGATGAGTAAGCCAATCCCAAGAACAGAGGTGGGGCCCATCCGTAAAGTTCACACATTATTCTTTTTCACAAAAATGAGTGTGTCTCGGGTTTGATGAACACTACTTACCATGGACAGGTATAAAAAGACTCTGCAACAGATAACATTTCTTTTCTTCTTCATGGAACGTTTGACAGAACAGCAGAGATGGATAGGCATAGGCATGTTGCGAACCGGAAGTCGGCAAGGGGATGTTGCTCGGAACCTCAATGTTTCACAGTCAGTTGTCAACAGACTGTGGAACAGGTATCAAAATTTCCGCACAGTGGCTGATCTGCCTCGGACTGGCCACCCAAGAGTCACTACACGCCGCCAAGATCAACTTCTTGTTACTCACGCCCTCAGAACTTGGACTCTAAATGCTACTCAACTTCAACAACACCTTCAACAGATCACTGGGATCCGGGTCTCAACTCAGACAGTATGAATCCGTTTGCACCAAGTGCAACTGGCCTCACGCAGACCGTTTGTAGCTTTGCCCATGTCACCACAACGCAGGCGAGCAAGAATGGATTGGTGCCAACGTCATCATCGGTGGACCAATCAACAGTGGGCATCAGTGATGTTTTCTGATGAGTCCCGTTTCGTTTTGAATTTTCATGATCATCGAATACGTGTCTGGCGATGGCGATGTCAGCGTTACCAGCCTCCTGCAACTGTTGCACACAACCGTTATGGAGGTGGCAGTGTAATGGTGTGGGCAGGCATCTGTATGAATGACAGGACCTACCTTCACATATGGCAGGTCAATATCACAGGGCGCTACAACCATGACAACATCATCGAGCCTATCGTTGTGCCATTTGCTCAACGGCACGGACCAGATTTCATCTTCCAGGATGACAACACACGTCCTCACCGTGCTCGCGTCGTACAAGATCACCTTCAGATGCAGCATATCCGAACATTACCGTGGCCGCCGATGTCCCCGGACCTGTCTCCTATTGAGCATTTGTGGGACCTCCTGAATAGACGCGTCCAACAATGTCCAGCCGCTCCACAGACTCTTCAGCAGTTAGCCCAGGCCTTTCAGTAGGAGTGGCAGAGAATTCCTCAAGACAACATCAGAAGGCTTATTTGCAGTATGAGACGTCGTTGCAATGCATGTTTAGCGGCAAACGGGGGCCCTACACGTTATTAGAAGTATTGGAATATTTTTGTGAAAATGAAGTACCTACCCCGCCTTGGTTGCCAGTGCGACTAAAATCATGTGAGTAAAGCTATTACACTTCTTATACCGCAAATGTCTTGTTATGATGCTCAAGTTTACTTGTACGAAGGAATAAATGAACTAATTTGAAATATATTGTCTTTGGATAACTTTTAAATTCAATATCCCCTACTTTTTTTGACAGGTATATATATATATATATATATATATATATATATATATATATATATATATATATATATATATATATATATATATATATATATATATATATATATATATATATATATATATATATATATATATATATATATATATATATATATATATATATATATATATATATATATATATATATATATATATCTTCTTCTTCTTCTTCCGTCCTTAGCCACCAACCGACGAAGCAGTCCGTGGCCAGTACGCCTAGTGGCGTCTTAGGGCAACAACAAATTGATCAATCTATCGCTTCCACCACGCCTATGGCGTCTTTGTGGGACAACAACAGACCAAACAATCTATCGTTGTTTCCGTAATCAGAGTAACTAGCAAGCAGGTGATCAGCCCACTGTGATATATATATATATATATATATATATCTGTAATAACTAAATCAACTATGAATTTGTTAAACAACATGTAACTAACTTAATGATCAATTACTTTTGAACAAATAAAATCTGGTGATTAATACGAGGTAGGCGTCTTCATAGAAATATGTCGGTTTTCTAAAAAGCTTAATGTTGAAAAGAAAAACAAAGTTCTTCTGTATTTGACCTGTTAGAAATGTCACTTAGTTACCACAACGCTGGAGTGTCGATGCTTCTGTTTCCGTCAATTTGGCGAGGGAGATGTCTCCAGATAAATTCAAGAGGTAACCTCTCCTGATCAAGGCAGGTATCTTCACAATCCGTGGAATGTAGGTTTCAAGTATCGATTGCAAGCTTTGAGCCACAGAATAGTAGTACAGCTGGAATCGCAGAGTAATACTTCAAATGGTCTCTTCCAGCCGTACCACCAACTTTAGAGGAAAGTAAAGAATAAAACCTCTGCTAAGCCTTTGCTTTCCTGATATTAATCAGGCATTTCCCGCTGCTTGTCAACTGATTTTTTTCTCTGAAATTTTACTCTCACTGAAGCTGGAACATGATGTTAAAACAGGCTTCAGAAGGAATGAAAAGACAGTAGCAATATTCCTTGATGTAGCAAGAGCATATGATGAGTGTTGGAGGGAGGGTGCACTTTATAAGATCAGGGAATTAGGTATAGTAGGCAGAACTTACAATTATTTAGAAAACTTCCTGCAGGATAGATACTTCACAGTACAAATAAACAATGATAGATTTGATGTTTATGAACAACCGAATAGAATCCCACAGGGATCAGTAAAATCACCATCCATATTCACGATTATGGTCAACGACCTAGACGACGAGTTTAAAGACTTAAAAAATAATCTATCTCAGTTTGATGTTGCGATATGGAGAACGGGAAGAAATCTCCCATTCCTCTATAAAACTACAAAAACAAATAGATAAAGTATGCGACTGGATGCACAAGTGGGGGTTTAATCTAAACGTTAAAAAAACCGTAGGAATGATCTTCAGTAGAGGGCGTGTAATTAAAAATAATATTATTGATATAAGTATTAATAAGCAAAAAGTATGTACAGCAAAATCAACTAGATTTCTGGGTATGGTACTAGACCAGCAACTAAACTGGAACAAACACATAGACCTATTAGTGTAAAATAGTAGGGGACTGTTGTGTAACAAATGTGTTGCGTATAAATGTTCCGTGGATGATTTTACATTTGCCACACAAATGTTGAGGGTGTTATTTCTCATCTTCTTGCCAAAGGTATGATAATGCTGGCACTAGAAGCGTGGTGTATCACCCTCAGACACCAGGGATGATGAGGCAGAGTAATATGGTGTCTTTAGTCTGGTTTAAGTGTGTGACGTAAGGATAGAGTCTGATAGCTACAGTATCATACATGGACGTCACATCAGATCATAACGTGTAAAGTCAATAAAGCTTTTAACAGCAGTGATGTTTTGGTAATATATATATATTGGGTACGCCACAATGACAAGGTGCAGGGACATCATTATGCAGAAACATCACAGGTATGGTACAACAGTCATCATTCCACTGACTTAGTCAGTACAACAAGGAACATCAGACAGCATCATGATAATGGTGAATCAATATGCATGTTATGACATAACCAGCCGTAAATGTAGTCAGGCAGAAAACTTCCTCCCTTTCCATAATAGCCGGAAGGTATTAAATAGGAGATTAAATCCACTCTCCTTTACTTGACTTCAGCAAGACAGGCATGTCTTCTGACGTCATCAAAAAAAAACCTCAAAGTTCCTTTAGTTACCAAAGATATCAAATCTCGAACAAGCAGCAGAGTTCAACAAGTAACTAGTCCTTAGGACATGCATCAACCGATGCATAGTAGCGAACGTGATTCGTGAGCTGAGAGAACTTCTCACAGCGTAGACTCTACCACAAGCAGGCTACGAAAAATGTCAACATCAAAAGATGGCGAAATGTTATTCAAAAGTAATTACCTTTGCTTCAGGAAATAAACCACATAACTCACAGGCCTCCAGGCACTTAGAATCACAACAGAGATATATCATCTCAAAAGGAACAACAATATGTAGAGGACTCTCTTTTTCCTGAATAGAATAAGCACGGACGCTAGCAAAATTGCGTCCTGCTCTCAAACGAATCTGCCACGGACTGCGGGCGGAAATCCCGTTCAGACCACAACCAAACTTTAGACATGCGCAGAAAAACGTGATTCGAATACAGCTCAGATAACATACGAAGATAGTACCTTCTCGAACAATGCCTTAAAAGGATAGGAATCGAAACATTGCAAGTTGCCAAATGCTTATCAAGAGAAGTGGGCCCGAGCGCTCCAAACATGGACATGACTTAAAATCGCTCCATATATGGACTTGACTTAAGAGCGCTCAAACACAACTTATCGGCAACCCACGCCAACAAGAAAAGCGAACTACTTACAATAAAAAGTGACTATAATTTTCTCAAGTTATTTCCCTTTGCATAAGAAAAATATAAAGTACACTGAATAAGTTGCGACATTCTTGCGCAACATATTACCGCAACCTCCCGATAAAAAAAAAATGTGCAACTTTTTTTTTTTTTTAAATATCCAAGAGCAAAGCGAAAAGCGGCCCAAGAACGCACGAATTATGCGCGGATAAATAATTAAACTGCCTAACATGAGGCTAAATTGACACATATAGTGTCTGGTGAGAATATATCTCAACAGAAAAAATATACCTATCGGGGAGGTGCCACCATCACACACTACGTTAGCATGTAAGTACAATATACATATGCACGTGTAATACAATCATTATCAAATAGCGGTGTCATATACTAAAACCGCTTTAAAATGGATATACACCTCTGATAGAAAATATTAAATAGTACATGTAATATTATCAGTACATAATGAAATTACAATACATGAAGATCCAGGACACATCTCCTGTCGTTCCAAAGGTAAGTCCACAATTTAGAACTCTTCATGCTTGACAACAGTACGGTAACTTCTCAGACCATCAATGACATACTGAGAAAATACAAACAATATAATTCTATGTAACAAAAAGTTGAGCACCATCAAATTGCCTCCAGTTCTTTGAAGAAGAACCATTACGTGAAAAAGGAAGATTACCACATGATGAACGCCCTTGGCGCTGTTCATAATCACGCTTATCTTTCCTAGCAAAATTGTTGTTATTTTTCCCACGTGATAACGATACTGCCTCTAATGGGAGTTGGCGGCAGGCCAAAGGTAAATCAAGTTTGGATCACGGTGAGGACTTTGATAAATGTCATGATAAGATTCCTCAGGGAAACCGTGAATCGAATTTTCAGATTCCTTATAAGTTGGTAAAAGAAAGCAAAACTGTTAGTACCAATCGCACTCAGCTCAGACAGTACGATGTACCTATTGAGCACAGTGACACAGGGGAAAATAACAACAATTTTGCTAGGAAAGATAAGCGTGAT
This sequence comes from Oreohelix idahoensis, assembly GCA_024509875.1. NCBI lineage: Eukaryota > Metazoa > Mollusca > Gastropoda > Stylommatophora > Oreohelicidae > Oreohelix > Oreohelix idahoensis. Next base: position 559,398 of record JAMPIV010009111.1, read on the forward strand.
TATGAACAGCACCAAGGGCGTTCATCATGTGGTAATCTTCCTTTTTCACGTAATGGTTCTTCTTCAAAGAACTGGAGGCAATTTGATGGTGCTCAACTTTTTGGTCCCAGTAACTATAGGAACTTTAATAGAGGTTACCAACCTTATAATAGTTTTTCTGGGAAACAACAAAATCCACGTAATAGTAATTTTGATTATAAGGTAAATAACAATCACAATTATGGTAACTGGAGTTCAAATAAGAGCAATGGGCTCAACAGAGATAAAAATTTTGATACATCTCGTTGTGATGGTAGATGCCCACATGATTCCAACTAATACTTCTGTCCTATATTCCTATATATATATTACAGAGTAATAACACATCTATATTGCTACAATACATTAGCACATCTGTCCTCACTTTATGTGAACACATAATATTATGCTTTGTTTTCATCTTTTTCTGTTACCTTCTTTTATAACAAAGGAAGGCTGAGTAGTTAATATAAGGGCCGAAAATTCACTCGGCCACAGTTATTATTATTAATAATGTATTGTATACTATGAAACATAATAGGGACTTATTAACATGCTAAGATATATGAAAGGAAGTGGCTGGGGAGCCTGCAATAAGACAATGCTAACCTTCAATAAATCATTTATTAGGGCAAACTTGACTATGCCGGTGTTGTCTATGCATCAGCGCCCTGAGCAATAAGAAAAAACTAGACACAGTCCAAAACCAGGCGCTGTCAATAAAAGCAGGTTCCTCAAAGGGAACATCAGCAGAGGCATTAGAAGTAGCGCTAGGCATTATACCCCTGGAGCTAAGGAGAAAAGAGCTGAGATTCAGCTACTGGGCAAGAGTGGCACAAGATCCTACTCACCCAGCACACAAAACCTTTGATAGGGGTAACCAGTACATAGCCCACATACCACTAAACCATAATAGATACCCGTCAGGGTGGAAAACAATTGATGAAGTGGATCAACACCCAAACCTGTTTAATATGATAAACAGTAGTGGTCAGTATAAAGCAAAGATCCCACCATGGGAACTAAAAGTGCCAGAAACTGACTCCCACTTATCAAAGATCATAAGCAAATCTAACGACATAATCTCAGCAAAAAGTAAAGCACTAGAGTACATAGAACGGTATATAAATAATAGCTTAACTATATATACAGATGGGTCAAAAGATGAAGAAGGACAATTAAGAGCAGACATAGCAATACCAAAATTAAAAATGTATAACAGGTACAAAGTAACAGGTAATACATCCATCTTTACAGCAGAATTAGTGGCAATCCTAAAAGCTTTAGAAATAGCTGCAGAAAACCCACCAAATAAAGTAACCATTCTCACAGATTCCCTCTCATCAGTACTAGCTATCAGAAAAAGAAATGAGTGTAGCAGACCAGATATTATAGAGGAAAAACTACAGGTCAATACATATCTGCACACTATAGGATGCAGTGTAACACTAACATGGATACCATCACATGTGGGGATAGCAGGAAATGAGCTTGCAGACAAAGAAGCCAAAGGGGGAAGAATTAGCTATAACAAAATTGAAGAAGGCTTAGGGAAGTTTGAAACTAAGAGCTTAATTGCTCAAGCAATAACTAAAAAGTGGATAACAACATGGGACCAAAGTAAAAAAGCAAGATACTCATATAAAATCCTGAAAAAAACCAAGCACTAAATGTCAGATAAAAGATGAACTAAAAATACCAATTAATAAAAAAATTACTGAGGCTCAAGCTTGGAACTGGATATTTCATGATAGAGGAACCCACGTGCGAAGAGTGTCAAGAACGAAACACAATTAAACACTTTCTGGTGGACTGCAAAAAATATGACCAGCAGAGGCAAAACACATACTGTAGTAACCACAAGGTGGTAATGAGTGTAGAAAATCTCATAGGCACTAAGACCCCATCAGAAATTCAAAAGTTAATAAAACACTTTATTACAAAAACAGAAGCTAACATATAAAAAATAAATAAGGATGCGAGCCAGTAGTCTACAATGGTGAAAGACTCCCCGCAGATAAATACGGAATAACCAAAAACCCTCCAGTGAAAAATAAAAACATACCAGTTAGACAATATCATATTTTGGATAATAAAACCACATTGAACGATAAATACAAAAGTAAAAAAAAAAACCTACTAGAGATAATATAGTATAAAATAAATACAAACAAAAGCATATTACAATAAATGAAACGCGTCCTGATGTAACCAACAGCTCCATGATGTATATGGTAGATGGTTGAAAGAGGCGTGCTACAAAGAAAAGTAGCAAACACATATAACCAAACAAAAAAAATCGAGTTAGTTCGAGCCCAGACTTTGAGAAGCCAAGAAGAACTCATTGTCATGTGTGATCACAACTCTGGTGAGCTACCAGTACCAAACCTTAAGAACAATACAACATCATTCCATTCATCATTAACACCACACTACCACATTTGATCCTTGGCCATTGAATGACAAAGTAATTAGTGCACATAATTTACTAGCAATAAACTGGGTTATGAGAACATCTACGATACACAACAGAAATTGAATCCAATGGACTCTGACTAAACAGTTAGACAAAGACAACAACCAAAAAGCTGCAGACTTTCATAAATGGGTGCTTGCGTAGAATAGAAGGATTAAAATGGTATGACAAGGTTACCAATGTGAAACTGAGGACAAGAACTAGACAAGTGCCAGTGGAACAAGGGATGAGAAGACGACGATGGCCATGGATAGGACACACACTGAAGAAACCTGTTCGTAGCACTGCAAGGCAGTCCTTATATATATATACAGAGCAAACCGCTTAAGGCGATCTCGGATGTGGCGAATTTCTGTTGTGGAGAACAATTTGTTTATCCCCGGCAATTTTTCTTCTTTGTCTTTGTAAAAAATGTCCGGTTAAGCGGAATCCGTTTATCACGAATTTTCGGATATGCCGAACGATTAAACGTGTCCCGACTATGTAATTTTATCTGCTTAAGGCGAACTTTTTTTCAAATACAGTACCTGGACATTTGTACAACTTTGCGGCTATTTTCGGAAATTGCGCGCTTCGTCGGTGTTAGAATGTGAGTTATTTCCCCTCTAAAAATGGCTGGAAAGTTAAAATCCATATCTTTGAAAAGAAAGATTGAGCTATTACAAGAAGTGGAAAATAGTGGCAAAAAGAAAATAGAAATAGCAAAGGAATTCGACATTCCAAAATCAACGCTTTCAGGAATCATAAAAAAATAAGGATCGGTACAGAAAAATGTTTTATGGTGGACAAGTTGATTGTCACAGAATGAATAACCGAAAAGCGGCGAGTGATGTGGTTGACACGGTGCTCCTAAAATGGTTCACCATGGCGAGATCAGCAAATGTTCCTGTAAATGGACCTATATTAACTGCAAAGGCAGAAGAGTTAGCACTTCTGGAAGGTCGGACTGGCTGGAAATGTAGTCCTGGCTGGTTGGGTCGTTTTAAGAAACGGCACAACATTACTTACAAAGCCGCGGTAGCATAGTTGTTAGTGCACTGGCTTCCTAGCGCAGTAGTCTATGGTTCGATCCCCAGATGAGGTGAGAATTTTTTAGGCCACAAACGGCTCCTGGGTCGACCCAGCCCCAAATCGGTACCAGAGCAACCCTGTGAAGGTTAAGGCAGCCGGCGTGATGCCGACCACACCACCCCTGGTGTGCCGACGGTCAAGATAATATGCCTCAATGGGCGTGTAACGGGTTCCTTTAACTTTTTTGTGTGTGTGGGGAAAGGCATTCTGTTAATGAAACGACTACCGAGTCATGGACGGAGGAGGTGCTAAAACCAGCCATGAGTAGGTATAATTCCGTTGATGTGTTTAATGCTGATGAAACTGGATTGTTTTGGAGATTGCCGCCTGACAAGACTTTTTCCTTCAGAAATGAAAAGTGTCATGGGGGGTGGGGGGGGGGGCGCAAGGGGGGGGGGGTGGGGGTGGGGGGGGGGGGGGGGGGGGGGGGGGGGGAATGGAAAGAAAGAATCACAATTGTTGTGTGTACAAATATGGATGGTTCAGATAAATTGCCATTACTTGTAATCGGTAAATTAAAAAATCCACGCTGTTTTATAGGTTTGAAAAAATTGTGTGTTGATTATGCAGCTAATTCAATAGCCTGGATGACATCAGACATTTTCACCAAGTGGCTATATGCATTTGATCATTCTATGGAACGTCAACATCACAAAGTTCTTTTGGTGCTTTACAACTGTTCAGCCCCCATAAATGTTCAAAATCTAAAAGCAACAGAACTTTTATTTTTATCACCAAATGCGACTTCAGCCTTTTGACCAAGGTATTATTCAAAATCTGAAGGTTCATTATAGGTCAGCAATGTTGTCCAAACTTGTAGGTCACATTGATGCAGTACAGAGGAAAATTACAGACTTTTTCATTTAAGAGTGCTTTATCATTTAAGAGTGTGCAAATTCTAGAGATAATGATGACTGTGGGTTAACGGTACAAACTATTTCACAGTTGGAAGTTTCAAATTGCATGGATAAAACTAACATGTATATAATGCCGGCTGGATGCGAAGATGATTTAATTTATCATTTCTTTGAATTTAAGGATGTCATGGAAAGACATTTTTATTACCGGTAACTCAAGTACGGGTACTAAGATACAGAGGAAAATTGCAGCTTTTTCATTTCAAAGTGTAAAAAGTGCTGTTATTCTCTAGATATTTGTGCCAATTTTGTATATTAACACTTTTGGTGATTTACATATTTTCTGTGTCATACATCTGTCATATTCAACGCTAATTCATTATTGTATTGTACGTTCTAAATGCATTACCATATGCTTGAACTCTTATCTGGATAAGAGGAATTTCTGATAAGAAGAACTATTTCTTGGGTCCCTGATGAGTTCTCCTTATCAGGTCTGCACTGTATATATATATATATATATATATATATATATATATATATATATATATATATATATATATATAGATATATATATATATATATATACACATATATATATATATATATATATATATATATATATATATATATATATATTAAAGATGCTGAGTCACTGTAAAGAATCTGTTGTTTGCGATTACAACTGTAGTACACCACTGTAAAATTATGGTGTGGTGGAGTGTAAGTCAATGATGGCTGGTAGTAGCCACTGTAAAGAATGGTGTCAGACTGTTCACAGCTAACTCACTCCAATCACAGGTGAAAGTTAAGGATGTAAGGTAGTACTGTTGTATTCAAAGAGGTGCTGTCACCGTGAAGACAGACACAGGTCAACTCGACCTACACAGGGTAGTGTAAACATGAAGTGAGAGTACATTGTACGCGAATGGTAGAATGGTTCTGAAGAGTTGACAACTTGGTAACAATATATTCATACTCTCACATGTAGCAGTCAAGGATTACTGGGACTACTGTGTTCTTTTTATAATGTTTAATGAGACGCACACTGGAACAGTACGTGTATAGTTACAGGAACACATGTCGACATAAACAGCATCGTGTTGATCAATGGTGTATCATCTTAAGTTAGCATTCATCCTGATTAACCTCATACTGGAGCATTTGTAGACAAGCATTCAGAGTTCCATAATTACTACACACATATATATATATATATATATATATATATATATATATATATATATATATATATATATATATATATATATATATATATATATATATATATATATATATATCAGGTTGTACTGACAGATCACGTCAGTTTATACATAATGTTCATAGTGACTCCTGTACAGAATCTCTCTTAGCATGAGTGTAACTTGTACTCTAGCGTAGATTCTTTCAAATAGCATTCAGCACATATCTTCGGAGTAAATGCTAAATCTCCCATAATAGATCTTTCTTTCATAACTGTGATCTCTGGATCATTATCGGGTAGTAAGGGACAACCCTGTTCTCTGATGAATGATTGACAATAATACGGATTCCAAGATGGCTTCCTTGGTCCTTAACATCGCTCACACAACGGTGAGATGACAAAACTTCTAGAAAGATTCAATTCATAAGGGTATCAAAGTTTCCACCAATATCAGCATTATCTGTCCTCATAATTGCTGTGTAGAAACATTCTTAGTGCTGCTAAACGATATGTCGTTCTGACATCTGAACATAAGTAGATTCATGTAGGCCTAAACATCACCCATCGTAAGCCTAGGGAACGAAGTCAGTAAAAGTACGTTTACCTTGGCCAAGAATCAATAGCAAGCACAAAAACACTTTTCTGGCGTAATAGAAATAATACTGGGGAACACATAGACTAAAACAGTCCTAGAAGACACAATCTTCTTCCCCATGATAACTTGAGATCACAAAACTTTGGACCGCTCGACATTGGCGTCCCGCCAGACTCCATAACCGAAGAACACACTCCCCTATCTTCATCCGCTCAGAGTGTAAGAAGAAATAATCCAGCCCAGACACACAAAGATAACATGATATAAGACCGAATCGTCTCAAACAGACAAACAGTAAACCTAGATTCGGACTTTCAATATTCCTGCAAAACCTTAAGCGAGAACAATCTGTTTCCAGCTATAATAGACATAAAATGATATAAAATCTAGATTCCTCCGCTTGTTCAATCCACGGAAACAAAACAGGAACCGATCACTCAAAGAATAAAATACACATTTACTATTCTGAGTTATTCCCCTTTCTTAAAAGTTGTAAGTTCATAAATAAATATCCTTTTATCAAACAGATAGTTACATTTTCATTTGTAATCGTATCAACTGTAATCTGTGCGACATATAAAAAATATGTACGCAACAGACTACCGCAACCCCCGGGAAAAAAAAAATGAAATTTTTTTTTCTCTGAGAGCCACATAAAATAGGCCCCCCAACGCACATATGATGCGCAGATGAGAAGTATCAAGAATTTATAAAGCCAGATTAAGGCAAAGTCGCATTATAGGTCGACTGGTGAGAATATATATCTCAACATCTCAGAGAAAGTATTTCTCTAAGTGTAAACATTTCCCGAGAGTTGCCACCAATGCTTACTACCATATTGGCAATGACACAATGCATACAATAATTTCAATAACCATTTCATATTAGGTATCATAAGTTCACGATTGGCAAAAGAAACATCATCAAAGAATTAGCAGTGAATCAAAATAAGTGAACCGCTAAGTATTTATACAATCACCAAATCATATATTACAAATGTGTACACATTTTGATATAGAAGAAAAAGAATAACTGATGTAAAGTTATACATGTTAGGAAAGTCCAATATTTAACAGTTAAGTGGCATCATGTGGGCATCTCGACAGAATGTCCGCCATCACATTTTCTGAACCACGGATAGCTCGTACCGAGAAATGAAAAGGTTGAAGAGCGATCGCGTATCGAGTTGATCTCGAGCTCTTCAAGTTTTTACTTTGGATAGCAGTAAGAGCTTTCTGGTCAGTTTCCACTATGAAATGTGCACCAAGAAGGAATCTTTGAAGTTTGAGAATTGACCAAACCATCGCCAATAATTCCCGGTCTAAAACCGAGTAATTCCTTTCTGCAGCATTAAGTTTTCTGGATATGTACATTACAGGATGCAGAGTTCCAGAGTACTCTTGCATTAGTGCCGCTCTAATCCCAGTGGATGAAGCGTCACTACGAAGAACAAATGTCTTATCTGTAGTAGGTAACACTAAAATAGGTGGTGTTGAAAACATAGTTTTGATCTTATCTAGTGGTAATTGGCATTCCTGAGACCAGTGAACCATATTAGGCGACCCTTTCTTTAGTAGTGTCGAAATAGGTGCCATGATAGAGGACAGATTCGGAATGAATCGTCCATAAAATTGTATGAGACCTAAAAGACTTCGCACTTGCTTTTTAGTCTTAGGGATAGAGATGTTAAGTATTTTAGTGATATTATGGTCCTCTGTCCTCAGGAAACCATGACCTACTCGATGGCCTAGGAAAGAAATTTCGCTAAAACCAATGCAAGCTTTAGATGGTTTTGCTGTCAGGTTATGCTCGCGTAGAGTTGATAACAATTCAACTAACCCTGAATAGTGATCTTCCCAAGTATCGCTGAAAAGACAGATGTCGTCTAGATAAGCAATGACATCTGACCGATACGATAGGATTCGACGCATCATGCGTACGAATGTAGCTGGTGCGTTCATAAGGCCGAAAGGCATAAAATTCCATTGGAAAAGGCCTCTAGGAGTAGAAAAAGCGGTAAGAGGTTTGGCGCGTTCGGATAATGGAACTTGCCAATATCCTTTAGACAAATCAAGTTTAGTGAAAAAAATGAGATTTAGAAAGTCGAGTAAGTAGCTCTTCTAGTAAAGGCATAGGTTCAGCATCAAACTTCGTCACTTGATTCAATTTGCGATAGTCAACGCAAAGACGTATGTTATTGTCTTTTTTTCGAACAATAACCATCGGCGAAGAATAAGCAGAATTGGATGGTTCGATTATTTGTAAATCTATCATTTCATCTAACTCCTTTTCAACCTGTGCTTGAAAATGTATAGGGATAGGGTAAGGTCTAACCCTAATAGGAGTATGTTCAGTTAGAATAATGTCATGCTCAATGACATGAGTTTGCCCAGGGATGTCAGTGAGGACATCCTGAAATGTTTGTAACATAGCCGAAACCTGTCGCTGTTCTCCTAGAGACAAATCAGGAGAAACAGTAACGTCTTTCCATGATTCACTAGAGTGAAGTGGGATCATTGGAAGCGGAAGATTAACATCCGAAAAACTTGTTTCCTCATCCTGTATAACGGACAGTGATGAGTATTGACCATGTTGAACTGGAGAATCGTCCGTTGCCTGGAAAATAGGCTGTAAATAGTCAGGACGTTCATGGAATTCCGTAAGCATATTGATGTGGAAGGTTTTATGCTTCCCGTTAATATCGACAATATAGTCAACATCTGAAATTTTCGATATTATATCGTACGGACCTTTCCAAGAAATAAGGAGTCTATTTTCCCTACAAGGTAGCAAAACAAATGCTTTGTCACCAGGACAAAGTTGTCGTAAAGTTCTTTTCTTATTAGCAAATTGCCTTGCCTTCTGTTTAGCAAATTCAGAAGAGGACGTTGCTAATTTGCATGCTTCGATAATTTTTTCTCTCAGCGTGATGACATATTCGTAAGAGGATTTTGTGTCATCGTCAATATTGTCCGCTGTTATGAGATCATGAAGCAAAGACATAGGGCCGCGCGGTCGCGCGCCAAAGACAAGTTCAAAAGGAGAAAATCCTGTATGTTCATTGGGGACCTCCCTGTAAGCGAAGAGGGCCGCGGGTAGAACCCTGTCCCAATCTTGAGGATGATCCTCAGTTATCTTTCCTAATAAGTTCTTAAGTGTTCTATTTAGCCGTTCTACCATCCCATTGGACATAGGATGATAGATGCTACTCAAAGATCTCTCTATCTGTAGAGTAGACATTACTTGAGACATGGTATCCGATATTAGTTGGGTGCCATGATCTGATAATATTTCTCCGGGGAATCCCAGGCGAGAAAATATAAGCCAAAGAGCATCTGCAATGTCAGCAGTAGTAATGCTCTTCAGAGGGATAGCCTCTGGCCAACGTGTGCACATGTCCACACACGTTAAGATAAACTGATGTCCTCTAGCAGATTTGATCTTAAATGGACCAATGATGTCTATCGCCATTTTCTGAAATGGTCGAATAGGAATGTCTGCAGCCTGAATAGGCGCAGCATGACGAGGACCTTTGGATTTGACTTCTTGACATACTTTACAAGATCGACAATAGATCCGTATGTCCTTATTCACGAAAGGCCAAAAGAAAGCCGCAAGAACTCTTGACTTTGTACGGGAAAAACCCATGTGTCCAGCACACTGAGAGTCGTGTGCATGTTGTAAAATTTTAACTCTCAACTTCTTGGGTACAAGAATCTGAGAATGACTTGAATTAGTGGAGTCTTGCACCATACGTACAAGTACACCATTCTTCATTGTAATCCAAGATTTACGCTTGGTATCTCTATTCGGATCACCTTTCGTTACAAGAGTGAAGAATTTCTTAAGAGTCGGATCCTCTTCTTGTTGTTTTATAAACGAGTCACGAGAAATTACCAAGGGATCATCTTGGTTATGCGCTTCAATATCTTCAGTAGATGAAGTTTCAGGCATATTGAGAGCTTGAGCTCTTGTGACTACAGCATTAGCAGTTTGCATATTTTGCTTTTCCCAAACGGAAATTTGTTGCGGAGTGCATTCTTTGACTCCGTGAATGCGACCGATGATAAGATCAGCGATCGGATTCGGCAAAAGACATGCGTGTACATCTCCTGTGAAGAAAGGAGTAGCAATCCTAATGATAGCGGTAGAGTATTTCTCTATGGTGCCGCCAAATGTTACGCATTTGACTACTTTGCCTGTAGCATGAGAAGGATCTATTAGTGACTGCCTAACACCAATTGTTGTGCATCCAGAATCAAAAAGTACTGAGACTGGATTGTCATTTACTAAACCTTTGTGTAAGACTAGAGAACCTCTTCCATCATGCGCGATTGACGCAGGAAGAGCGGGAAGAGGATGGCCACAGCTTAAAGTAGACACTGTGGTTGGCTCAAATAATGTTTTGCATTGGGGGCACTTAGATGCTCTCCCAAAATCAAAAGCGGCACATGCCATATTATTAGAGTCATCATTATCTTTATTTTGTTTATAGGCTTCGTGGGACTCTTGCTGAGCAGAGTTCGCCTGGTAATGAGATTTATGTTTTTTGTGTTGTGCTCTGCCTCTGTTATTATTGCCTCTGTAGTTATCCTTGTTTCCACTGTTTTAACCCCTACTTGGGTTTGAGTCATAGTTCCTTTGGTTACTATTATCATATTCATTATAATGAGTATCTCTGTAATTATGATCTTGTTGTCTCCATGAGGGAAAACTTGGATAATTTCTATAATGACTTCCTTTGCGAAAGTTTCTATAATTATGACCGCCCCTGAATCGAGGGCTGTCGGCTCGTCTCCAGGTATTCGAAGAAGAACCCTGAAATGATTGGTTACCTTGGTTCTGATAACCGTTATGGCTACCTTTTTTATTAAACCTATTTTGAGGTTCTTGGAATCTGCGTGAGTGATTAGGGTTGTATGGTGTTGCTGAAGCAACTGGCATACCTTCCCTAACCTTAGTATTGCTAATAGCTACGTCTGGATGTGCAGTGACGTATTGGGTACAATACTGTTCCATTTCTTTTAGTGTCTTGGGTTTACGCTCATGTAAGAATTCAAGGAATGGTTTATTTATACTTGACATAATCTTATCTCTGAGTATCAAGTCCATAAGGGCTTCATATGTCTTTTCTGTTTTGGACAACTCAATCCAACGATCAAATGTAAGACGTGTCCTTGCAATGAATTCTGAGAATTCTACACCTGCCTCAGGAACCATTGTCTTAAACAAATTCCGATAACCTTCTTCAGGCAACTGGTACTTCTTTAATAAGGCTGCCCTAATAACATCATAATTATCCTTGTCAGCCTCTTCAACCAAACTTAAACTAGTCAGAGAATCACCTTTCAAATTTTCTGACAACTGGTTAGCATATTGTGATTTGTCCACATTATGGGCTCGACAAGAGCGTTCAAATCTATTTAACCAGAATGTTATGTCATCACTGGAAGGATTGAACGCTGGTACCTTGACCTTGTAAGTAAAGGGTTTACCATTACCACCAGATGCTTGATTAACATTACTTATGTTTGTTAATTTTAATTTTTCTAACTCAAATGCTAAAAGTTCTTTTTGGTGTTCATGTTCTCTCATTGCTTTTTTCTCTTCAGCAGCAGCAGCAGCTTTTCTCTCTTCTGCAGCAGCAGCAGCTTTTCTCTCTTCTGCAGCAGCTTTTCTCTCTTCAGCAGCAGCAGCTAATGCTTTGTCATATTGAGCAACTGCCCATTGTTCTAAGTCTATACCAGTCTTATCAAGGGATCTCCCTTGTGCAATAAAGTATTCTAATGTAGACATGATGTCTGACAATGATACTACTCACTTGAAACAATAATAATAAAATATATATTTCAAGGTAATATAGCAAAAAGTTCTTAATCACTGGATTAATCAGCACACTATCACAATGTCTGTGTGAGACAAGCCTTATCAAGGTCTTGTATATTTTTTTTTTAAACTAACAATTATAAATTGTTGCAACACTCTATAACATAAGTGCAATGCACAAGAAATAGTGTCTTATCTAATCAACTGTGTACCTTTAGTAACAGCCATCAATCATCAGTTGATTCTTTCACATAAATCCATATAATCAACTATATTTTAAATAGTGTATGTCGATCAAAAACATAACAAAACAATTATACAAGACAACATGAAAACATTAAAAAATAAACCGCAAGAGGATAACAAATACAAATAACGCCACAGTATATAAATATAAATGTTGTATGAAACTGAAAGATAGAAAAGGGTAGACCAACAAATTACAAACAAATCAAAACAAAACTAAAGAATGTGAAGAAAATTCCGAAAACAACACTGACCATATCGTCACAACTAACGAAAAATAGCAACAGCAGTCGCTTTGCAAATTCCAGTATCGGAAATTTGCACACCCTATAGACAACGCTCACGATAGACGACCTCTATCACGTGGTATGATCTAAGGGAGACTCCGCCCAACCGAAACAACAACCCGCAGAATACAAACAAATATCACATATAAACATGTAAACATAAATGTACATATAGCATAAATATTCATAATGTAATGTAATGTAATGTGTTGCAGATAGAATGTGTTCCGAAGAAGGCTCAGTTATACGCAATAATGCTACAGTACTATGGTACTTTATTAAATAACCAAATCTGGCCTAAATCATAAAAGTTCAACACAAACTATGGCAGTGCAGGAGAATCCACTGTTTACAGTTCCTCAGAATCACAAGTAAGACTTCTCGCTTCAGTTGCACTGTACATTTTGCAAACACTGTCAAATATATGTTCCAACTCTGATGTGTAATGCTGTCTTTTCCAAACAAACTTGCTGTGTAACGCTGTCTGTTCTATGGCAAATGTCCATCAACAAAAAATGTCAACAAACGCTGACCTAGTTACTGTATACCTCGATAGGACAGGTCGCGCTGACATCGACTGCAGAGTTGTACTGCCGGTGTTTACGTGTGTCGTAACAGGCCCCAAGGAATGGTCTGGTCTCAGTAGCTGACTTCTCAAATATGTCCACTGTGCAGGTTGACCCAGGAAGCTGGCCCACCACTGTAAAGAATCTGTTGTTTGCGATTACAACTGTAGTACACCACTGTAAAATTATGGTGTGGTGGAGTGTAAGTCAATGATGGCTGGTAGTAGCCACTGTAAAGAATGGTGTCAGACTGTTCACAGCTAACTCACTCCAATCACAGGTGAAAGTTAAGGATGTAAGGTAGTACTGTTGTATTCAAAGAGGTGCTGTCACCGTGAAGACAGACACAGGTCAACTCGACCTACACAGGGTAGTGTAAACATGAAGTGAGAGTACATTGTACGCGAATGGTAGAATGGTTCTGAAGAGTTGACAACTTGGTAACAATATATTCATACTCTCACATGTAGCAGTCAAGGATTACTGGGACTACTGTGTTCTTTTTATAATGTTTAATGAGACGCACACTGGAACAGTACGTGTATAGTTACAGGAACACATGTCGACATAAACAGCATCGTGTTGATCAATGGTGTATCATCTTAAGTTAGCATTCATCCTGATTAACCTCATACTGGAGCATTTGTAGACAAGCATTCAGAGTTCCATAATTACTACACATATATATATATATATCAGGTTGTACTGACAGATCACGTCAGTTTATACATAATGTTCATAGTGACTCCTGTACAGAATCTCTCTTAGCATGAGTGTAACTTGTACTCTAGCGTAGATTCTTTCAAATAGCATTCAGCACATATCTTCGGAGTAAATGCTAAATCTCCCATAATAGATCTTTCTTTCATAACTGTGATCTCTGGATCATTATCGGGTAGTAAGGGACAACCCTGTTCTCTGATGAATGATTGACAATAATACGGATTCCAAGATGGCTTCCTTGGTCCTTAACATCGCTCACACAACGGTGAGATGACAAAACTTCTAGAAAGATTCAATTCATAAGGGTATCAAAGTTTCCACCAATATCAGCATTATCTGTCCTCATAATTGCTGTGTAGAAACATTCTTAGTGCTGCTAAACGATATGTCGTTCTGACATCTGAACATAAAAAGATTCATGTAGGCCTAAACATCACCCATCGTAAGCCTAGGGAACGAAGTCAGTAAAAGTACGTTTACCTTGGCCAAGAATCAATAGCAAGCACAAAAACACTTTTCTGGCGTAATAGAAATAATACTGGGGAACACATAGACTAAAACAGTCCTAGAAGACACAATCTTCTTCCCCATGATAACTTGAGATCACAAAACTTTGGACCGCTCGACATTGGCGTCCCGCCAGACTCCATAACCGAAGAACACACTCCCCTATCTTCATCCGCTCAGAGTGTAAGAAGAAATAATCCAGCCCAGACACACAAAGATAACATGATATAAGACCGAATCGTCTCAAACAGACAAACAGTAAACCTAGATTCGGACTTTCAATATTCCTGCAAAACCTTAAGCGAGAACAATCTGTTTCCAGCTATAATAGACATAAAATGATATAAAATCTAGATTCCTCCGCTTGTTCAATCCACGGAAACAAAACAGGAACCGATCACTCAAAGAATAAAATACACATTTACTATTCTGAGTTATTCCCCTTTCTTAAAAGTTGTAAGTTCATAAATAAATATCCTTTTATCAAACAGATAGTTACATTTTCATTTGTAATCGTATCAACTGTAATCTGTGCGACATATAACAAATATGTACGCAACAGTCACATGTGTGCACTTCTCTATATAATAATTAAGTCAATTATGACTTTGGTAAAAACATATATCAAATTTAATGATCAATTACTTTGGAACAAATGTAAATAAATAAAATGGTAATTATGAAAAATTAGGTTTCATCATTTGACTCGGTTTTAAAAGTGAAATAGTTTTTTGTTTTTGCCTGCAAGAAATAAAACTTAACTTCCAAATGGCTGAAATGTTGCTGTTGCTGGTTCCGTCACTTCGTCTCTGTGGCAACGGCACGTCTCTAAAGTATTCTGGAGGTAACCGCTTCTGGTCAAGGCAGGGATCTTCACCGCCCGTGGAATGAAGGTTTCACATGTCGATCTCGAACTTCGAACCACAGAACAGTACAGATGGGAACGTGAGTAGAACCTCAAATGGTCTCTCGAATCCGTACCACCAACTTCAGAAGGAATAAAAGAACACATTCAGCTGCTAAGTATTTGTTTCCCTGATATAAATCAGGCGCCTTTCCCAGCTGTCCGTCACCGATTTTTAAAAATCAGAATTTCTACTCTCCTTGAGCGTTTATCATATAACTCAGGGGATGAGATGAAAAATCACCATTCTTTTAGTAAATGTAATGAAAAATTTTAACTGAATAGTGGCAAGTGGCATGTGCCTGAAAGAACAATTTTAAGGATACACACAACTCATTACAAATGATAATATACATATGATGGCATAATCATTCACTCCCTGCTCCAAATAGAGTCTAAGGTTACCTCTGCTTTTGGTTCACTGTAAGAACTAGCACAAAGCAATCACCAGCGCTTTGCAGTGGTGGTTCATGCATATATCATTTTCACATGCTGAGGTTGCCAGTCTCTTAAGGATTTGAATAACCGTCATGAAGTTCAAACATGTCAGATTCAAAGTATAAAAATATGTTACAGCTAACTCCAACACTGGGATCATAGACTTCTTGCTCAGTAGAATAGTCTTGGCAACTTAACACAGATACCTTGAACACACGTCTAGGATATTGTTTCTTAGCGTAGAATTCCTCTGGGACTTGTGAGTAGTTTCTGTAGGAGTTCAGTTCCGTATTAATATTGGCGCGTTTTCTTTTCCAGTGTGTAAAAGATACACTAATACATTTTTCTGTTCCTAAACATTCAGAATCGTGACTCTATTCTTTCCTGTGACAAGGTCCAAGAAGTCTGCTTGGGACGATTTCTGGAATGCAGTGTCGAATGTCTAAATGTTCTACGTTATATCGTAGCTCTCGGCCCACGCTTCCTTCATGGCGTTCCGACAAAACTTCCAATCAGCATGAATGTTATCCGCCTCTAAACTTCTAAGCCAATAATAGTTTAGTTATGGAAACTTTCATGATGAAATAATTTGCATGAATTATGCGTTTCAAAAATTTCACACAATCAACCCACGTATAAGGAGTTGAGACATCCGACTATTATTGGTAATGTTTACATTTACCAGACCTTGCTACATTGTCACACATAATGTCTTCGTAACAATGCTTAATACAACATTCCGTCGTTCAGGTGTAGGCCTTGTAATATGTCCGCAGACAAATAATTTATCGCCCCGCACCTGTGCAAACACCGTTTGACTATCTGAACTGTGACGCTTCACGACAGTAATTAGAAGGTCACACTAGCCATATCAGCGATAAGCAAACTTGCTGGGCCATTTCCGTGTGAATCCGGCATCCAATGTCTGGTGCACGCGAATTTTACCAACATGACTTTCGGGCAGTATTGCATCATCCATCTACTCCTCCAGCAGTAATGAACAGGTAAACAGACATGACGAATTTTTACAGGAAGAAGTGTATATAATGACTCGATAATACCAATATTGTCCGAGGTAGGAACATGGAACATGAAGAGCACAAAATGAATTATGGGATGGCACAAGAAATGAAAAGTTTCGAGGTCAATCTGTAACAGTAGAGATGTCATACTGTGACAGTACGGACTGTTACGTCGGATTAACACTAAGGTGCTGCCACTTAATTATAGTTAGGGTAAGAATACTTAGCAAGATTAAACACTAAGTATTTGAGCGTGTCTAATTAGCGTAATAACACTAGTCACATATACTATGAGTGATTTAATTAAGGTTAAGAAATGACGTCATCGAACTTGGGGTAGAATTGCCCAGTAGTTAGGACGGAAGTGATGGTTTGAGAGAAGGGGGTTAGGTGAGTTGGTTTTAGGCACGAGACGAGCGAGGCAGTGATTTTGGGGTTTTTGGACCATCTTGTAAGTTCGATGGCTGTGTGTTATTCCTTGGGATGACTGGTTTGTATACCACAGAAGCACATGTATTTATGAACTATTATGAAGTTGTCAGAGGTTACAGACACTTAATAAAGGTGTTCATTCATATTTAATCCAGCTTGAACTTATTTTCTGAACGTCAGTAGGAAGTGTCGTTTGTTTACATCAGGTAATTGAGAAAAGAATGTTACTATATTTTCGACGATCATGCAGCCTAAAACATAAACACAGTTACGAGTCTCCAAAAGAACCACCTGGGTTATGTTCCTATTCTGTAATCACCATCTCTGGCAGTCGTCAGTAAAGCAACAGATGAACATTGATAAAAGATTCCACCCCATTCTCACCCTGTCACACTAGACTTGATTTGTCACCGTGACCAAGCCCGGTCACATCTAACTTGATTCGGTGCCGTTCCCGTCCACTCCCCCGGCCACAATACGTTGAAATCATACTAATGTTGAAATTAATGATGTCAGTGCGATATCATCCTCTAAGCTCTCATTGTTAATGGCTTATTTGTAATAAAGGTCCGCTTAATATACCCAGGGTGAAAAAACAACGCAGATCTTCGCTAAGAATAAATAGGTTTCACGACGTATCATGAATATCTAGTGACAAATACATCCCAGATTCCCGAATAACACAAGAACACCTGCTTCCCTTAGAGGCAAACGTAATCTATATAAGGTAGGAAGGGATATAAACTCACAACCCATGTGGTATAAACGTGGTTATGAATTAAAATGTATTTGCTTACCTACAAGTATTTGTAGAACGATATAAATTGTCATTATCATTTGGGACTCTGTAGTGTATTTGTTGCTAGACAGCATTGTATGATGATGACTGAACATCTTGTGAGTATAAATAAGAAGCTAGTAGTGGTGATTGAGCAACTTATGTGCATGATTTAAGAGTGATCGAGCAACTTATGTGAATGATTGTGAAGGTTAGTCTCGACCAAGCACTAACATGGAGATATTATAACATTTGGATGGGACTAGGAAGGGATATACCCAGTAGATCATGTAATGAAAGAGTAAAGGGTGATAGACATCTTAAAGAAACACATCAAGACAGTTTGGCATTCTGCAGTTAGTGCACATTGTAGGAAACCAATTATTAACACTACGTCTAGCGCTTTAAAGCAGGAGCGGCGGATGATTACGAAGAATAAGACGTGTATGTAGACGAAAATACGATGAAGGAGGAACATGAAGAGAAGCTGAACGACAACAACTTGGCGGAGAACTGTGGAGGCCGATATGCAAGGAATGAACCAGAGATGGTGCACTGCACGAAAAATCGCCGTCGACCGAGCAAAGTGGAAGCATTTTGTTGCTGCCCTGCAAGGGAGCCGCGGTAGCATAGTGGTTAGTGCACTGGCTTCCTAGCTCAGTGGTCTATGGTTCGATCCCCTGATGAGGTGGGACTTTTTTAGGCCGCAAACGGCTCCTGGGTCGACCCAGCCCAAAATGGGTACCAGAGCAACTCTTGGAATGTTAAGTCGGCCGGCGTGATGCTGACCACATCACCCCTAGTGTGCCGACGGTCGAGAAAATATGGGACTAACACCATATTCCCAATATGCCTCAATAGGTGTGTAACGGGATCCTCCTCCCCTCCCTGCAAGACGCCACCAGGCGTGATGACCACTGACTACTTTGACGGTCGGAGGCTGAGGATCAATGAAGAGAAGAAAAAGAGGAACATGAAAAGACGTAGAAGGAGAAACAGAACCAACAGAAGAAAGCCAAAGAGAACAAAGAGTAAAAGAACAACGGGTGGTAGTAGAAGGAGCAGATGAAAGAGCAGCAGAAAAACAGGAGAATTATAGGAGGAGAGATAAGGACAAGAGTAAAACCAACAAGTAGACATAGGAGAATTTTTTTTTTAATTAAAGGAGGGGAATATGGCAAGGTAATCCTTACCTTTAGTGCATGTGTCAGTATTGCCTCCCTGCTTTGCAGTAGTGGTCCAACAGTGGCCAAAACTCAAGAGTATCTATTATAGGCTTTAATGGAGTCGAATTTTACACAAGATTACTCTTGGCAGAAATGTAGATAGAAGAGTAGTAAAGCTTCTATCACATGGGAGTCTTCACAAGATATTCAGATAAGCGAAAACAATGCTGGCTGTTGCTGAGCACGTTAATTCTGTAATCTGCCGACACCTTTTATGAAGAATTTGTTCAATGGTTTATTCTAGCTCGTTAAGCCCCCACCCCTGAGTTAAACAGTGGAATTCTTATTATAATATAGCTCTGTTTAGAGTGTGTTTTTAGTACGGTATTAGTAACTTTGACTGAGACAAACATGTAGTAACTTTAAAATGATTGAATCGAAGTTAAAATTGTATAATTACAAATAACAAAATGTAATAATCACTTTAAGTTTAACAGTTTAAAAGACAAGAATAATAGTTAGTTACAAAATGAAGTTTTCATCACTCGGGTGATGGGTTTTGGATAAGAGGTTCAAGTGGCAGCATATAGGTTAACTTAACTGCCAATGGTGATTCTAATCCTCCTCCTGATGGGTAGATTCTTTTCACTCTGCTCGCGCTCATCTCTGGTCAAAGTTCAGGCGCACGTTCCCAGAACGTCAAGGAGTAACGGCCAAGCGGGTTCTGCGTCTGTCTATAAGACCATCTTATGATGGCGTCTCGCACAATGTCAGTCCACTTCTACCTTCACTTGGTTCCAGAGATAGTACTTTCTGCTGGTACCACCAATAACTATGATAGAAGAATAGAAACGAATGCTCTTCTGAGTACTGCGTTTTCCAACCGATAGTTATGGGTTCCGTTCTTCCCATACCACCATCCCATGTCAGAATTTACCCTCGATGAGAATAAAATTTAATATCTCGGGATAAAACTTTCTTTACATTTAAACTGAATAGCTTTAGCTTTACATTACATTTAAATGAAAAGGCGAAACGTACAGATATAATATGTTTTTACATTTACATCTCCACTGTTTGAAAAGTGTTCACAATATAAATTCATTTGTTTCATTTATATTTACACTTATGTAAAAGTTTGAAACTTCTATTAATTTAAAATGAATATTTTCACACAGACATTTACACTGGTTTAAAGCTTGAAAACTTACATTAATTTTGAAGTGAATATGTTTATAGGGACATTTACACTGCTTTGAAAATGTGAGTATTATACTTAGAATGTACATCATTTCTTTTCATCTTTCCCTCCCTGCTCCATATGGAACCTGGAATTACTTTATGCTTTTAGTTCTCTTTACGAAACTATCAATAAAGCAATCACTAGCCCGTGCATTGGTGGTTCATGAATCATCATTCTATACGCTGAGGTTGCCAGTCCCAAATGCCTTTGACATCCAATAGCGAGTTTCACACATTAAAATTTACATGGTAATATATATGTTAGTTCACATGTTAGTAATGAAACATAATATGAAAAATGCACTACTTAAGCCAATCTTAGCTACAGTCGTTTTTTGCTCATAAGACTTTAAAAAAATGCGCTGGCAGGTGTCTTCGTTCAGTGTACTGGGGGTCGTTAATTTTAACTTCAATTCACTCTGACTCCGTGTTTTTCTTCAGTTTCCAAGTCCCGGTGTTCCTTATTAAAATTTAGAGATTTCCTGCGTTTTTTAGTCTTATCTGGTTCTCCAATAAAAGGTGCGGTTAACAAAAGGAATTATGAATCTAGTCTATACTCTGGCGAGGTCTGATGTTGTCTTGGCGAGCGTGAAATTTACAGTGAAATAAAACTGCGAAATGGCCAGGCTATATTCTTATTTTCCAAAGCGTTGTTGTTATGAATCTAATCAGAAAGATCCAATCATTTCAAATCATGCAGATAGGTTGTGATATTTTAAAATAGTCCCACGTGAAATACGGTGCATGTCTGCAAAGGTCACGTATTACCATATATGGACATATGATGCCTTGCATACACTCTCACAAACACATTTGTAGACTCATATTGTCTCACATGTAATAAATTCCTGATTACTTTTAACCAAGTGACCGGAAGCGATTATATCCCACAGACAGTATTCTCGTTCACTATTGTATGAGCACGCAAAACTCCGTGTCTTGTCGGTGATTAAGCCGATAGCGCTGGCCAATGTACGTGTTAATCTACCGCACCTATAACCAACAAATCTGGGTAGCGCCAAGCAAATGTGATATTTATCACCTACAGGGTGATTTGATAAAATCAAATATCTGCTACTTAGCAGAAAAATAAAGAAGAAAGAAAGGTGCGACAATTGAGAGAAAATAATAAAAAATCAGTACCCCAAGTGTACCGATACTGCCGGAGAGAAGCAAAGATCGAATGGGCCGCCCCGTTTTGTCACAGTGCCGCCGAGTATGTATAATATGTGTATTGAGTTAGGGTTAGGGTTAGAGTTCGGGTTAAACCTAACTGCCAACCCTAACTCTACATGGTACGAAAATACACATATTATACATATTCGACGGCACTAAAGGTAAAGATTACCTATGGCAAGAAGAAAATGAAAAGCGGAGGTTAAGAAAGAAGGGGAGAAAGGTAGAAGAAGATGAAAGGTTCAGGTGGAGAACAAAGTGAAGAGAGAGAAGCAGAAACGCCGAAGAAGATACTAAAGTGGTAATAATAGTATCAATAGCATTTGTAATAGTAGTAGCAGTAATAGTTGTAGAAGCAGTAGGTCAGAAGTAGCAACTATATTAATAATAGAAGCAAAAATGGTTGTAGCACTTGTAGTAGCAGCAGCAACTGAAGTAATAAACGTAGCACTAATTGATGTAGCAGTTGTAGTGACATCAGCAGATGTAGCAATAGTAGCAGTTGTTGTGGCTGTAGAAGCTGTAGTAACTTCAGCAGTTGTAGTAATAGTTGTGGTTGTAGCAGTTGTAGTGACATCAGAGCTTTAATAATATTAGTAGCCGATGTGGTTGTAGCAGCAGCAGCTATAGTTAAGAGTAGTGGCAGCTCAGGTTGTAGGAAAACTAGTAGTATTAGCTGTTGTGGAATTAGGAGGAGGAGTTGTAATAGAAGTAGTAGAAGATCAGGAGCAGTCATGCAAAAAACCAAAATAAAATGATAAAACATTAGACTTTCAAGCAACTTTCTAATTAAACACGAAATACAAGATGAAGGGAATAAAAAAATAAGTACAACATACAGTCAGACCAGACGTTGTGGGAAACTGTCCCATCGACTTATTTAAACAACCCCCCCCCCCCCCCCAGTGCTCCTGCTCAATAAAAAGCTTTTTTTTTTCTCTTCAGAAACTAGATGTGCAAAACCTACTATGGAAGATAATAGCAATAAAATTCAAACTATTTAATTGTTGATTCATTCAAAATGTAATTAAAACTTCTAAGTATATTTTATTTAACAAAATCGATAAACTTAATTTAACGATACCATGGTTTTGATGTTTGATAACCATTTATCAAGAATATTAGATATCACATTTAGTACCTAATTCATTGTTAGTAAATTGTTAAATCGATTGATTGGATTGATGAAGTAAAACTAATTTCACAATGTCTAGTACAAAGTCACTTAGCAGGAGTCGTAAATCACAAAGCTTAGTAATTTACCTCTTTCAGGACGTAGGGGTTTTCCCATGTTTTACGCAAGGAATTTTTTGCGACTCAGATTTTTCATATAGTGTTACCATGTAAGTGTCAGTTATTTCAAAGTTTTTAACAAATATAGTAGGAAAATGGATGAGAATTCTGAATATGTTCCGTTTATAATAAAAAAAAAATTTTATGAGTATAAAATAGTTGGAGACTGGGAAAATAAATTTGACAAAAAAACAAAAACAAAAAAACATATCAGAATTACCCACTCAAGATAGCTAATGCATCATTTATGTTATCCAAGATACAAATATTTGTAAAGTACATTCATTTTGGAAATAAAATCCATATGGTTCAAGTTTATACTGTAACTACTTTTCAATTGGCTTCAAGAAAAGGAAAGACACTCTTTTGTCACAAATTTTCTGCGGCACAGGTTTTGCATATAGTGTTACTATGTAAGAGTCAGTTATTTCAAAGTTGTTAACTGAATATAGTCATGTTATAGATATTTAAAAAGGAAAATGAATGCATAAGTGTTACCATTGTGAGTTAGTTATTTCAAAGTTTTTAACTTTTATGAATATAAAAAGGAAAAGTAGATTTAAAGACGAGACAGACAGAAAAATATTTTACTAAACAAAAAAACAAAACAAACATATCAGACTTACCAATTGAAGCTAATCCACCATCCAATATAGAAATCACTGTAAACTATATCCATTTTGGAAATAAACCACACATCAAGTTTATACTCTAACTACTTTCCATGTATGCTTCTGTACTTCAATTTCTGCAAAGCAGTTTATGCTTTTTAAAATTTCCTCCCTTACAGCTGATGATACAAGGCTTTCAAAACACTGGATCGGGGTAGATGATTCATTTAGGCCTAAATTTGCGGACACACCCACTGCTCTTCCGTCTTTAGGTTGAAATCTAAAGCTATTCGTTGTTAGTACACCCAAGTTTGCTTCGTGCCATTCTATATTTCTGACACCCTCCTGTTTTCGTCTTTCCCCTTCTTGTAAAACTAAATTAGGTCCTACTGGGTCTGATGTTGACGAATCAAAGTTAGGTGATAGAACCACGCCCACTCTTTCTAACATAATAGGCCTACTTTCATTCTCTGAATCGACATCACTGAAAGACGAATTATTCATCGAATTAGCACTAAAATCACTACTGCTATAGCCGTCCTCATCTTCGCTGAAATTTTCTAGCAAACTAAGGGCCTGCTGAGCACTTAAACGAGCAAGTCGCTTTCGAGACGATGAATTAGATGCCATCGAAAATATGAATCGAAAATAGGTAACCCAAATTTCGTAAAAAAAACACGAGGATGCAATCGGAATCGTTTTGAATTTAATAGAAAGAGTGACGCTATAACTCTCCCGCTTTAGAAATAATAATAAAAATGGCTATACTTCCGCTTCCCAGTCATCGAAAACTTCTAACTGGGATGAAACGAAACAAAAACTTAGTTCAAACCCATGAGCCAAGATTACTGGTCTCCCGTCTTTAGAGGCTAGAAATATCGACCAATATAACTGGCTCGTCGTCCTTTAAGAGGTAAACTTGAGTGGGCTTCTTAGCTTGGATAGAAGCTTGCCGAACACACCGAGGTCACGTTCTGCTAAATGTGATGTTGGAAAACAACGTGGAGCTACTTAATCACTGGTCATAATGCAGGATAATGATAACGTTTTCTTCTGCCACCATCATCATTTAAACTTTGGCTTCAGTTCAATCCTATTTTATTGTTTTCAAACCATGTTATTGTTTTACCATTTTATTGCTTTCAAACCATTTTATTGTTTTCAAACCATTTTGTAGCTCAGTTCTTCCTCAACTGTCCCAGCTTTCTCATTTTGGAATGTCCATAAAAAATCATCATTTGACCCAGACATATCTTCATGCAGCATATCTTAATGGCAAAAAAATCCCACACAAACAGACAAACAAACAAACAAACTATATGTTTGCAGATCATCATCTTGTATCGCACCAGAGATACTGAGTAATACAAAACGTCAGCACAAACTATCAACAAAATAAAAACAAAACAAAAACAAGAAAGCAGATTTAAACATAAGCAAAGCTAGAAGTTCCAAAGCCAAGGCTGATAAAATCTACTTAGAAGCAAAGCGGTACAACGTATCATCATCATCATCATCATCATCAGAGATAATGGTGCAAACCGATGAATTGGTATGGAAAGCTGCAGTCAATGGAAATATGAGAGGCCTGTATAAAAACCACAAAGAAACTAACTAGCAAGCAAATCGCCTCATCAAAAAACGAGAATGGAAAATTGCTTAGCGATATAGAACAGTAAATGAAGACAAGGACGTGGACATTCTTAGGAGCATCTCAATAAGACTAGTTCCACCAAATCCCCCAGATATCCATCCATTTACAAAGTAACTGTTGTAAAAGACCAAATATGGGAGAAAACAAAAGCACAAAGCTTCAAGAAGATGTTATTAAATCAGATATTGGCAGTTCCACATAGATATTATGCAAAACACTTGTTAAAGTCTGGAATGTAAAAAAAAACAAAAAATACAAAAAACTCACCACTTGAAAGGAAAGAAGGTTACTGATCAAGTTGCCAATGATGGGTGATTTAAAGAGAGTACAAACATTACAGAGGAATGATGTTACTATCAGAGCTAGAAAAATATATTAAACAGCATCATCTGTGAGAGATTAAGATTCCATAGACTGACAACTGCGAGTTTTTTTTTTTTTTTTTTTTTTTTTTTTTTTTTTTTTTCGTACGCCCTCTAATACTCGAGGCGAAATCTCAGGTTATCATTAATGTCTAACCTGACATTGATTTTACGTGAGTATCCCTTTTCTTGTACAAAGACAGGTGTCCCTCGCCATTCAGGCAGATACTCGCCGATTTCGGAGGTACCCATTAGAGCTGGGTCGGCTCAGGAGCCGCCAATCCCTGGTCGACGACACTCCTTCAAATGTCCTCGCCAGGTCTCGAGTTAATCCAGTCCAAATCCCGGTCGACGAAAAATCCTCAAATGCCGTCGCCCGGGTTTGATCCTGAATCACCTGGTCGCCAGAGCGGTGTGCTAACCACTACGCTAGCGCGGCTCCCACTGCGAGAGTAAAAAGCAGGCTTTCGTCAAAACAGATCCTGTACAAACTTGATACTTGTGACGTATAATGGAAATATAGCCTACAGTATCGGACATTCTTTCGTTATCCCGTTAGCGTCTATGATTCGCTAGCAAAGCCATGCAACTTACAGCCTGCTTTTACTCACTTTTAATCCACGCCTCTTTTCTTGAGACGTAAACAAACAAAAGGAAAGTTTACCAACTTCCGCGACCTGCCAGTCATAACAGGGAGCAAAGCTGGTTTGTTTACCTGAGTTTCTCAGGCGAGCTGATCTGTCAATCATCGGATATCAGACAGACGCACGTAGAAATTTCCCAAGGACCCTTTGATGTTCGTACACTCAGGGGGAGACAAATCTTTGATCTCCAGAAACGGGGAAAATCTCGGAACGAAACCTGTTACACAGTTCCAAGTCTTTGTTGTCGACTAGCAGCGCCGACAGAAGCGACCGTGTAGAACTTTTATCTTGGGAACTCTGTTCTGATTTTCTCTACTGTGAACGGTGGTGTGAAAATTAGCATCCTCTAGAGAACAGATAACAATAATGTATATAAACCGTGGCTCCTCAAACCAGTTAGCAGATGTCGCTCAGAATTTTTCAAATAGTTTAAACACGTAGTCTAGAACCATTGTGAATAATGTGTTAATATACTACTGGACAAAAATTAAGGGCCGCCATTCAGTTTAGACAAGTTTTATATAATTCTTCCTGAGCAGGGTCGATTTTCCAAATGTCCGGTAGCTTGAAATCTCTCAAGAAGTCTCTGAATGGTAGAGTGGGACACTGCTAAACGTCTTGCAACATGACGAACAGATTGACCATCCTGAATCCATGCCATAGCTCGACCACGGTCTACAGTGCTGAGACTTCTCCTTGGTGGCATGGCTAATGCAGTGATCATTTCGACCACTTGTCATACTGATTTATTGCATACCAACGGTGAACACTCTTTACTGATGATCATTTTCCACGTGCATTCAAATTCAACTCACTTTTTCACCTTTTGAACTAGTGGGGCGTGTTGCAAAAACCACGAGTTTGTGCAGCAACAATGGCAATTTTCACGTGCGGGTTAAAGTGACCCATCTTTTTGACATTTAAAAAAAAAATTAACTTAGTGCGCACAGAAATGTATACACATTTCTCTGAGCTCAGTTTTAATGGCATTTTCACTTGTCTTTACAGTTAGCCAATCAATTATATAAACCTTGTCTGAACTGAATGGCGGCCCTTAACTTGTGTCCAGTAGTATAGTTTCGTGGGGGTTGTTATTCTGATTTATGGTAAAAGAAATGTGTGCTTAAGTGTTAAAATGTGTTAAGTTTTACCATTATAAGTCACTGTGATTTCCTAGCGTTAAAACTAGTGAAATAAAATAAGACGTAGATATTTCTTGCCAGTTGTTCAGTTTAATGTAATTCCATCACCCGCTTTCCCACATAAGAAGATATGGTTAAGCTGACTTAATTAATATGATATGGATAGTGGACCATAGAATTTACATTATATTTCGTTTGTGTAATTTTATAAGTGACTGTTATTTAAATACCATACGACTAAACAAACAGACGCCGACAATCTAATAGCTATTAATGACCGGCGATATTTGTTAAGTGCGCGTAGTTATAATTAAATCATAACCGACCGGGTAGGAATAGGCTAGAGACACCGTGTGCCTTTTAACTTTAATCAGGACTGATGGAGAGGATACGAGATCGTCTCGTCCCCTTCCGTGTATATATATGTAGATATATATTAGTAGCATTTTTTCATAATGTTCCTCTATTTCTCGCAGACCTGATCAAACGGCGACCAGCGGTCTGTTTTGGTCCTTTTCTTCATTTGCTGAGTGATTATTGTGGTCTTATTCTTGGCTTACACGTCCCCAAGTTCAGTTGTGAAAAGGATTGGCAAAAATTGACACATAAACATTTTAAATAGTAAATTTAACTGGACTTACAAATACCCAGATATTTTTTTTGCAATTTTATCAGCCCCATTGTGGCGTAACACATATAAAAATTACTATTTGACTTTTGACAGTCATATCAGCGGATATATTCAGCAAGTTACGCTGTTTTCAAAATCGGCATTCGCCCCAGAGAAAACCGATAGGATTTACCATCTTCAAAAATTAACAATAATTAACAGTATTCGCAACCAGATGTTTTCCTTATTACCGTGAACATCAGATCTCGGGGTTTTTTCTACATTAACTATTCGAGGTGACATTTGTATATCCAGGAATCAACAACCAAATTTGGCGTCCGCCTTATAAAATTTAATTATTAGTGGAGAGACTGGGGCCAATTCGGAAGATAAAAACACTGGAAATTATATACGTATTCAGGGATTATATGTCCAAGAGATTGTTTTACCAAGAGTAGGTAAGAAGCGAGCGAGTGGCCACGTATGTCAAAGAGAGAGAGAGAGAGAGAGAGAGAATATTTTCTTTGTTACAGGAAAATTGTACCACACCTGAAATTCTATTTAAATTGTGTTTATTTTACTGGATAGCATTTAGTAGAAATTTGGTTCTTTTCTTTCCTGTCTATTCTGTAACACAGTGCTAACCTTTGACCTTTGGGGTTAATAATTTGTTGGATTCTTTTTTTCTCTCAATAAGGGGGAGGGCACATGTATTCTGTTATTTTTCTATATAAGAAATTCTGATTTTATTTGATCTTTCTTTAGATATTCAATGTTGTAAAGTTTAAATGAAAATAAACAACAAAAGAACTTACCTTTGTGCTGTTGGTCAGACCCATACCCAAATTACCATAGTTTTTCATGTGTGTGTGTGTCTTGTTGTCACATAATTGTGTGTGTGTGTGTTTAGTTAAACTTATATTTACATATATAGGGAGGTGCAAGATTGTCTTATACTAAATTATAGCCGTATCGATATGCTGGACTAGAGAAACTACTGATTCCAGAAACAGATATTCTACTTAAACTATTCACTCGTGAAATCTATTCTCACACCGTTACTTCTCGCGTACTATCACCATCCATCCTACTCAGGCGGGACCATAAATAACTTTCGAACCTCTCTAAATTCACGACAGAATGGTTGCTCGTTTCCAGGATTTGATCTAAGTCTGAGTCTAGATAAATGACTAACGTCTGATATTGTATCTTAGTCTAACTCTAGATAGAGTGTGTTGTGCGTCTTGTATTGTGAGTTAAGGAATATTAATAATAATTATCCCCTAGACAACGTTCTTATTTACTGGGTTCTGACCACACAAATTAGAAATTTGTTTCTTTCCACAGCATCTTCGAATTTACATACAGTTTGATTTTGATGGTGATCTTTGTTGGAGATATGATATATAATAATTGTGTACAAAAAGAAGGCTGGTACGCGTGATTGTTTATCAATCACATTTTTTTGGAGCAGTGGAGTGTGAGCATAGCAAAGGAAGTGCATTCGGGCAGTCGCCAAGTTAATAGCCTTCCCTAACTTCAAAACTAACTTCAGGTAGGGCGAGTGTGGTGGATTTAAAATAAGGAAATTTTTTTCCCCTAAAATTTTAAAAATTGTTTCCACGGTAGTAACAGTAGATTTTCAGCATTAGCCCGATCTACCGTCTCTATGCTTCAAGTCGTCTGCGTTAGGAGCCTTTTTGCCAGTTAACAGCAGCGATAGATTAGACAACTGAATAACAGGGAGGAGGAAACACAGTAAAAACAGTGTGACGTACGTCTAGTTTGACAAGTGAATTTTCCCTGATTTGATGGATGATTAAAGGGACTTTTAACTTTTCATAACATCAGCCCCCCCCCCCCCCCCCCCGGAACATTTGTTGCAACTTTTTTTGTTTCGCCAGAGCGAACCTTTTCCACCTTGGCTCATTAGCTATGCGCAAAAACATCGTGGGAGTCTACACGTGGGCTCATTAGTATTCACTGAAGCAATGGCTATTAAATATGCAGACTGTTATCTGCCATGCTGTTGCCGTCATTTTGGACGGTGGAAAAAACGCCAACCTAATGTATGTTTGGTTTAATGTGATCAAAGAGAGATAAATGTTTATTATCTTTCTGTGACAGGTTTGACTGGTGATTATCTTCTCCTGTCTTATGTTGTCCTGTCTCAGGCAATATCTTATAGTTGACATGTCTTAAGTCTATTTATAGGATCATATACGGAGTATCTTTATCATCCGTTTGGGCGGAAAC
Source organism: Oreohelix idahoensis (assembly GCA_024509875.1). NCBI lineage: Eukaryota > Metazoa > Mollusca > Gastropoda > Stylommatophora > Oreohelicidae > Oreohelix > Oreohelix idahoensis. The sequence goes on from JAMPIV010009111.1 coordinate 589,504, forward strand.
GCCTGGTCTGGGTTTGCCTCGATCTGGTCCATGCTCTTTGGGCATGCGCGGGTCTTGGCGGCAAAAGCCGGGAGACTGATTCAGAGAGAGGGTACCTGAGGCTTAGAACGGATGTACCGATCCGTAGATTTCTCTCTGCCAAGTTTTCGATAGGGATTGGAAATTCTGGGAATGACAGTTTTGTCATTCTTCCGTCCCTGAGTGTTTCTTTATGCCAGTATTGGCTGTGTTGTGTTACCTTAGAGTGTAAGGATTCTTTGAGAAGGTAACTGAAACATTATTCGATCTTTTCGTCTCGTTTAGATTTTACAGGTACATTTATCGCTGATGGCGACATAGTGAGCGAAGCTCACAAGGAGTTATTATACTGTACTCCAGTATGGCTTCATATTTGAAAGACTAGGTCTAAGTTGGCCCGTTATATACATAAGCCAAAGAATCATCTTTATGGATCTGCAATGCAGGCGGAATATGGTTTGGCAGAAAGTATATTTAATCTCAGAAGCTTGTGTAAACTGAGAGTGACCTGATTATCGAGGCCCGCGACCTGCGGCCTGATTTCGTTGTCATCATATTGGTCCGTGTTTACGGCCAATATTCTTCACCAGAATGAAGTATCTGGCATGTGAGGCCAGTCCGAAGTCTTTTTGCTAATTGTAGGACAATGGCTTGACTTTGTTTAAATAATTGATATCGCCCGTACTAAGCAAGATATTTGCTAGGGCTTACCTGACGGGGCTCAATCAGGGATTAGAGCTATTGCATAAACAGTAAACATTGGTCAAGACATTGTTACATGTCTGGGATCTGTGATGCCTGAAGCTGACTTTTGTAACTACAGACATTATGTACTCGATCTTATACTATTGACTGCTTCGTCCATCATCATCTTATTATCGTCATGAATAAATATTGTAAACGTCAGCAGCATTCCCTACTTTACTGACTTCTACTTGTGGTTGAGTGAGTTAATGTGGAGTCGTCCAAGAGCCTATACGACCTTCGTGTTATCAGCACTGTTATTTACTCACCTACACAATCAACCACATTGTAATACAAGTACTACACGTCTGAATCTACAGGAATACTGACATTATGTATGTGTCTACTATACCCTGGCGGCACCTCACGCTAGTGACCTAATTCCTCGCTACTACTTGGTACTGTCCAGGACCATCCGACACGCTCAACGTACTAACATTCATAACACATCAAAAAAAGTACGTTACATCTGGGCATTTACACTGAACAACCTTATACATCTCCAGTCAAACAGACTTTTACACATGCCTTCTGAAGACCGCAGTGTCTTAAGATAGGTTAAGCCACACCCACTGTTACCTCTAGAGCTATTTAGAGCGATTATAAGCAAGCATTCTGCTAGACCTTTCGTTCGTACCTGCCTAAAAGGAGTGGCCAGAATCAAACGTAGGAGCGACATAGATCTAAGGCACGATGGTCCTTAGAAGCAGCGTCTCGCAGGAATTTCGCACCTCGATGCGAACCACAGAACGCTCGGAAGACCGAGGAAACGGAAGAAGCGCAGCGGTTAACAACCAGGAAGCCAGGAGCGGCCTCTGTTAGCACGACGGCGAGAATTTCGATTTTTACCTCAAGATGAAGAAAGGTGTGAAATCCTCACACGACCCCTTTAAGTTACATTCCTAATAGTATATATGCAGACCTCTGGGAACTGCCGTTATCATTCGTTTTACCTGAGCTTTTAAAGTACCACTAGCTTATAGCTGAATCCTGCTAGACTCCCCAGGGATCTTTCGGCTATATTGGAGTGTTCTGTGATTAAACGGTATAATATATTTTTAAAGTGATCAGTGGTCTAGTTCATTCATTCATTTTATTTCACTGGATTTTGTAGTTAAATTAAATCTATTAAATTAAACCTATCTCAAAAGGTCCAGTTGAAGAGTTAATGATATCTATTACATTATTTCTAAGATAATAGAGGCTTAAATGCTTAAAATAAACCCATTTTCAAGTTCTAGTGCAAACTAAATGTTACCTCTATATGTTAATTTCCTAATACAATAGACGCGTAAATTAATTTTGCAGTCGCGAAGGAATTTATAAACTAATTCATTTAGTTTAGTTCTGTATAGATAGATGTGTGGTTTACTATTAGACAAGCGGGGAGCTTTTCTTGAATTTATTAATGGTAGACGCGAATGCCGAAATTAGTCTAACTGTAAATTTATTGCGCGTTAGATTTTAATATAATTTGTATCGCATTTCATGTTCTATCTTTTACACAGAATGATCATTCAAAACCTAGCATCCCAGCAATTAATTATACACAGAGTCCTGCCAACGACTTATAAACATTTTACAATTTAATCTTTGTGGCGATCCTGTGAGATTCAGCTATCTGAAGTTATCAGAAACAAAGCACACCCAAAGACTATTGTAAACTCCTAATTCATAAAGCTTTTTTTAAAGTTAAACTGGAGAACATTGGCCAGTCGAAATCATTTTACTTACTACTCAAATTGTGAGAAAGAACATAGATTTACCTGAACACTTTCTGTCAAGTTTTTTTGCATTGGATTTTACAAACCCCTGAAGAAAATATACCTCAGTGTTTAGTCTGTGACATTACGCCAAAAAGAAAGTTATCACCACCAGCTGTGCGAATCTTTGGAACCACTCCATCCATCACACCTAGCAAAGTACCTGTGCCATTCATTAGGAACTTTATCAAATAAACAAACGGTACCGTAAAACTTCAACGTCCAGCGATTTCGGGACACTTTGTTAACTTCAACAACCCGCAAATCTGGGGCTGTACATGGAAGAAAATACATTTACCTAAGCCAAGGTTTAGTGCTGTTTATTGTGTAATTCCTATGAAGGGTCAGAATCCAAGATTTGGTAAGTCTGTGTGTGCGACAGTACGTTTGTCAACTGAGCGTGCATGAAAGAAGGGAGATCTATTTGTTTAAACCCTTATAAGTTGTTCACCTAGTAAATAAGTTCTCTGTATTCATCGTGTTATTTCTCTTAAGTGGAATTTTATTACCTTTGTTACCCCCCCCCCCCCCCTCTATAACTGTGTGACATCTCTTTTCAGAGTCACGAATTTACTGTTGAGTTAAATTACCTATCTCTGATCATCACCCCCACCTTGTCTTTTGGGACCGGGTCTATCTTATTAATACAAGCGAGAAGGGATTATTGGATACTCCTCCTAAACCCCCCCCCCCCCAACTCATATTTGTAACTTCTGTAAACATATGATTTTTACCTGTGAACTGATATATATGTTGTGAGTTGATTTTATGATAATAAACATACTAAACTTTTGTCGTGTGTTGGAAGGTCCAGGCCCAAAATCACCCCTATCTGTTTATCTGCAGTTTGTATTTACGTTGTGTCGGAGTGTTTGAAACACCAAATTGGTGCGTGCACTTGAGTGTATGGAAACTGGCAATTAATTGGTTGTCCAGTAGAGCTGTAGGAGTCTTTGAGATAAACAAAGATTGTCGTATAAGAGACTGTCCTTACTCTATTCCATCACTTGTAAATCAACTACCTTTTTTCTAAATCCTTATCTTTCACAGAGCCTTCACTATCATACTTCACTCTATAACGGGACCACTGATTCTCAGAATCATCTCAAGAAATTTACGACAAACAGAAATTCTTTTTTTTTTTTTGTATTTCTCTTAATTGTTAGGGAGCACTGTATCCTTTTCTACTTTCTTTCTCGGGTAAGTCGCAGTCATTTATTTGCCATGGCTGAGCGTGCAAAACTTAGAACAATGCTAAGAGAGGAAGCAAGGGAAATAGGATTACAAGGTGAAGAATTGCTAGCTTTTGTGAACGAAGAACTCGACAGATATGAGGCGGAGAAGAAGGAAGCAGAAGCTAGAGAGAAAGAGAAAGAAGACCGTCAATTGGAAAGTAAGAAAATTGAGGCGGAAATGAAAACTCGCAGACAGATAGAACGAGAGAGAGAGGAAAGAGGGAATGAGCAACGACGTCAGCATGAATTGGCGCTTAAGACTCTAGAGGTCCAAAGTCATGGCGCAGCGTCTAGCTCCAGCAACGGAGAGCCACCGTCACCTCAGTCACTCTTAACTGATCATTCCAGTAGATAATCTCCCCAATTAGCGGCTATGTCTTTTGCCCTATGTCCTTTCCAAGCCCCAATGAGAAAATTGATACTTATCTAGAAACATTTGAGAGAATGGCAACACTGTATGGTTTAGAAAGTTCGCGATGGTGTTTGAAGCTTTCCCAGGCTTTAAAAAGCAATGCGTATGTGAAACTCAGAAGCAGCAATCAAGACAATTACGACGTGTTGAAGAAAGCTTTACTTGAGCGCTTCAAAATGAACGCTCGCAAATATTTGCAACTTTTCCGGAACAGCAGGAAAGAGGGAACCGAGACGTTTGCCCAGTTCTCTTCCCGTCTGAAGGGATATTTGACTAAGTGTTTGGAGCTTTCAGAGCTTCCTTGCACTTTTGAAGGGTTAGAAGAGCTTATTCTAACTGAGCAGATCAAAAGCAAATTGTCAAATAAAACCGTAGATTTCTTGCTGAACAGGGAGCTGTAAAGCTGGAATATATCTTAAATAAGTCTGAACGTTATACCAACATGTTAGCCGAGCTTCCAGGCTCAAAACGCAAGCCTACAGATGAGCCTCCTCGCAAAAATAATCTAGAACAGTCTTCCCAGTCATTTTCCCATCAAAACCCAAGAGAATCTTTAACCCAGACCCCTACTCAAGGAAATTCGACATTCTACAAAACTGGATACCCCACCAAACCCCATGATCAGCCCCAACGTCACTCATGGCAGGCAGGCCAAAAAGGACACGACAAGGGAAAAACCCCTGAGCAAGGGACATCTGATCAGGGAAAACACGCCAAATCGGATCGGATGTTTACAAACAGCCTCGCAACGAAGTAGTAATGTCAGTGATTCTCAACGTGCGGGTGAGAGACCTTCTACGCGAGGAACTGTTATATTGATCGGGACTTCAACTTATTGTTTGTTTGATACAGGTTTGAGCTTTGATTGTATATTCGCGAGGCATTTAGTCAAACCTGGTCAAGAAACAGAATACCCCGTCAAATTATGTGGAGTTTTTAAAGGAGATGCACCCATAACACTTCCAGTTGCACTGGTGGAGATACACTCGGATTTCGTCCGAGGTGTTATTACAGCGGCTATAACGGATGATCCGATCTTCCCAGTCATACTTGGTTGTAGATATGTGTTTATGGGGAGACCGAAAGAGCCGATTGTGGCAGCAGTAACGACAAGAGGACAAACCAAAAAGGAACGGGAGCCTGCATCTAATAAGTTACCTATGGAACTGAAAGAGGTGCAACAAAAGAACCTTACTTTGGAGCCCTGCTTTAAGAAACTGCCCATGACAAAGGACCCAGACACAACGGAGACATATTGTCTAAGGATGGTGTGCTGTATCGAAGAACGGGCGACCCTGAACAGGGACATAATCAGCTCCTAGTACCGACACAGTACAGAGACCAAATCTTAGAAATGTGGCACTCTCTTTCCTTAAGCGGACATGTGAGACAAAACGCCACTATATAGCGAATATCTACTCACTATTGGTGGCCAGGAATTAACACTGATATCATCAGGCATGTGAAATCATGCGCCAAGTGCCAAAGTGTGTCACCCAAGCATTGGACACCCCCAGTTCCTATGGAAGAAATGCCAATAGTGTGGACACCATTTGCACGGGTTGCAGTCGACATTATATTGCCCCTAGAAAGGGCTAAAAGAAGGAACAGGTTTATCCTGACCTTAGTCGACATATGCACTGTGTGGGCCGAAGCTACACCGCTAACATGTACGGATTCCAAGCATGTCGTAGAAGCAATGGTGCAGATTTTTACACGGTTTGGATTCCCTCAACAAGTTTTGACGGATATCAGATCCTAATCCCGTAGCCTGTTGATCGAGGAGATCTTGAGGGACCAGCACATCTATATAAGAACTTACAATCCGGCCGGAAGTGGGTTAGTAGATCGTGTCAACGGAAGCCTCATCATGATTTTAAGTAAGCTGGGACAAGAGAAACCTGAAGATTGGGACCTTTTCAGTCCTGCAGCCTTATTCGCCTACAGGGAAGTCCTCCATGCCTCTACAGGTTTACCACCAGCTACACTTCTATTCGGCAGACCTATTAAGGGCCCGCTAGAAGCCTTACTACGGTCACTGACAGACCAGACGGCTGATGAGACAGTCGTCTCAACATTCAAGTATGTATCGGAGTTAAATGAACGGTTAAAACTAGGATGAGATCTAGCAACAACCAACCTTTAGCGAGCACGCATGAAGCACGCTAAACGATAAAACAGAGCAGCGACAAAGAGAGAATTGCAACCAGGAGAGAAAGATTTGTTGCTACTTCCTACCGGAAACAACTTGTCACAGTTTTGACTGATAATTTTACTTTACAAAAACGTCCCATTTTTCTTATCTTTTAATGTTCTGGTTTCCTCGATTTTTTGCACTTTCAGTTTTCTTTTCTTTGGGATTTTCCACGTAGCCCATTATTCCCCTCTCAGACCCCACCCGCGGTTCTATTTCGTTCTGGCCTTCATTATAAATTCCCCACTGGTCAGCAGCGGTCAGCTTACGATAATATTACCGAAGCTGCACCTGGCGTTTGTCTGACCAGATGAGCGTCTCTTGCTGGTAACAGGTTTGATCTCCAGCGAGCAAGAGTTTCTTTGAAGCGAACCGCAAGCGTAATAAGATGATAGCAAGATCAAAGGGAAGACACAACTCTCATTCGTTCTGAGAGATTTTGTTGTGGCCCCTGATCGCTCACAGAATAATATTACGTCTATCTGGGAAACTTTCTCGCGGGCTGTTGTCTTCTGATGTAGACTCTAGAATAATAGTTGTGTTACTCATGGTTACGTTACTTCGTACATCCGTGGGAACACGCGATGGTGGTTTGGCGTCTCTGGTAGACTATAAAAATTAGATAGGTTACTCAGTCAAGCACACTCGTAAATTGTTCCGGCCCGTAGATTAACCAATGAGACAGGCAGACGTTAAAACAGAACTAGATTTTGTTGCCTATTTTCTCGTCATCTCGGGGTAAGTAGAGATATTTTATTATATATATATATATATATATATATATATATATATATATATATATATATATATATATATATATACATATATATATATATATATATTCATGTTAGCTATTATATATACCTGATAGGAGTGTGACTTGAATTAGGTGGTTTCTCCCAGTAATTAGTTCAGTGATAATGTAGCGCCGTCACCGCTTTAGTTAAACGGGTGCCTAAGCAGTAAGTGTCTCCCTGTGTTATGGTTTACAATGGGTTAATGGTAAACTTATGATAACAGATACTTACTAGACATAACCTCATAGTCCGTTCAGTGCTTACCATTGGGTTAAGAGTAGGCTAAAATAACTGTCATTACTGTAAGGAAATGTCAGCGGTGTGGGTTATTCACTTAAAAAACTGAATAGTGATGTGCAGGCACCATAACAATGTATTATAGGCAGTGGCGGATTAACTATGAAACTAATGTAGCTTAAGCTTCAGGGCCCCTAATCCCGGAGGGGCCCCCAAAAGCGACTTTAGTCCACATTGCTTAAAAATGTTGGGTCTACTGTATAAGAAGGGGTATTTTAAAAAAAATAATTATATTTAATAATATAGTGTAATTCAATACAAAATAATAGTTAAAATAAAAATTAAAAGGTTATTAAAGTATCATGTAGGCTCGCCGTAAACGAAAAAACGCTTTCTCAGAAAGTAGATCTAAAATTTTGTCTTTTCAAAACATGCGACAATAGTCGCACGACTCAAATTGATTAATTTGTTGTTGTATATATTTCAACAATCCCAAAGTAGAGAGTCAGTAGCACAGATGTTGTAAAGGTGGAGTGTTACGGTGAGTTGGCTGTTCTGCTGTGGCTAATGTAGTGTTTTCCCCTTTTTAACAGAGGTTAATACCCTAGTGGAATAACAATGAGTTCACGAACGTACTTAAGTGGATACCAAAAACGCAAACTCAAGGAAAAGCGATCTTACGAAATCTCTAAATGTCAAAAACTAACAAACTATTTGGCAATGTCAAGTTTGTCAACACCTACAGTTGAAACAAGCCAAGCAAACACCGTTGAAGCCATTGATAGTGCACAAACTGTGGGAGCTCTTTCTAGCAATATTCAACCCACTGTTGACGCTTTTAATACAGATGACGATCACAGTGGTCAACATGAATGTACCGCGGAACAAGCAGAGACTGAGCAGAAACATAAAACAGGAAGCGAATTCAGGGATTTCAAAGAATACAGTGACCTCGAAAATTGGTCTATAACAGTTGATAATGATTTCATAGGATTTTTTCAAAATAAAAAACCAGATGATGTTTATACCGAATCAAGCGGGGTTTAGAAGGAGCAAAACAGAAGTTTCTCAAACAAATATTTTGAAAAAAAATGGCCAGACTGTGATGAGATCATGGTTAGTTTATTCAAAGAGCAAAGGCTGTATATACTGTTTTGTTTGCAAACTCTTTTCTAAATGCCAAACATCACTTACAACAGGTGGGTTTTCTGACTGGACGAATGTACTCAGAACTCTGGAGAATCATGAATACAGCATGGAACATAAGAGGGCGATGTTGTGTTGGATAACAAGAAAGTCAAAAAAACATATTGTGTATCAGCAACTTAAAGAACAGATGACAAAAACCATACAGTACTATTTTGAAGTACTGAAATGAGTTGTTGCTGTTATAAAGTTTTTAAGTGAAAGAGGTTTGGCATTTAGAGGTCATGAGGAGAAGTGGGGCTCACCAAATAATGGAAACTTCATGGGGGCCATTGAACTTATTGCAGAAATCGATCCATTTTTACATGAACATCTCGAGAAATGTAAAAATGAAAAAGTAAATGCTACTTACCAATCCAAAACCGTGTATGAGAAAATGATATAAATTATGGGAAAACATGTGCACGATGAAACTGTGAATCAAATCAACAACCTAGACACCAAATACTACTCAAGCTGTGAATCCAATCAACAACCTAGACACCAAATACTACTCTATTATTGTTGACTCTACTCCTGACCTGTCACGTGTTGACTAGCTGGTAATTGTGGTTCGACACTGCTATAATTGAAAACCCTGTGAGAGATTTTTACCGACAGAAAACCATTCATCAACGACTTTGTTCAACAAAATACAACAAGTCCTTGGTGAACATAAGCTTTCACTTTAAAATATCCGTGCTCAGTCCTACTATAATGCATCTAACATGAAGGGCTCGAAGAAAGGGCTGCAAGCACTCTTTAAAAACATTAACAGATACGCAGACTATGTTCCATGTGCAGCCTGTGATGAAGTACTGAGATTCTGTCTTTCAAATGGCCCATGTCTTTTTCTCCGTGCATTATTTACACTATTTTTAGGAGGGATTACAAGTAATCCACCCCATGTTTCTTCTCTTTCTATTTTTTACGTTTTTTTTTCAGAGTGAGACTACGATGGAGTTTTATCTTATCTGCATTATGTTTCTTCTCTATGAATAGTAGGTGGTGTTTAGTGTTGTTGTGTAGGGAATTGTTGCAGTTTTATTCTAGAGGAATGACTGTAGAGCCTAGATCAGATTTGCACCAGTTTTAGTCTTTTTAAAGCTATTGCGTGCAATAGGCGTATTTTTCGGGAGTTAAATTATTTTCGGCCTTTTTTTTCGCTTCATTTAGCAGTAGAGGGCTGAGCTTAATTCCCGATCCTTTGTTTCAATGGGGGGTAGTGACCTTTAGCACGCGCTAGCAGTAACGGGGTGAGTCAGAGTTGTTTACAGTTTTGATTGGCTGAGATCAAACTGCATTGAAAGGCAGCCCGATCATTGGGGCTTAGAACAAAGCCGCGCAAATGACGTCAGAGGACAGCGCGGGGGTCTATGATTACACTAGTCAACAACCAAAATGTACCAGAAATGAAAATAGCTGATCTTAACTAATTTTGGTGTGCTGAAAACGAAAATGACATTAAAAAATGTTGATTGGCTCTAGTTTTCAAGATATATGCTACTAGTTTATTTAATTACGGTCAATTTATATATATGACGCAACTATTGTGGGCGATTGCATAATTTTTTCTAATGACCAATAAAAATGTAACTAGAAGTTGATGATGCAATCCTACCTATGATTACATCACCTTTGTGTATAAATATCTTATCTTTGATAAAATGTTGTCATTAGTTTGTGCATTTGTCCTCATCAAAAGTATCGTAGTTAGAAATGGCTAGGACATGTGTGAACAGTGCTAATAATTTCTGTTATATATGTGGTGAGGTGACATTTGTATCACAAAAATGAAATATAACTAAAGTGATTAAGAAGGCGTACAGTTTGTATTTTGGCTGCAGAATAGGAGATCAAGATAAGAGCTGAGCGCCACACATATGCTGCAATACATGTGCAGCACATCTTA